>CAHIKZ030005475.1:10000-150000 GCA_903632075.3 Acanthosepion pharaonis | reverse complement strand
TGACCACTAATATATCAATATTAATATATATATATATATATATATATATATATATATATATATATATATATATATATATGAATCAATAATCTACTAATAAAAAAGATATAAAGTATGTTCTCCATCAATCCGTCGACTGCTTAAATCTTCCTTTTCCCTCTCTCTCGGTTTCCCCTTCCCATGTCTATCTCTCTTTCTCTTCCCCGTAAAAATTTTGAAATCTCTGTCTTTCCACTCTTATGCTTAAAAAAGTTTCCTTTTCTCTTTTCCCTCTCTTCCATTCCCCTTTTCTTCTTTTTTCTTGTGTCTAAATAAAATATAGACTCCATTTACTTTTGTAAAATTTTGGTCTGAAGAGTTGGGCGCCGGATCTTATGAAATAAATTATCACCTAAATGGATTTATAAATTCGCACTGAACTTTCATCTCAGTCCTTGTTTGTCTGGATTCTATCTTACCTCTACGAGCCGTGCCACATTAAATCAAGTAATTTATCAAATCATTTAATGTTCTTTCAAAGTGTTTGGTAGGTACAACACGTCTTACATATGCTGTCTTCTGGGACTTTATTTCGAACACACTCCCATATCTGCTAGAGGATGTATCCCTGCTAATACGAAGACACATGTGGTTTATGTATGATGGAGCTCCGGTATATTTTAGTGATATTGTTCACGATGCAATGGATGACATCTACCATGAAAGATGGATAGGTAGGTGAAGACCGGTTCCATGGCCTGCACGTTCCCCCGGCCTCAGTGATCCGAAGGGTGCATGCGTGTGTGGAAGGAAGACAAGGACATTTTGAACATTTTCTATGTATTACTGTATTGAGGTACAACGATGACCTTTTGGACATATGTTCATATTTTACCTTGTTTTGGTGTGAGGTACCCCCCTCCCGAATTTTGTAAAAGTATTTTTGATATACTCTCTCTCTCTCTCTATATATATATATATATAGGTAAGATTTGTATTTTGCCGCCATTTTATATTAATTTCGCGCATGCGCTTTGTTTTTATTTTTGTCGACTCCACTGCATAGTAGGGTCAGTTGGGCACACAACACCATGAAGCAATTAACGTTTTTAGAAATTTCGAAATGGCATGCTGTACTGCTTGTCATTCGCACTGGAAGCCCCAATAGAAACATTTCAGAGCGTTTGTGTGTCAATCTGAAGACAGTGCAGAGGATTCGGAAAGAGTTAGATGACAACATCATGGCGTTCACTAGTGATCCCTCCATTCATCTTACTATAAGATCTCAAACTAAACACGGGGACCTACGTCAAGTGCCTTTAAGAGATAGTGCTGACCTGGGTCAAGAGGGTGGCTGCTGGATTACCCTATATTTGACAACAGCCCTCTACTACTAACCACACAAGCAGGAGAACTCGATCGAATTTTCCTAAAAATAGTAAAGTAAATGGGAAGTAAAAATGTAAAAAACATATTTCTGCCATGATTTTAATAAAAACACACACACACACACACACACACACACACACACACACACACATATTTATAATAATTTCGATCGCCTGTGAATAGTTTCTGAAAGTTTCATTAACATCCGACAATTATTTTTATTTTTGCAAAATTTTCCAATTTAATGTGTGCCATACCAAGAAAACGTGCTAAAAATTGTATATGTTATTTTACTCGGAACGAGTAAAATAACATATACAAAGAGAAACAATGGTTTTTTAATCAAAATTTAGAATGTTCTAAAAAGAAGGAAACATTTTAAAAAATAATTAAAATAAATTTTGATCTTTACTCTTAATAATAACATAAGCATTTAGGCGATTAAATTTTGTTTTCGTCAAGTTTGGCGCCTTTTAGCGTCTTTTTCATCATGCTATGCTCTTTTTTAGCGATCTCATGGAGTTACACACACACGCACACACACACACACACACACACACACACACACATATATATATATATATATATATGAAGCTAGCTGACAAAGAAACCCATAAAAGCTTACCTACAGATCCCCTCCCCGAATACCAAAAAGAATTAACTATCTCACTAAACATAATGCTTCGCAACAATCTAATCGACAAGGAATCATGCACAGCACTTACACCAACAAATATTACACCTGCTAGTTTCTATCTCCTTCCTAAAATACACAAAAGCAACAACCCAGGAAGGCCGGTTATTTCATCGTTCAACTGCCACACGACAAAAATTTCCCAATACATAGACCATTACATACAACCTCTAGCTAAGGAAGTAAAATCCTACATCAGAGACACAACAAATCTACTAAACAAAATTAATCACATACAAAGTTCCAGAGAATGCTATTCTAGTGACTATGGACGTAAGGTCACTCTATTCAAACATTAAACACATCGAAGGGCTAACCGCCCTTCAGGAAGCACTTACTAAAAGAAGAAAACAAGACCCCCCCCACAGAAGACTCATGAGCATGTCTTTACATTGAATACTTTCAACTTCAATGGAGCACACTACCTTCAAGTAAGAGGTTGTGCCATGGGCACCATTGCAGCTCCATCATATGCTACAATATTCATGTGAAAATTTGAGGAGACCCATATCTATCCCCTCATTGGTAGCGACTGCGTATTCTATGCAAGATATATCGATGATATATTCTTTGTATAGACGGGTAGTGATGACAAACTTATCCAATTCCAAATGACCCTAAACACAGTGCACGACTCAATTAAGTTTGACTATGAAAAATCCACAACATCAGTAACATTTTTCGACACCCGCATTTACATAGATGAAAACAGGAAACTACATACGACACTACACACTAAAATCACCGACACCCACAACTATCTACACTTTAAGTCTTCCCACCCTAAACACCTCAAAGAGAACCTTCCCTATTCACAAGCACTTAGACTCAGAAGGATATGTTCCAACAATGAAGAATTAAATAAACACATTGAAAATCTGGAGCATCAATTCACAACAGGTGGCTATAAACAACACCTAATCAGGGAACAAATAAATAAAGCAATTTCCACACCTAGAGAAGACACCCTAATGTACAAGATTAAAAATAAATCTAGCCGCATTCCTCTAGTAACCGCTTTCAATCCCACTCTGCCTCCACTATCACACATAATCAAAAGTCGCTGGGAAATACTACATCTCAAACCAGACCTAAAAAAATTCTAGCATATCGTAGACCTAAGAACCTAAAAGAAATCATAGGTAGTAACCACATTTCAGGGGACAAGGTAATCCGTAATAAACTAAAAACAAAAACAACAGGATTTTTCCAACCATGTAACAACAAAAGAAGTTTATGCTGCAACCATATTAAACACACGAATTCATTCACTAGCTCAATCACTAAATCTACTTTCAAAATCTACCACGATTCTAACTGTAGAAGTCATAACATAATTTACCTCCTAGAATGCACACTATGCCAGAAACAATATATGGTAAAATCTGAATGGCCCTTTCACTACAGAATTAATAATTATCGCAATCGAATTAAGTCGACTCCCCATGAAAAATTATTACCTGTAGAACAACATTTCCGCCTGGAAAAACACGATTTCAAAACCCATGCCAAATTCACTATAATTGAGAGAATAGAAAAGTTCAGAGCAGATAACATTGGAAAGATTTTAGAGTTCCATGAATATAAGTGGATACAACGTCTAAAAACACAATATCCAGCCGGGCTAAAACAAAAATTTAACAATATAGATAGTACTAATATATAACACTACAAATCAAAACCTACCCACATTTCTCACCCACACAAGACAGGCATGCTTACGGAGGTGTTGAGGCCTCACACTTATACACACACCCACATGAACATACACACTTACACACATCATACTCACTCACTCCCTAATGAGCCAAATGATAACACACACCCACCGCAATATACACGCTTACACATATCATACTCACTCACTCCCTAAGAACCAAATAACACACACACAAACACACACACACACACACACACACACACACACACACACACACTCTTCACAGAAACACATCCCCTCTCCAGGACCAATAAAACTGTCAAACCGACCAGGGGAATTCTGAGCATCATAGATCCATCCAGCTCTTATCTCAAATAACAAGTTAAAAGAGACTGTTTGACCAACACAAGGAATGTTAAAAGATTCATGTTAAAAAGATAAAAAAAAAAAAAAAACAAACAATATATATATATATATATATATATATATATATATATATATATATATATATATATATCATCTAGGTGGTGTAATGGCTAGCAAGCTTGTCTCGCTCTGAACTATTGCGACTGAGTTGTGGGTTCAGTCCTCACTAGGTACCCCATACTTTCAGCCTTGTGCCACATCTGAGCTACGCTTGGAAAATCACTATATCATTCACTTTGAAGGTGTAGTTATGAAGAGATCAGAGTATCTTTCAAGCTGCTATTCATGCATAATGCGCCATCAAGACGCATCAGTCGACTATGTGAAACACGAAAGCAAAATAAGACATCTAACAGTGTTCCTGTTGCACTTGGATATAATACACTGTCCTGTACTGTTTGTGGTCTCTTGTGCAATTCTCGAGCCGGTCTCAAAATTCATGCCCGTCAATTAGTTCGTGCCATTGGAATCTGATACGTCGATGGAGAGAGTCCATCATTTTGCAGTGTCAAGAGATTATTTGCAAGTATTAGAATTTAGTATTATGGCTCGTAAAAAAGAACTAACAATGAATGAAAAGAACTATATAATCAAAAAATTAGCAAAGGAAAGTCATCGCTTGAAATTTCTAAGGATTTGAAAAGGGATCATCGAACAATCAAGAAAATAAGTCAAATGGGAATTCAACCAAGGAAAAAAAAGTCTCAGGCTGAATTCATGAATTTAATAAAGCGAGATCTATCACATATCCGGAGAGAATTAAAAAAAAAAAAAACAAATACGTCAAGTGCGTTCATATTTGAGGCCGCTGGAGGGAAACAAGGTGTAAAGCATAAAGGAAGTTTGCTGATGTAAAAAATCAAATAAAGAAACTCATTTTAACAAAAAAAAACATAAGGAAAGAAGATTGCAATGGGCAAAAAAATACATGAAAACTGATTTCAGTAAAGTGCTTTTTACAGACGAATCAAGAATCACCCTCGATGGGCCCGATGGATGGGCTCGAGTATGGGTTTGCAAGCAACATGACTCAAGAAAATTTTTTAAATGCCAACAAGGCGGCGGTGGGATCATGATATGGGCTGGGATTATTGGTAATGAGCTCATGGGTCCATTTAAACTGAAAGACGGGGTTAAAATGAATTCCAAAAGTTACTCTGATTTTCTAGAGCAATATTTCTTTGAATGGCTTGATAACCAGTCTTTAGCCAAGCGTAGATCTATGATCTTTATGCAAGACAACGCACCAAGTCATGCATCAAAGTTTACTAAATCCTGGTTGAAAGAAAAGGGATTTGTTGAAGATTCTCTTATGAACTGGCCTTCAAATAGCTGTGACTCGAATCCCATTGAGAACCTGTGGAGCATCCTCAAGAGAGTTATTTATTCTAATGGAAGGCAATTCAACAGCAAGTGTGACCTCTGGGAGGCAGTTAAAGTTGCTGCAAACAACTTACCAGCCGCTAAAATTGCAAATCTAACATCAGATGTTGACAATAGGCTGCTAAGAGTTATTGAAAAGGAAGTAGCATTCGTGCAATAAATTTTAGGAGGTTCTTATTATTTTTTGTTAATATATCTTTTATTTTTAAAATAAAATGTTTTTTTTTAATGTTATTCCTTTAAAAAATTGACGAATTTGTTCTAAAATCTTTTCATATTATTTTTTTACATTAGTTTTACAAGGTATAATAATGTAAAAGTATCAAAATAAATAGTTGCAAATAAACTACTGACAGTCAAATTAGTCTGTTTTGTTAACTTAGTAAAATTTTTTCCAACCAAAAACAATAGTTTTCTCTATCACTATATATGTAAGTTAATAATATTGAGTAGAATCTAAACAACATCATAATAGGACTTTTAACATTAAAGACGCAACTCTTTATTCATAACTTGCATATAATCTCTAGACACAGTTTATATATATATATATATATATATATATATATATATATATATATATATATGCTATATATGTATATATATATATATATATATATATAGAGAGAGAGAGAGAGAGAGGGCCCAGTACAAAGTAATGTTAAAGTAATATTCTTTATATTAGGATGTTACATAAAAAATATGTTCAAAAACGCTACAAAACTGGTGTCGTGTTTCGAATCAACGCATCTCATCAAGCGATTGTAATTGATTTGTAAGTGAACGATTTATTGAAATTTAAAAGCAAAATACCTCTTTTTAACAGAAAAAGAAGAAGAAAGAAAGAAAGAAAAGCGGAGAGTTGGTTATAGGTTTTGTGGTCTTTACTCAGATCAACCAATCAAAATGACCTACGATAAATTTAAATAAGAGAAGAAGAAGAAAAAAATAAGCCGCTGTCTTTCATAAATGGGTCATGACCCGCACATTTAAAATCAAAGACAGCGATCAGACGCCAAACCCAGGCGGATGTAAATGGCTACAAGATTGTACACCAGACGATGTTATTTCCTAGGGGAAATAAATGCTAATCTAGCAAAAAGCAAAACAAGTTACATGCCCTGTGTGTTTCAACAAAAAAAAAAGTCCTTTTTATATAGTTGATAAATAAAAGGCCTCTTTAAGGAACCAGTGAATAATTTAAACGTATAGAACTTGCATGCACACACACACACACACACACACACACACACACACACACACACACACACATATATATATATATATATATATATATATATATATATATATATATATATATATGGTTGGATAGATCTATCCAACCAAATATGTTAAAGCTCTATCTTTGATATTGAGCGCTTTCTAATAAGTAACGCGTATATAATATATAAATAATTATATATATATATATATATTTATTTATATTTATATACACTTTTCACACACACACACACACACACACACATATATATATATCAAATATGTGGTGCAGTTCAATTTATATTGCAATGAATCATTCATACAAAAAGTAGATTAGTAAAGTTAATGATATAAAATGGCGAAATCCCTTCGCAAACAAAATTTTAAAGGTACATTAACCTACAAATCAACTCAATTTGTTTTTTTTAAATTATAAGCTGTATAAGGTCTTTCTTTAAGTTTATAATTCTAAAAAAGAAGGATCATAACATTCATCGAGTGATTCGTAGGTTAATGCTCCTTTAAAATTTTGTTTGCGAAAGGATTTCGCCATTTTATATCATTAACTATACTAATCTATTTTTGTATGAATGATTCATTGCATTATATATATATATATATATATATATATATATATATATTAATGCTAACATTATATTTAGTGGATAGCCACGTTTGAGACTCCGTTTTACTTTAAACAATATTTATTTCCTCTTCCGTTTTGCACACTCAAGAAAATATCTGCAAAATATAACCATTCAAGGATTAAAAAATATGTCGTATTAAATAATATATATATATAGAGAGAGAGAGAGAAAGTCATCCACAGACATATTGTTTCGCTGTATCACAGCTCATCAATGTGGCTAGACGTCCATTTTGTCTTAAGCTAGGATCGAAACCTGGCTGAATTAGCGTCAGTTGGAGATTTTACAACTAAACCGTCGGCAGGGATGGAGGTGAATTTAAGCATATTTATTTTTTTATAGATAAAGACACAGTAACTGAGAGGTCTCAATTCGCTTTACCGAAGAGTCATGCTATATTAGCCGTAATAGTCAGTTTTAAAAAAAAACACACTTCCTTCCCCAGAGAGCTCAACCGAAATAAATTTTTCAGGAGGATAGATATTGTCATCCACAGACAGACTGTTTCGCTGTTTCACAGCTCATCAAGTTTCACCTAGATGCTTGCATCTCTCAAATCTCATGCAACAACTGTGACTTAAAGTACGTGGGTGAAACATGTAGGTCCGTAAAATATCGTGTTTTCGAACATAAACAAGATATTTCATTGTAATTTAAGCAATGCTTGATTTGTACACATAACTAAATCTGATCATAATTTCGATTTTGATTCTGTGAAGATTTTAAAATATATTCATAATAAAAATCGTAGACGGATTTATGAGGCAGGCATAATATCTATGTCACGCACGGTGAATACTAGACCCGGCTTCTTTAATATTTCCCCTTTTCTAGCAAGATTAATGCTGGACAAACGTACTTATAAATTTTAGATTAAAATAAAATTCTTTTTCATTTAAAATATACTCTATTTTAGGAATACGTTTTCACAATATCGCCCACGTGATCGTATTGCGGAACGCTGATCTTAAAAATTTCACTTATTCTGTTTTGATTAGCCTTATGTCTATCGTCTTTTCATGTTGACTTGAATATCGTCTAATTTTAATTATGTCTTAATAACTATGGCCTGAAGAAGGTCTTCTAGACCGAAACGTCTGACGTCGACATTGAAACAACATTAAAACAGCATACTTGCATATTCGGATTTTTGTTTTTCCATATTTTTTTCTTATATATATATATATATATATATATATATATATATATATATATATATATATATATATATATATATTTGGGGCGTACAACCTTGCATTTGGAAACTAGAATCAATCAGCATGTACCTTCCAAAATACGACTTGGTAAGATAGATAAAATATGCCGGCAGAAAGAATTTGTAAAGTCTCTTAATCTGTTGGGGGATATTTTAACTGTCCCTCGCTAATTTATTTACACGATTATTTCCCCTCCCCTCGTTACAAGTATATATACTTGTTTGTTTGTTATTTTAGTGTGTTTCCCCCCTCTTTTTGCTCTTCATTGTCGTTAATATTCTTTTCGTTGATCCAACGATTGTCTCCTGGTGAGATGTTGGCTGAAAGGGCCTTAGAGACTTTTAAAATTAAAATCAATACATTCCTTGTTTTTAAAACTATTTATAAATTTTGTACATCTAAACATTTGTTTATATATATATATATATAGACATATATTTATTAAAGACATTTTTATGTTTAACGTTTACGGAACCGTCATATACGCTGACGTGCCTTAACCGTCTCGGCCACAAAGAACCTTACGGTAGACAAGGTCGAATTTACTGTTTATAAACTTCAATCTTCCATGAATCTCGTACATTCATAACTGCTCTGGCGTATCAAATGTAAACAAATGACGTCATATATTAAGAAATGGACAAGGTCCGACAATTTATTTATTAAAGACATTTTTATGTTTATCGTTGTTATTTATAGATACAAGTATTTAAGCAAATTCTCTGTTTATGATAAACAGTATTAAATAACATTTACCGGCCTGAATGTCCGAGAAATTTTCATAGAAAATATTCTTTCTTTGACAGGATTCGATCCTGCATCCTATACGGAACCGTTATATACGCTGACGTGCCTTAACCGTCTCGGCCACAAAGAACCTTACGGTAAGCAAGGTCGAATTTACTGTTTATAAACTTCAATCTTCCATGAATCTCGTACATTCATAACTGCTCTGGCGTATCGAATGTAAACAAATGACGTCATATGTTAAGAAATGGACAAGGTCCGACAATTTATTTATATATATGTGTGTGTGTGTGTGTGTGTGTGTGTCTGTGTGTGTGCGTGTATATATATATATATATGTGTGTGTGTGTGTGTGTGTGTGTGTTGTTGGAGCCCTGCGACAACAAGGGAAATGTGGCTTAATCTTAATATTTGAAGAACGGTATGTATTGATCTCACTCGTAATCACCGAAGGTAAGTCAACTCTTGAACGAGAGAACGGTTCAACTCTCTGTCTACGGACGGAGAGGAACCCGAAGGAGGCTACGCCGAAGGGCGGAGTCTCCTTCGGGGAGGTAAAACCGGCCCTGAACCCGTTTATACGGGTTCAAACGGGCATATTTTTGGGCCGATCCCACGGGTTCGGGTAAACCCAGAATAAATAACCGACCCTGTGTCACATGTTGCCCCAGTGGGGGGGGGACTGAATATTGTCAACTCTATTATCTTCTCAACGAAATTACGATATATTCCTCGACAGGGTTAGATTCAGAGTCTTACCCATATACCTTTACCTTGCAAGTCTAAAGTTATGTACAAGGTGTCTGGAGTCGAAAGCATATAATTACGTATAATATATTTAGATTTCGGCATGAAATAACTCGTAAAGGATTTGATATGCAAAATCAACCAAACAAACAAACACAATGACTATTAAAGCAACCTTATCTTTTTCACGATTTATTTTTTTATTTATTTTTTACAGCGGTGAACAACCTGTACAAGACTCGAGAGACATTCAAGATAGAGGCTTACAGAGTAAGAGTCACAGATTATGGAGATATATGTGGAATCTGAACAAGTTAAGATTGTAGTGATCGGGCAAGTATTTATTTGGGTGTCGGTTCCATAAGGTATGTCGTTCATGGGAAGAAGATGCTTGAGTTGAACTTACATCTCACCGGGGGAAGAGGAAATGAATGATGGTGGTTCACTACAATGTCTGGGGCATAGTGAGTCTTATCCGTGAATGTTACGACTGGTGCAGCTAAGAAATGTAGCTCCTCTGAACATTTTCCACGGAAATAGCAACAGAGCAGCGAGAGAGAAGTGATCATGGCTGGGGACCTGCCGCCAATATATTTTTTTCAAATCGGTATCACCACATGCAATGCAGTAAAGCCACTAAAACACAAAGGGTCACTGGATGCAGATTAATTATGAACAAGAAAGTATTAAACATGAGCAGGAAGAGGAAAGAGAAATCAAGAAAGCAGCTTATACAGATTAATATTGCATTTATTTTTTTTACAGATTAATGTTGGTTGGAAAACATGGAACCGGAAGGAATTCCATCAGCAAAACGTGCGACAAAAGGAACAGTTAGCATAGAATTTATGGTTACATCTTTCTAGCTCAACTAAAAAAAAGGCTAGGTACTATAGAAGCATCGGATAGCGGCTCAGATTGAGGAATCAGAGAGCCAAGTTCGAATTCAGATCAAATCCATTGCATTCATTTACATGCAAATACCCTTGGGAAAGGTATGAATCCTCTTCTTTCCCCAGAAATAAATAGTAAGAATAACCGGTTCTCTATCCTTGGATGGCAACTGGTCTACCACAGAAATGGCAGCCTACTGAGGAAAAAAATCTGCCTTATCAGTCATGTACCAAAAGATACATGATCGCTTAAGCGTCTATTACGCATGACACATAACTAACTGAGTGAGGTACCATAAATAGCTCATCCGAACAATTACAATGAAAATATTTATAGAAAAGACACATAGAGACAACCTTACGTTCGTGGGAATGTGACTGAAACCGAGCCGCCATATCAGGACCGAAAATATTGCATATTCTTCTGTGGATTTTATCAAGGAGCTCAAGCAGGGGTACCGGGCTATATTTGGTAGAAATATTCTAAGATAGACGAATATTCGACTTAAAATATGCATGATAGATTCTGGAGAGAAAAATGGCCTCGCACGACACAGAAGGTGACCTGCCAATTGATTCAATATGGCTTTTCCACAGCTTAGAATGTTGGACCGAGAAGGCGCAAATTATCACTTTGCTGGAAGTTATATATGACGCACAGTACACCATTTTCGGCCTGATCCGGGTCTTTAAATTTAAAGGTTAGCAAGAGGACTGGGATTCTTGATGGAGCGGTAAAAGAGGGTTAAATTGTCCAGTAGAATTCACTGTATCTGATCTCACTTTCTAAACCGTCAAACAACGATAAAAACAAAGATGTTCCGATTCACCGCTGTTTATTTAATTCTCTTCAGCTGACTCAAACGGTTTAACAATGTTTAACAATGTTTCAACATCCACCTTTATCTGGCGGGAGAAATCCAATTAAACAAGGGGCAAGTCATATACAGTTATTTGACCTTAATTACATACTTTCAATAAAGGGGGTGCTTCGGATGCCGATAAACTCATTGATAAGGTTGACAAGTCGTCTGCAATGATAATTCTTTTTGTAAAGAGTTTCGAATTGCGTGTCTAAGATCAAATTTGACAGGCAAGTGATTTATTTTTGCTCTCCCTTGCCTGTAGACATTTGTTTTTTGTTTTTTTTTCTATCATATCGCTGAACAAAGGTTTCCAGAAAGTACTTGTTTGTCTATCCTTAGCATCCGCTTCAGGCACATGTACACATATACGTATATAACTTCACTGACAAAAACACACGCGAGCAGAAATTGCTTTTAAACGACAAAAATAATAGGTACAACCTAAGGAACACAGGTATAAATATTCGAAAACACATATAATCAATGAAGCAGTCTAAAAACCCTTAAACAAATATCTATATATACATATATATAGGAGCTCACTCACGGCAAACACACTTGTATACATTTAGAAAAGTTCGCAGACCCACATTCACCTACCCAAATTCGCGCAAATACAAAAAAAAAATGTCTATGGTCTGGTGATCCTACTGTATATTTCGAGTTTCTTGATAATATCCAAAAGCAAAATCGGCAATATTATTGTTCCTGACCTGGCATCTCGGCTTTAGTAACTATCCCATCGCCGTAATGTAGGTCCCCTGTGACTTTGCTATATATTTTTTTCATTGCAATTGTTCAGATAAACTCTTAGATATGGTACCTAGACTTTTTGAATTTAAGCGTAGTACTAGATTGGCAGTTAGGTCTCTTCAATTTACAGGTGAATTGGCGAGAGGTAACCGTGAGTTCTACCTTTTCTCTTCGGACACTTCTCCCTTTTGGAACCTTCTTCTAGCGCTATGCTTTCCAACCTAACAAATTTAAATGCAATGTCAATCGTTATCTACTTTCTTCTCGATTACTCTTCTAGTGTTCTCGCTCCTTAATAATGTTTCTATTTTTTCTTATTCTTACACACTCAGTCTTAGTGGGTCCTGTCATTGGATCTAACCAACGCCTTTATCCACTGTACCATGTGTCCTTAGGAGGACCTAAAAATTTGTGAGTTCAGTACCTAGTTAAGGCGATGGAGAACTTGGAGAGGTGAATTAACAGAAGATAACTGATAACTGACACCCATTAGACATAGCACGTGGAACTAAGCAGTCTAAAGAAATAAAGGGGTCAGTTCGACATTCCAGCTACCTGAAGAAGGTTGGAGTGTACAATGGCCGAAGCGTTGTGATAAACATGGCAAGAAAGATGAGGCCAATAGTCCAAATAATATAAATGTGAAATCACATCCTTGTTCTCTCTTATATTCTTTTGGGCTGTAAGAGCGAGAAGTGCGGGTGAAGAAACTGTTAGCATAGAACCAAAGTTAAATCTAGCAATTTCAACGGTAAAATAATGAGACCTAACTGCCAACCTAGTACCGCGCTTAAATTCGTAAAGCCGCGGCACTAAAGAAGAACGATCATTAAAAGAATTAACACGAAAAAGAACAGGTTAGCTCGTGTTATTTGTATCTTTGTTTTTCTTTTTTCGGAAGGTGTATTTTCTCGTAATGTTCATTATCTAAACTCTTCCTGCCCATCTACAATTTGCCTTCTAAAATTTCGACAATTCCCAATCTGGTTAGATCAGTAATTGGACAAGGCAGCATCAATTCGAATTACTTGGTGGGTTCTATTGTCACAGAGAAAGGCATGAAGCTTTTTTCAGTATCAAGTTATGTAAGGTACATTTTCAGTTCATTAGTTGTGTAGAAATGGGATACACTGGTTCAACGAACTCTGGAACCCATTAGAAGATACAGGCTCCGTGAAGACGTGCCATACATGTTGCACTTAATAGACTCAGAGGAAACGGAAATTTGAATGACAACAACTAAACAGAAATGTCACGTATGACTAGAGAAATTATTTTAATTCTGTGGAATTCGTTGCAGTAATGATATTTGGAGGCATTTCGTCAATGATTCTACTTTGCGCTCCATCCTCAGATGTTGTAACAAAAATGTCTTATCACCGGCATGTCACAGCTTAGTGAGGGAAGGAATATTTGAAAAAAAAAAGAAAAAAAGAAAGAAGCAAAACAACTATAGTTATTAGGATGGAAAGAAATTCACATTTGAAGCTAAAAAAGAAAGAAATCATATATTTAATCAAGATAATATATCACCGCATTATCAATAAAAATGCATCATCTATTTTTTTATCTTTCGGAAGAAACATTCTTTAGATTTCGATGTAAACGAATGTTCGATGTGAGTTTTGAACTTTTTAATAAAGTTTCTTCTACTAAAAATGTTTTATTGATCTAAAAAAATTATATTCAGATGGAGCAAAGTCAGGAGAATATGGAGGAGGGGACAGCATTTTTATTGTTAGTGCCAAAGTATTTTCCTAACGGACGAAGATCGACGTGTCGTCACGATTAGACGACGCGATGCTTCGAAACGGAGTCTTTTCCATATTAACTGTGTTGTTTTGGTTGGGTTCTTCATGAGAGACGATACCCTGCCGAAGCCATAAGAGAGCATGGCTTCTTTCAGGTGTAGCAATGGTTTGGAGACTGTTTTGCCTTTTTCATTATCTGTTAAGCATTGTGGTTTTTGTTGGATATAATAAGAGTAAATAGGTTCTCCTAACGCCTGGCTCGAACTCCTCCTTAGTCTTTTGAACAGGTGTTTATTATTCCTTATTCTCTCTTTAGGATCGGGTTTCCTCCTCCTTCTAAATTCTTCTCATTCTCTTTCATTCTCAGTAGCCACTTGCGTCTTAGTGGTATTATCGCCTTGCTTGGGGTGTATTGATTAAAGTATGATTGCAGAGAACGCATTTTTTTTTAATCACAGGTCATGATTTTACCCACCTCTTCAAGGTAATACTTTGTTTGTTTAAAACTTAACGACCCATCGATCAGCAAGAGATCATTTAAGGTCAAACAGTTGTTTTTTTTTCTTTAAATAAGGTTGAAATGCTTTCAAAAAACTTTCACTTTCCTTTCATTCTTTTTCGATGTTGTCTTGCTTTTTGTTTTTAAAAATTCACTGTTTTCAGAGGTGCGTTGTTCTTTGAAAATTTCTCACTTTTTTCCGACAAGTATCAAAAGGTTTCTCTTTTCATCATCAGACACCAAATTGGAATTTTATTTTATTATATAGTCCAACTTTCCTCAGAAATGTCAAGATCAAATTGGGGTTTGATTTTTCGAAAAGTTCTTTCAAATTGTTCGCGTTGTAAAATATTTTTCGAATATGTGCCATGTCACCGCAATCAAGCAGGAAGTGCTTCACGGTATAACACAAGTAACATAAAGGTTCCCTACACTGACTATAAACCCCTAATAAATGACTTTATTTTGAAGAAATGGCAAGATGCTTGGAACAGCTGTCAAAACAACAAATTATTTCAAATCAAACCCTCTCTAAAGAAACAACTAACTGAACACAGAAAATCACGCAAAGAAGAAGTGGTTTTATCCCGTATTCGCATAGGTCACACTCGCATAACTCACTCCTTCCTCCTAAAAGATGAAGACCCTCATGAATGCATAGCATGCCAGGAGGTAATACTTTGATTGAGCTAGGAAATAGTCATTTGATTAGAAACTCATTGATGGAATTTAGACATTCTTCCTAGTTCATGGATGTAATTTATGATCCAAATGTGTTCAGCATTACACTGTTTAATTAATATTTGTGTGGATTGCTTAGGATGCTGTCAAACAACGGTTCACATACGCTCAATATTAGCAGAGGTTGGTCAACCACATGTGGATCAACTAGAGAATCTTTTTCCCGCCATTCTAACTGACTATACCAAAGATGGCTTCCATCTTTGGTATGTCTGGAGACATAAATCATCATTTTTATATAACGAACGAATGTTACTTGAAACTTCCGCTGCGGATGAGATCTTTTTGAATACACACAACGTGTGATAGGGTTTTGATTTAAATTATTTAAAAAAAAAAAGTTAAATCGAGACTAAATTGCAAAACCTAACATTAAGCAATCTACAAAGAAAAAAAAAAACAACGGAAAAACCCCCAAAGCAAAAAAACAAATATTAAAACGTAAAAATTAATGATTATTTTACGGTATCTAAAAAGTATTCTCAAAGCGATCCTGTCAAGAATAAGATAGAACACCAATGCATTAAAAGTCATATAAACTATGCAACTAAGAAGCTGTAAAACAAATTGTAAACCTTGAAGGAAATAATCATTAAAAATGTGTTGTAGAGTAGTTTTCACAGTGGAGGCTTGTATTTGTACTAAGTCGGTCCTAAAATAGGTTCGACGTACAAAACGTTAGGAACTTGATATAATAGGTAATGACGCAGCAATCTAGTTGGGGTGGTTGATACTTTAATGTCCGACATCGACTGTCTCACCAACTTCACTGAGCGATATTCAGTCACCCACCACGAGGGCATCATGTGGCACAAGGCCGGTTTAACGTGGTATCTTGGAGCCCGTGGGCTCGGCCAAAAATATGCCCTTCTAAAACCCGTATAAACGGGTTCAGGGTCGGTTTACCTCCCTTATAGAGACTCCGCCCTTCGGCGTAGCCTCGTTCGGATTCCTCCCCGCCCGAAGGCAGAGAGTTCAACCGGTCAGCCGGTCGTCCGACTTCAGACTGAAATCAGACCAACTAACTGAGCTCCACTGGCGACTGCTACTACTACTACTACTACTACTACTACTTATTATGTGTGGGAGAGTCTATTACAATAGAATAGGTAATGTTCCGGTATAACAAGATGGGAGTTATAACATGAGCCAAGACATTGACAGCTTTGAATATTGATTAATTGTTTTTTATGACTTCAGGGACACTTTTCTAGATGCAATACAATAATATATAATAGGTAATAGGCAATAAATCCACTAAAGTACAAGTAGCTACTCAGTGTGGGATAAATATGAGAAATAAAAAATCATTAAGAACATAGAACAAGAATTAAGAAGGCAGAAGATAAAGATTGATATTGCATTAAAATTTTTGATAATCAAAATTAACTCGAAAGCAAGAAGCCGGCAGAGAATTCCGTAAGCAAGAAGGAGGAGAGAAGAAACTATTAACATAAAACTTGTGGTTGGATCTAGCCAACTGTAAATGATGAGACATTGCAGCCAATTTAATAATACGCTGAAATTCTTATAAAGTCAAAGTACCAAAGAGGAATGGTCATAAGAACTATTTCCATGAAAATGTTTATAGAAAAGACACAGGAACTAATTTATGGCTGTAGGAAAGAATTCGGAATTTAACTGAAAACATTCTGAAGCCCTTATTTTGAACATGAATAAAGAAGAGATGCGTTTACTTTTTTGAATGAGTCCAAGCTTAGTCGTGATGCATCTCAAACTGCTGCCATCATTAACAAAGCATAAGGTGAAGGGTCCAATTGTGATTGAACAGTACGGCGGTAGTTTCGGAAGTTACACAGTGGGGAGACGACACTTGAAAATCAAGGTCGTAGAGGACGTCTAGGTGCTATGAACAATCACAATCTGAAAAAAAATAACTAATCAAACCAAACTCAACGTCAAAATGTCAGAGAAATGTCGAAGATAATGGGAGTCAGCATTTAAATAATAGTGAAAACTGTCAAGAAAATTGTTAAAAGTTCGGGGCTAATATTAGAATTAACTTTTAAAAGAGGCAACGATTTGTTTTCAAATTTCCCAAATAAATCATTTTTATTATATGTTTCTACCATCGCCCTAATAGGAACGATTATAGTTCCGAAACATGAAAGTTTTTCTGTAGCGATGTAAAATGTTTTATTGCAATATCAATATATATGCATATCTATTTTAAGACATTTTTTTATGTTTATACATTCTTTTTATAGATACAAATATTTAAGTAAATTCTCTGTTTACAATAAACAGTATTAAACAAAGTTACCGGCCTGAATGTCCGAGAAATTTTCATAGAAAATGTTCGTCCTCCGACAGGAATCGAACCTGTATCCTATTCAGAACCGTCATATAGCCTGACGTGAATTTAACCGATTGGGCCACAGCGGAGCTTTCGGTTAGCAAGATCGATTTTACTGTCTTTAAACTACAACCTTCCAAGATCCTCTCAAGTACATTCATATCTGCTGATGGCGCATCCAAATTTAAACAAATGAAGTCACACATTATGGAATGGACAAAGTCCGACAATTATTTTAAGCCATTTTTATGTTTTATATATATATATATATATATATAAAAGAAAAATACAGAAAAAACAAACAAAATCTGAATATGCAATTATGTAGTATTAATGTTAATATAAAGTCGACGTCGGACGTTTCGGTCTATTTAAGATCATCTTCATGGACATTTTCATTTAAACATAATTAACATTAGAACTTATAAAAATTTAACACAAAAGACGATGGACATAAGAGCCCAACTAATCCAAACAGATAACTGAAATTTTATACAGATCAGCGTTCCGTTTAAATATGATCACGTAGTCGTCACGTGGGCGATGTTGTTAAAACGTATTCGAAGATGATTTCCAAAAAATTAAAATACACTTGTAAAAATAGAATACGTGGATTTAACACATCACAAGAAATATTTAAATAAAATTCTCACTTAAAAAATTTTGAAAAACTTAGCGTTGCGTCTTTGCACGTTCCGACATCTTACAACCGTCAATAATAGCAGATATTCAAAAAACATCTTTCGGTCGACATACAGGTATATCGTCTCAAGTTTTTGATTTTATAAGGAAAAAAACACATGCCTGATGATGGATAGAAGACTATCCGTAAGTACTAGCATTTTAACATCAAATAAACTGAAAAACTACAGACAACAAGTTTTTCTTCAAGGATCAAAACTTGCACTATGGATGAACAGGATTTTAATGCATATATTAGGTTTTCTAGCGATGGATGTCGCCAATAATCGCATTACTACTTCTGATTAATTCTATGTGTGATTATTCTTTATATATATATATATATATATATATATATATATATATATATATATATATATATGCTCTGTTTTGTATCCTAACGTAAACAAAGACTTTTTTTTAGGAAATGGATTTAAATCTGACAGATTTTTTACTTTATTCGTTTAAACGCTATTTATTAAATGGATACTCATATTTTAGTATATGCTCTGTTTTTATTTATTTATTAAACAGTTATTATTCAGACGGGTAGATGCATATATATATATATATATATATATATATATATATATATATATATATACAGTGTGTATTTAGGCAGAATTTTTTCATTGATGCAGATTTCATTAAATTATATAGACAAGTTTTGTATATTTATTTTAAGTAAGTTTCTTTTAATATTGTCTGATAAGCTTAATAACATTATCATTGAAAGACGAAAAATTTAATCACCATATTGATACATGTTTTCATTATTGCCATGTCCGGGTAATGTTTAATAAAATAAAAAATAAAACATGTCTATATTATTTAATGAAAATGCATAAATATATATATATATATATATATATATATATATATATATATATATATATATATATATATATATATCATTAATGCCAAGAAAGAGCGAGTGCTTGATTTCACATTTAGATACTTCATTTCTGGTTGAGTGTTTTCCTCACAAAATTCATAGAATAATATATAAGAGTTTTGAATCGAAAGAATAATGGTTTAGAATCCATGGAATAATCTTTTTTAGGTGTTAATCTGTAGTAGCCTCAGTATGCGTTAGATTCACCCGAAGGGATATCAAAATAAGGTTTTTACGCGGCGCCACATCAGAATATCTACAAGAACTATGTCCGCTAGTGTTTTTACCTAGAAGGTACCCTCATAACCACTAAGTGCACAATCTGGCCTCATATAATGATAATTGTAGCTATGCTGACAATTAAAAGGAAGTCAATCCAGCTAATTTTTTATATATAAATATGGTACGAGATGAAAGGAAGTTATATAAATGTCCGATCCTCAATGGCCAACCCAGTCCGTCAAGTGTTAGCAATATATTAAATATTTAAAGAAAGACGTTCTACTCGCAATAAAATCTCCAGCTGTGTTAATTTGACAGAGTTTATTTGAGAAAAAAAAAAACAATTAATGTTACGTATTAAAAAATTTGTCTCGTATTGATATCCGACTTATTTAACATCACAGTATGGCTGAAGGTCCGTTAATTAGAAGTCTTAAGGAAGGTAGAAATCACTGTAGTTGACATATAGATAAATAATTGAATGACCTGTGGTAGCCTCAATATGCGCTAGATTCACCCGAAGGGATATCAAAATAAGGTTTTTACTCGGCGACACATCAGAATATCTGCAAGAACTATGTTCGCCAGTGTGTTTACCTAGAAGATACCTTCATAGCCACCAAGATCCAAATCTGGCCTCATATGATGATAAGGGTAGAAAACACTGTAGTTGATATATAGTGGAATAATTAAATGATCTGTGGTAGCCTCAATATCCATTAGATTCAGCTGAAGGGATATGAAAACAAGGTTTTTACTCGGCGACACATCAGAATATCTGCAAGAACTATGTGCGCCAGTGTGTTTACCTAGAAGGTACCTTCATAGCCACCAAGTTCCAAATCTGGCCTCATATGATGATGGTGAAGGTAGAAATCACTGTAGTTGATATATAAATGAATAATTGTTAATACGCGTAATTTTTTTCTGACTCACGACGAAGAGTAACCGTGCCGGGATGGGAATGGTTGCACTTGCAAACCTGGCTGCAGGAGGAATTCGATAAACATCACGCCAGGGTAGGTAAACCGGGCGACAGGAAATGTTTTTTTGAACACCAGTCTTCTCAACGAATCCGTATTTGATTTTTATGAGAAAGTGAAGACAAGTTAAATATGATTTTTTCATAAGGGAAATCAGTTAGCACGTTTGCAAAGTAGACACAAAGGTATTCGAATCTAAACACTCTTTGCCTTGATTTACATAGAAAGATCACAAAAACGTGACTTTGAAATCCTATACAGATAATAACGGAATTCGCTTCTTGCCAAATTGTTTTGACTGAGTCAATAAGCGTTACTTATTCAGCTGAATGACTATAAATGCTCTACTAAGATGAAAAAGGAATGGAAGAAATACTTACTTTCTCAATACTTGTCTTTGAAACAACGAGAGCAAAAAATATTTGGTAACCGGAAATTGGATGAGGCTAGTCGTGTTGACAACCACTGATTAGTTTATTCTCTCCTCACTGAGTGACCCATACAAAATTCGACCTAAACAAGTGTTGACCTGTAGTAAAACCTACTCATCTATCTTTAATAATCGGAAGGTATGTTAGGATAAAAAAAAGAGAAAGAAAAAGTGGGGGGAGAGATTTTCTAGCATTCAATTTCATGTAACAGCATCGTTATTACATCGCAGTTTAGCATTGTGCGGGTGGTGTAATCGATAGCAGTTCTGTATAAAAAAAATCGTCGAAACGTGATCGAATTCGACTCCCGTTCGTTACTGTAACTTACGCGCAAATACATCTATCAAGTAAATACTGACACTTTTATGTGTAAAAAAAAAATATATATATATTCTCCAAAAATTCTTAATGAAATATTCACCGCTAAAAAAGGATTATTTCCATAATCGAAAATATGTTCCGGCTTTAAATATCCTAAAAAAAGGGCCGATAAACAGTAAAAAAAACAAACCATTTCTATACCATTTTATTTAGCATCTGAAAGGTACACATAATTTTTCGATCACCGTGTCGTACAGGATGTGATGGTTTAATTGTCATCATTTTGTATTTTTAATTTCGCGCATGCGTGATCTTTAATTTTTGTTTTTGTCGACTGCACGGTAGAGTAGGGAACAGTTGGGCATCGTCCGTGAGAAAACAAAGAATACTATGACGCAATTCACTTCGCCAGAAATTTGGAAACGGTATGCTATACTGCTTGTCATTCGCGCCAATACAAACATTTTGGAGTGTTTGGTTGTCAATCTGAGGACAGTGCACAAGGACTCGGAAAGAGTTGGAGGAGTCTAACGGTGATTACGAAGGTACGGCAGCTTGGAAAACTCACTCTGATCGTTCTGATGAGAAAGACTAGTTAAGTCACTGAGAACACATGGCAGTGGATAAAAGCGTTGGCTAAAGTAATCCAGTGATTTGACCCAAAGAGTTATGAGTTCAGACGTGATCAAAAAATAAAACTTGGAGTGTTGATTTACTAAAGGGAATTAAGTGAAACTGAAATATCTAGAAAATTGGAACGAAAATAAAGTGTTCGGTCCGAAATTCCAAAGTATATCATCTGAAGAAGCCCGGTGCGTGCAACGGACGAAGCGTCGTGAATATGACAGCAAAGATTAGGGCAATAGTCCGAGCAATTGTAAATAGTTACAATACCTCATCTCAGAAATATAGACAGATATTAATTGTTATGGCTGCATGCGTCATATTTGCCTCGAGGGCCGTTAGCTAATGTCTCCTATTTCAAGAATAACATCACATTACCCATTACACAGTATTGCGTAAATGATGAATATATAAACAACATTTTGCTTTTTGGTATCTGTCTATATTTGAGATGAGGGATTAGGTATACTATTTGTTGTGGTAGGATCCACCTAATTTGCATAGTGGAGTACCGACCATATAAATATGATTGGTACCGGGAAGACGAGGGGAGGAATCAAGAGATTCAATCCAGAGACTGCGACTAAGTCAACCCATTCTCCAGGAACGGTCTTCCCAAGAATATACAAAAGACTATATGCAAATATTGTGTACACTTTCTTGTTTCAATACATTTTGTTCTAAGTACATTTTGTGTTGTATTATTATTCCATGCACTAGTCAAGTTTCAACACTATTTACATTCTTCGGACTACTGTCCTCATCTTTGTCGCCATGTTTATCACAACATTTCGGCCGTTGTACGCTCCGCCTTCTTCAGGTGGTTGGAATGTCTGACTGAACCCTTTATTTCACTCATTGGAATAGACAGTTCTAGTTCCACGTGCCATGTCTAATGGATGTCAGTTATCTCCTGTTAATTCCCCTCTCCAAGTTCTCCACTGCCTTAACCGGGTTTTGAACTCACACTCTTTTGGGCTCTGTCATTGGATCTAATTAACGCCTTTATCCACTGTGCCATGTGTCCTTGCATTTCTATATTAACTTTTTGAGCTCTGACTACCGTTTTACCGCTGGTAGAGAAAAATGACGTCATGCCCAACCACCGGTTGAACGGTGGAAAAACACTTGTCACTATTTTTTATATCTACCGTGAAACATTATATACAAATTATTTCGGATTTTGACTCAGGAGCTCAAGCAGAAAAGTTAAAATTGCTCGGGAATGCCGGGTTCAAAGGGTTAAACCTCAACTCTTTAGTCAGGTATGAGTTTCTCGGCTTACATGTTGGGAATGTATAAATAGCCCGACTCAGGTGGTGCGACTGAAACACCATTGTTGCGTGAGGTGATGCCCAACCATTTGAACCCTGACCAGCGCTTTACCGGTGTGAGATCAAAAGGACTTAATGCCCAGCCACTGGTTGAACGCTGGGTAAACCAATTTTATATCTACCGTGAAATAATACATACCACTTATTTGCTAATTTTGACCCAAGAGCTCAGGCAGAAGAGTTAAAACTGCTCAGGAATATAGGACTCAAAGGTTTAAACCTCATCTCTTTAGTCGGGTATGAGTTTCTCGGTTCACATATTGGGACTGTATGAGTGACCCGACTCAGGTGAACTTCGAAGCTTAATCTGCTCCAAAAACACGCCATTTTTGTATCAGCTGATACCCGACCATTTCAGTCCTGACCACCGCTTTACCGGTGCCAGGAAGAAATGACGTAACGCACAGCCACCGTTTCAGCGGTGGTAAAGAAAAATGACTTAATGCCCAGCCACCGGTTGAACGGTGGGTAATACACTTGTAACTATTTTTTATATCTACCGGGAAAACTTTACATAACAGTTATTTGAGACTTTTGACTCAGGAGCTCAAACGGAAGGGTTAAAATTGTTCAGGAACGTAGGGTTGAAAAGGTTAAGCATTACATCCATTGCTTATTATTTTACGGATGAAGTATCTTAAAAATATATTGGCAGTTACTATAAATAAACTCACCATTCACCATTAACAGATAAATAATATATTTATATCGATAAAATGTGACTCCAAGTTTTATCGCGATGAAGTTTGACTTCATAGTTGAATTAATAATATTGGGGAGGAATTAAAGCAATCATGTTTGACATGATTTACGTATTTTTTTTGTGTGTGTGTATAAAACAGATTTAGTATAATGCACCGTGTTTCTGAAGCTGAAAAAGGACTAAATTAAATCCTTGTGTATAATACGACATCGTAAATCAATCATCCTTAAATAATTTTTAAAAATTGTTTTAACCGTTAATATCTCAGTATTTACATAACGGGTGCGATAGATAAATTGTTGTCTAAATGACGCCGAAATGAAAATAACACTGACATCTCATTTTAACAGGTATACAGTCTGCGATGGATAAATTGTCGTCTACATGACGCAGAAATGAAAATAACACTGACATCTCATTTTAAGAGACATACAGGCTGCGATGGATAAATTGTCGTCTAAATGACACAGAAATGAAAATAACACTGATATCTCATTTTAACAGGTATACAGGGTGCGATGGATAAATTGTCGTCTAAATGACGCAGAAACGAAAATAACATTGACGTCTCATTTTAACAGGTACACAGGCTGCGATGGATAAATTGTCGTCTAAATGACGCAGAAACGAAAATAACACTGACATCTCATTTTAACAGATATACAGGCTGCGATGGATAAATTGTCGTCTACATGACACAAAAATGAAAATAACACTGACATCTCATTTTTAACAGGTATATTTACCAACAGTACACAAAAATATCATGAAATACTAAAGGGTAAATTTATTCAATAAAATACCCATTTATTCCAAAATGGCCTTTAGAGGACTTCGGAATCTTCTGCAACTCTTCTGGATAGTCTCTTTGTTTAAGTTGGTGAATGCTGCCATAATCCTTTCCTTCAGATCATCTTTGGTGTTACAATGATTTTTGTTTTGGTCTCTCGCTCAGCTGCGCCTCACATAATAATCAAGGAGGTTGCAGCCTGGGGAGGTAAGTGGCCAGATGTAAGGGGTCATGTGGTCGCAGAAATTGTCTAGAGCAGAGTCCTGTTGCCAGACAGAGTCTGAGGCCCTCACCAACAAATTCGGAAGTTCTTTTGTTATCAGAACGAGTACAGTGAGTTTTCTGAACTATGGTACTTTTGTAATCATCTAACTCGTTCTGCACTGTCTTCAGATTGACACACAAACAGTCTGCATTGTTTGTATTGAAGCTTCCGGCGCGAATTCTAAGTAGTACAGCATACCGTTCCTGGCCGAGTGAATTGTGTCATGGTGCTCTCTTTTTTCTTTCAAAGATGGTGTCTAACTGAACCTACTATTCAGTGCAGTCGACAAAATACAATATAATGCGCATGCCCGAAATTAAATATATAAAATGGCGACGATTCACACACCTCACCCTGTATAATTCATTAAAATATTTAATTTTTCACGATTTTAAAGAACAGAAATGAACCGAATGTTTAGCCGTTGCATGTTTCTTCTCCAAAATTCTGTAAAACATGAGAGATCTTTTTTCTATTCCTTCTATCAATAATTTAAAATCAATTTCAGTGTATTTTCTGTCCAACTACGCCGATTTCCAAAGAACAAATATTGCCTATATATCAATAGATGTGGGCACCTTGGTGTGGTGTAATGGTTAGCAAGCTTGTCTCGTTAGATCAATTACGACTGAAAAGTGAGTTCGGTCCTCACCAGGTACCCCATCCTTTCGGCCTTGTGCCACATCTACGCTACGCTTAGAATATAACTATATCAATAGATGTTTTGCAAACAATTGTTATCAACACCTGCTTACTTTGCGTTTTATTATTTAATGTACTGAGAGTATTTGAAAACTTAGTGTAGTTTTAAGCGGAGTAACAATTAAGAGTACTTGTGCATAATACGAACCACTTTTTGCTTTTAATTTTCCTTAAAATGTATCGTTTTATACACAATAAATTACGGCGTATGTATGATATAAATGCTTTGCTGATGACTTTACTATACAAATGAATTGCTTATCAAGAGAAAAGAGATTGTCAATTGTCAGATAAATAATATAATCTCTGTGATACGTTTAAGCTAAGTTTTTGGAATAAAATATTAATTTTATGTCCTTTGTACATAATGAAAGTTGTGTCTGGAAAGATGTGTTTGTGTGTCCACCTTTTGTTATTGATTGTTTGTTTTTCTCTTCATCTCTGTTTTCGTGAGATGTTTTCGATTTATGCCTGCTCGTGACGCCTCTGGGGGGTGAGGATTTTTTGATGTTCTTCTCTTGACTTCGACGGCCAGTACTTGCGTGGGAGGATTAGATGCATATGAAATGACACAGCTCGTTGTTATTAAACTGATCTTGTTATTCCTTTTAGAAACTGCATTTGATCACAAGCAAAATGCTTCAGATGTAGACCCCAATCATTATTCCCTGCGTTATATTGAACAAAAAAAAAATATATATATATATATATATATATATATATATATATATATATATATATATATATATATCCATAACTGATTTTTATTATAATGTAAAGTTATCCATGAAATCAGATTTTAATTCTGCTTGTTTGTTGGTTAGTTAGTGTGTTATGCCCAGCCATTACCTCAAGTAAATAACAGACCCTTCCTTTTTTTCATTCTGTTAAGAGACGGCCGGAAATTTATATCAGAGACGCAGTCTGCCTATACTGAGATAGACAAAAAATATATAATGCTAAGTAAATGGATAGTTATTTTGAATAAATACAGGGCCCAAGAGCCGCACAAGGTAGAGGGTTACTGTGCGAAGTTGTATTAATATAAGAAAGGGCAAGATAATGTTGCAGTTTTTTGTGTATATATACTAGTGAGTTAACCCAAATGCCTTGACTCACTTTATAGTCCACCAATAGAAGGTTAACCAATCAGAAAACGTAGAACATTCAATCCGTCGTGTATAAAGGCGGCCATTTTGTCTACTCTATCCGAATGTCCAGTGCCAGCTTGTCAGTCGAAGAGAAAGAGAAGGACGAACTATGCCCTGCTACTTTTAGCAAAATATCCACTGTTAACCTGAACAACGCTTCCCTACTGTCTTGGAAATATTCACTGCTAACCTCTGGATTCTATACTCAAAGACGACCGTCATTATGAATAGCAGATAACAGGAAAGATTGACAGCTAATTCTAGACTTGAAGAGGTGAAGTGTTAATTAGCGAATAAAATAAAAGTTCAGGCGTAGAGGTTAGAAGTATAGGGTTGAAGTACACTTTAAAAGGAACCGGAAATCCAATCGTAAACAGGAAGCAAGGGATGGACTCCTACTCCTGTTCAAAAGACTGGAGAAGCCTGTTAACTGAAAAAAAAAACTATCTTAGCGGATTTCCAGGATCAAACACAATAATAAGGATTATTTGGAGTCGCTCGTTAAACATTGCCATATGTGACATTTCAAAGACGCATTAACAGTTTTAATGATAAAACAATGCTCCACTATCACGTGCCCAGTTCATTGACTAAATGTACCTTTGGTTTGGTACAAGACCACAAGTATGAGAGGGAAAAAACTCCAAGGCACCCCAAGTCCAGCTTTTCGACTATTATACCGCGATAAGCGTCTTTATAGTGTGACTTAGTTTGGGCGCCCGGGCTGAAGTATGCGAGATCTGGTGAGGATGATTTACGAATAACACACAAGCTGCGCAGCTATTTTCCCACCAGAGACGATAAAATGTTTCTATAAGCGAAAGTAATTCATTTCTAAAAAATTGTCTCATACGAAAACTAACTTTTCGCATCTGATGAAATTTAACAGGACCGAAATCCTGTACATGACGTTGAAGGATTTTCTGCAACTCATGCGATCTGTACACAAGTGTAAATATTGGAATCGTTTGTTCGAATTTAATTTCAGATTCATTTTTAATTGAAACGGCTCTTGCTTGGTGTATTCGAAATCTCATTCAGGAAAAAAAAATGGCGGTTTTTTCAGCCAAAGATTGGTAGTTAAGCAAATTCTCCAGATAATAATACCGCCCCGAATCATAATGAAGAAGGATTTTAAAAATATCATCTTGGACTTTCTCAAATGACAAAAACAATCTCCATATTATTTGCTATTATAATGTTTGAAATGAATAACCAATGATCAAAAATCTTTTTCGCTTCTTTGAAGGATTTTAAAAACATCATCTTGGACTTTCTCAAATGACAAAAACAATCTCCATATTATTTGCTACTATAATGTTTGAAATGAATAACCAATAAGTAGAAATCTTTTACGCTTTCTTGAAACAATTTTGGATTTCACAAATATTGGGAAATAAGTTTGCAAATACTAATTTTGCATTGATTTGGTGCTTCGTTTCTGTTTAATTATGGCACTGGTTGTAATATTTCTTTGGATTAATTCGACGTTGGAACTCAGCCTTCATCTTTGAGATTCACCAGACAAACATTTTAACCACGACACCGTATCTGGCCAGTCTGCGTGATGAGATTTTTTTTTTTTTTTGTGAGTCTGATAAAACGGGGTTTTGATAAAGTTTGGCATAATGATTGATCTCATTGACAAAGAAAGGCGTCACATTTTATTCTTAATAGTGTTTTTATTTTCATGTTCGTATTTTTCTCTTGTCGCATGACGCCAAATGGCCAGATTCAAAACACCGCCACCCACGCAAAAAATATAAAACTGGGCGATTATCTCCCTTGAGAAAATCAATCCAGTTGTCAAGTCTGCTTTTTGTAAAGCGGTCGACGTTCTCTCTGTCTATTAAAAATGTAAAAATAAGTGTTTTCATACCATGTTTCATTTTCATAACCCGCGACTTTTATTTTCAATGCATGGATCGTGGGTTCGCTCCCATATACATGTGGCCGTTAGCGGATTAAATTTAATGACAAAATATAATTAGATGATTCAACGTAATAATCTTTGTTCTTCTTCTTCCTCCTCCTCCTTCTCCTCATCCCGCTATTCTTTTTCTTTCAGAACGTTGGCGATCACGGCTCTCCACAATTTCCTGACCATTGTCGACAGTAGATAGTGCCTGACATTGCCATTACATTTTTGCAGATGAAAGTTGGCTGGAAAGCATGATGCCAGAAGGCAGTTCCACAAGCGAGAAGTGTGAGAAAAGTAACTGTTAGCATAGAACTTATGGTTACGTCTATCGCTCAACTGTAAATTGATGAGATCTTGACGCAATTCTAGTACTGCGCTTGAATTAAAAAAAAATCTATGTACCACAGCAAAGAGTTCATCTGAACAATTACAACGAAAGTATTTATAGAAAAGACAGAGAAAGCTAACCTTGCGGCAGTGGAAAATAGACAGAGGCCGAGCGGCCAGATCAGGACCAATAATATTGCTGCTCCTTCCTTGTATCTTATCATCGAGGTCGATGTAAATTGTTGGGGTACCGGACCATATGTGGCAGCAATATTCAAAGCATGGATGAATGGTAGACTTATAGATATGTAAGATAGATTCTGGAAAGAAAAATTGGCTCGCACGACACTGTGAACCAACTTTCTTAGCAGTTGACCTATAATGGATTTAGTCTTTCCACTTCATGTCAGATGAGTACGTTAGCCTCTGTGAGAAGGCTCAACGATTTACCTTCCTGGAGGTTAGCATTAGCCATGTTGATGGATGGCAGAGAGGAGTCTCTCAGATGATTACTTTAGAGAAGTTTAGTTATGGAGGCGTTAAAATTAATAAGCTGTCTTTTGCCCCAATTAACCAAAGACTTGAGGTTTTTTTGGGCATCGGCTGCTATTTCCACCTGTCGGACTGATCAGCCTTACTATTGAGGCAAGAATTTCGTATATTTACTATACTCATTCCCTACATGTATACAGGCGGTTTTGCTGTCATTATATGTTCCGAGGTATTCGAATATAATCCCCACATATGTCAGAGTTCCAGCAGTCGAATTCATTATCAATAATTTAAACTCATTTCTTAGTGGAAGCCATCATGAAAGGCAGAATAGTTTTAAATTCGTTCTTGTGGATTCTGAAACATGTGTTGATTGGCTTTTAATACCTACAAACGGTTGTCAATCAGCAGCGACACAAACCCAGGAGAATTCTTCTCTGCTGTGGAAAAGATAAAAATGACATTTTAAACTTGCTCGTTCCTGATGTTACCAAAATCGGATTAGAGGCTAGTTTCTCTACTGGAAATCAAGTTTTGGTGTAAAATTCAGTTTGCTAACTTTTTCTCTCCTCGGAATATTGATTATGCGATTAATGCTGAAGACATTAAATTTAAGGCTCTAAGCTGTCCGTTAGATTATCCAAGCAGGAAATAAACCATAATCGTTATGTGATAATAAATCTGGGATTAATTAAAATTAATTAAATGTCTTATATGTTGGTTTAGTGTAAGAAACGCCAAGATCCATAAAAGCCAAACTGAAAATAAGTAATCAGTACTACACACTAAGTATAGAAAGCAGACTGAAAGCAGTTTATCCCGTTGATTGAATAAAATGTCAGCTTCAAAATTCTGAGAAACTCCTGAAGAAGGTCTAAAGCCATCAAACGAAACTTTACCACGGTGAGGATATTAATTCGAATATAATGGTTAGGTTATATTTCTTGTCCTTTCTTTTTACTATCTTTTTCTTTTTTCTTTCTTTTTCTTTCTTTTACTTTTTTCTTTCTTTTTCTTTCTTTTTTCTTTCTTTTTCTTCTTTTATTTCTTTTTCTTTCTTTTTCTTTCTCTTCTTTTATTTCTTTTTCTTTTTTCTTTTATTCTTTATTTTTCTTTTTTCTTTCTTTTCTTCTTTTCTTTCTTTTTCTTTCTTTTTTCTTACTTTTTTCTTTTTTTTTCTTTTTCATTCTTTTTCTTCTTTTATTTCTTTTTCTTTCGTTTTTCTTCTTTTCTTTCTTTTCCTTTTCTTTCTTTTTCTTTCTTTTTCTTACTTTTTCTGTTTCTTTCTTTTTCATTCTTTTCTTTTTATTTCTTTTATTTCTTTTTCTTCTTTTCTTTCTTTTTCTTCTTTTTCTATCTTCTTTTTCTTTCTTTTTCTTTTCTCTTTCTTTTGTTTTTTCTTTCTTTTCTTTCTTTTTCTTTCTTCTTTCTTTTTCTTTTCTTTCCGTTTTCTTTCTTTTTTCTTTCTTTTTTCTTTCTTTTCCTTTTTCTTTTTTCTTTTTCTTTCTTTTTCTTTTTTCTCTCTTTTTCTTTTTCACTCTTTTCCTTTTTCTTTTTCTTTCTTTTTCTTTCTTTTTTCTTTCTTTTTCTTTTTTCCTCTTTTTCTTTCTTTTTTCTTTGTTCTTTCTTTTTGTTTTTCTTGACGCTTTTCTCGACAATTAGTCTGTTTTTTTTTTTAATTTCATTTCTCTCTACTTTTCATTCCTTGACTCTTTTTCTTTCTCTCGATATTGAAGGAAATCTAATGAGCGACCACATCGCCTATTTTCGTTATTTTCATTTTCAATACAAATGATGTCGTCGCATGTGTCGTATTGGGAACCTCTTAAAAGCCTTTCATTCTCTTCATACTTCATGGTGTGTATTCTGGAAACCGATCAAAATTGGATTTACGTGTTGCGAATAATTGGATGAAAAGCGAGGCAAGATTGTAAGTTCATCGAGAATTAGCCAAACATTCGCGAACCACTCCGTGAATTGACATACATTTTGTGTCGGGCTCAAAAAGACGCGAGTACGAAATTTGTGTTTGTTTCTTTGCTTAGCGGCATATCAACACCTTATGGGTCATTTAATATCGACATTTAACTTTATTGGTAGCACTAGTAACTTCTTTTACAAAAACGTATTGCCGGTAATTTTGTTATTTTATGATAAAGATGTGTCGCTGAAATTTTTACTATAAAATATTTTATCCTTTCATAATATTTTGATCCCAATTTAGGGGTTAACTTTTTGCTCAGAGCTGAAACCATGACAGGGGTTACCACCTCGTGTAAGGGTAGATCTGAGAAAAACCAGCTTTTAAGATGTGGTTCCACGCTCCTCAAAAAGCTCCTTCGATATAGTTTATCGTCATACCAGGATGCAAAGATTTGTGTAAACCTTGCATTTTTATTACCGTTGCAAGTTGCTCGCATGAACGGTCATAGAACCCAACGACCTAATAGTATAAGTCTTTAAACATGTCTTCATAATACCGCAATTCCTGAATAATAATGTAATAAAGTTCAATTTCAGTTGATCCCAATTCTTATTAAACTGATAAAGAAACCATACGACATAAGGAAAAGTAAATAAAAAAAAACAGAATTAAAATTAGTGAACATATAATTTTAATAACCAAATATTTAAATAAAAGGATGCCAGACAAAGATGTGTATTCTCACCAGACTTATTCAACGAGACAATTCTGAGAGAAAGTCCTACCAGGATTTATTTCTGGCGGCCATATTTGTAACAACATAGGAGGCTCAGATGACGGAGTGATGAAAGTAGACACGGAAAGAAAACTAGAAAAAGGTCCTACAGAAGGTAGTGAAAAAAAGCGAGAAGAAAGGACTAAATATCTGTTACAGATAAAATACATGGTTGTCAGCAACGATAAACCCAAACTGTAAATCCCAAATCGATGATACGAAAATCAAACAAATACAAACATTTAAATATCTAGGATGCGTTTTAACAGAGAACGGAAATCCGAAGGTGTATTCCCAAAAAGCACAGAATAGACAGCTTACGGCGAGGAAAACGTGTTGAAACCGAGGTGCCGGTTTAAAAAAGATAACATTGTAGATTCTTCTTTGGATTTTGCCAAGAATATAAAGATGCTTAGCAGAAGAACCAGACCACATATGGCAGAAATATTCAATGCACGGACGAAGTGGTAAGTTAGATTCCTTCTCAAAATCTGATCTACCAGAAAAGACAACCGCAAACGGAGCTTGTTTCACGCCACTTTAGGGTCGGTCTTGAGGAACTTAACTAAAACACTTGAGTCTAAAATTGATGGAACCTACACACCGATACTGAGACAGATAATTAACATCCAACTAAATCAAAGGTGTATGGACCCAGAATGCATTTTGATGGACACTGCTGGAAAGCAAAACAAGAACGAGTGTTCTACTGCTCTAGACAGCTAGCCATAGCGTAAGTCGATCTGTTCGACAACCTAATGACCTTCTGACCTTTACGCAGGTTCGTGATAGTTGAATGGCCTGGCTAGCTAAACTGAATAATAAATAGATTCTTGTATAACAATCTATCTAGCATGACATAGTAAACAATGTTCCTAGCAGCAAATTTAGTAATTGATTCTCTCTCTCCCTCCCTTCTCCCTCCCTATATATATATATATATATATATATATATATATATATATATATATATACACACACACACACACACACACATATATATATATATATATATATATATAATATATAAACAAAAACTTAAAGAAGCATAGATGATATTTTCCTAGCAGCAGATTTAGTAATTGATTCTCTCTCTCTCCCCTCCCTATATATATATATATATATATATATATATATATAATAATGATAAAGAGACACTTAAAGAAGCATAAGTGATATTTTCCCTAGCAGCAGATTCAGTAATTGATTCTCACCCCATCCCTATATATATATATATATATATATATATATATATATATATATATATATATATATATATATATATATAATGATAAACAAACAATTAAAAAGGCATAGGTGATATTTTATTTCATTAAAGTCAATAAAACATGAGTTCAAAACTGTAATCCAAATGAAGCCATGTTTTATTGACTTCAATGAAATAAAATATCACCTATTCTTTTTTAAGTGTTTGTTTATTATTATATACAATTTTCTGATCTGTCTTTCGTCATAGGGCTCTCAACGGATCTCTATCTTCTTGGAAATTCTATACGGATTACCAATAATCTTAGCATTAATATATATATATATATATATATATATATATATATATATATATATATATATATATATATATATATATATATATATATATATATATTCTTTGGTGGTGAATATCTTTGTTTAAATGTCTGAATAAGCACTCTGCAGATAGTTCATGAGAGCCGAAAGCTCAGATCAAGGGGAACAGCGAAATAAGAAAATATCCACATGTTGGACAAAATTGGTCTTTATTTTCAAACGAAATTACAGTAAACATAAGGGGTTTCGAACGGCTCATTATCAAAGTTAATAAACATTTATTTTCTATTATATATATATATATATATATATATATATATATATATATATAAATCGGACATATATATGGACTGACGATTGCGTAAAAGAATGAAACAGACTGTAACCGCTGGGTGTTGTCTTCAATGTCCACACACACACACACACACACATATATATATATATATATATATATATATATATATATATATATATATATATATATATATATATATATATATATATATATTTGAATGATAGCTAAATTTTTGGGCATTTAAAACAACATGCCTGGCTGCATACACAATTCCGGAAAATCCTCGTTGAAAACACAACTATTCTTAAACATGAAAACAATAAACAAAAACTAAAAATTCTTGAAGCTATATACATAAAACAGTTGAAACCTGAAGAAGATAAACTACGAAATCTCCACAAACATTCTTAAATGCTTATAATTGATAACAGAAGCCATTGGTTTATATCTCTCTTACTTAATATCTTTTCTTACTTAATGCTTCTCGAATTCACTCTCGCGTGGTAATGTGTGATGTTTTGAGCTGCGGTGTGATTTTCGCTTCCAGCGTCTTATATGCACGAGTTTGTCGTTGCTTGGAAATCTTCCATGTAAGCAGAAACAGACTATCATTGTTTTGTCTGTGTATTGCTTAATATATTGTAATGTAATTGTCATCTTTGATAATGGGTTATGTAAGCCGAAAGCTTAGACCTGATTAAAAATTTGTATAAATATTGTGATTTTCTTTCGTCGTTTAATGATAATGTTATTAAGCTAATCAGACAGTATGAAAAGAATTTACATAAAAAAATTAACAACACTTGTCTATATTATTTAATGAAACATGCATTATATATATATATATATATATATATATATATATATATATATATATATATAAAAACGTCTTCATAAACACACACGCACACACACATATATATGTGTATGTGTGTATTTATGAAGACGTTTATAAACGACTTAGTTCCAATTTTAATAATATTGATTTTTTAAGCTGATAATTCATATCAATCCATTTGTTATAATGTCTTCAAGAAAAGTTTTCAAGAAGTTGCTAAAAACTGCCATTCTGATTTCAACAAGCACGACGCAGAAGAGTAATTTTCTTTTCTTACAAGATTACAGTTCGCTTGCAGACATTCCCTATTTTCTATTGTGGCAATACGATCGTCATGTCTTGAAGTGTCATAAAAGTCCTGGAATGGTTCCAGAGCTTCTGCCAATGAACTATCATCCAGACATTTACCAGTTGATGAAAACTGTTTCAAAGTATTAGTCAAGACTCAACGCGAGTGTTTATTGAATACACACGCATGCTACTCACAACCACACACACACATATTTATGCACATACCTACGTGTATATATTTACGTATAATCAAGCTGGTATATATAATAATAATAATAATAATAATAATAATAATAATAATAATAAATAAATAAATAAATAAATAAAGAATCCTTAAAAATCCATTTAGACGCCCATCTATTCAGACCAAATTTTACAAAAGAAATGGAGTTCAATTCACTCGGACACAAGGAAAAGAAACAAGAAAAAAAAGGGAGAGAAAAAAGGGGAAAAGTTTTAATATTAAAAGGGGAAAGAAAAAAGGGGAGAAAGACGGACATTTCAATATAAGGTTAGTTAGATGGAACAGAAAGAGAGATAGACAAGGGGAGGGGTAAGGGAAAGAGAGTGAGAGAAAGAAAGGAGTTAAGCCAGTCGCCATGGTGACCCAGACAGACGTTTGAGTCTACGAAATAAACTATCATCTAAGTGGATATTTAAGGATTCTGTATTTATTATTATATTTGGCCTCTTCTTACATTGAGCTCTCTTTTCATTTGTATGCTACTTGGAATTATTCCTACTAATTTTCAAGTGATTTATATATATATATATATATATATATATATATATTAAGGCATTTTTATGTCTATGCATTCTTTTTATAGATACAAATATTTAAGTAAATCCTCTGTTTATAATAAACAGTATTAAACAACATTTACCGGCCTGAATGTCCGAGAAATTTTCATAGAAAATATCTGTCCTCCGACAGGAATCGAACCTGTATCCTATACAGAACCGTCATATAGCCTGACGTGTGACGGGCCACAGAAGAACGTTCGGTTAGCAAGGTCGATTTTACTGTTTTTAAACTACAATCTTCCATGATTCTCTCACGTTCATTCATATTTGCTCATGGCGTATCCAAATGTAAACAAATGACGTCACATATTATGAAAAGGACAAAGTCCGACAATTATTCTAAGACATTTTTATGTATATATTGGTGTAACCTAAGAAGGGCTACTGAATGAGGAATGACCAAAACGGAGTTTCGAAATGAAATGGAAAAATTTATAACCTAAACAAAATACAGTACTCGCCATCGGCGTGAAGTAGGTAAACCACATCTAGTGGGGGGACTACTTAGACACCATATATCCCAAAACTTACAACAGTGTCCAACGTCAACAAAAACTCACCTGCAAGATCTAAATTACAAAGAACCAAGATTATTTATGAATTCCCATGTGCCATAAGCAAATGTGTTCCTGACAAAACCAAACTTACAAATTGGACACATCACTACATGCCTATCTAGAGGACTCACATTACAGCTAGCTAATTATAACTCAAATGACACTCATTTAAACACAGATGGGCTAATTAATAAGACTTGCATCATTAAACTATTATTTTCATAAAAATATTATAATTCATGGATATTTTCGGGCTTTGAATAACCTACAAATGATTGACATCAACACTCGAAAAGGCTCCTCATTTGTAAACAACCTTTTGTTGACACTTGAATTAAACAGAATTTCTAAGGATCATTTCAGTATGCGATACCGACAAAATAATAAGAAATCCAAAAATCGTTTGGTATTGCAGAACTCTTTAATGGTAACTGCTATCATTGGAAGTGGGCGTGTAGCTTTGCAGCCTCTAAGAATTTGTGTGGTGAGGAAATTATTTTGTTTCTAAGCTGTGGGTAGCATTTGAGATATGACCGACATCATCCAACATCTACGTGTTGAAGACAATAGTGAATCAAATAATAATAATAATAATAATAATCATAATAATAATGAAAGAAATAAAGAAAGAAAGAAGAAGAAGAAGAAGAAGAAGAAGAAGAAGAAGAAGAAATAAGAGAAAAAGAAAATTCGTTTACATTAATGTCAAATGCACAAAGCAATTTAAACTCTGAACATGCTTGAATATGAAATAAATTATTTAAAAAAAATGATAACAAATATTTCTGATTGAACACTTGTAAAATTCTAGAAATGAAATTATGCAACCTTCGTGACGAGGGAATTTTTAATTATCTCGCTTAACTTTATGTTTTTGACAGCACCAGGCACAATTTTAATTCAGCAGTTGTCTTCTTAACAATCATAATGCTGAAGCGACTTTCTTTCTGTCTCTCTCTCTCTCTCTCTCACACACACACACACACACACACACACACACACACACACACACACACACACACACACATTTTCTAGCCCCAAATTTCTCTACGTGTGTATGTGAAATTGTCAGAGTATGTGTAGGTACGTACACGAAAACTAAAAAGGTTTTTAAAAATGCACAACTGATTTCCGGCCTACGCAAGTTCCACGTCTTCTGTCTCACGGACATGCACAGATCATTTTGAGTTATAACTGGAAATTCCTCCGGATATTTTTAAAATGTAACATAATGACATGATCTGCATCGAGTCGTTTTGGGCAGCGCACTCTTGGCTCGTCCACTAAATAAAAATCCCCTGTTTTGAAACGGGGAAAACACTTTCTGTAACCTGTTTCAGTCAATGCATCGACCCAATATTATAATGGAAATGTTGACTTGAATAATAAACTCTGACATCAAGAATTTTCTTGAATCCGTATCCCAGATGAAATGCCCATAGAAAAATAACGCATAGGCCATCTTTAGGGGATACGTGCTGCAATTCTAGCCAATGTTCAAGGACTCAAGTGACGATTCCCTTGCTATTGGAAGATTTTCCCGTATGCCAACACCAAGGCCATGCATATGTATTTAGATCGAAGAATGCATTGGCAGCGATAGAAGCATATTAATTATGCGTACATTTGAAGACCAAATATTGAAGCTAATTTTAAGGTGGCCGCATTAGAGTGATTTTCCAAGCGTATGGGGCCCCCAGTGAGGATCGATCTCACTACTCAGTCGTAATTGTTCGAGCGAGACAAGCTTGCTAACCATTACAGCACCGCGAGGTGCCTTTTATTTTCGAAGCGTCGCTTAGACGTGGCACAAGGCCGAAAGTATGTGGCACCCAGTAAGAATCGAACTCGCTACACAGTCGTAATTGTTCTAACAAGGCACGCTTGCTAACTATTACACCGCCTCGAATTGCCGTAAAGGTGGTCGTATTATATACGAGATATAAAATTAGAATATGTACTGCTAGAGGCTGAGGTAGATAGATAGATAGATAGATACATACATACATACATACATACATATGAGCAGACAGAGATAGATATGAGATGGCTGAGATAGATAGATAGATAGATAGATAGATAGATAGATAGATATGAGCTGGACAGAGATAGATAGATATGAGAAGGCTGAGATAGATAGATAGATAGATAGATAGATAGATAGATATGTGACAACAGACGGTGAAAGATAGATATATAGATAGATAGATAGATAGATAGATAGATAGATAGATAAGGCTGATATAGATAGATATAAACAGAGATAGATATACAGACAAATAGATAGATAGATAACGAGATAGATAGATACATACATACATACGTACATACATACATAGATATGAGCAGACAAAGATAGATAGATATCAGCAGGCTGAGATAGATAGATAGATATGATAAGGCTGATATAGATAGATATGAACAGAAATAGATAGATATACAGACAAATAGATAGCTAGATAACGAGATAGCTAGATACATACATACATACGTACATACATACATACATACATAGATATGAGCAGACAAAGATAGATAGATATCAGCAGGCTGAGATAGATAGATAGATAGATAGATAGATAGATAGATAGAGAGATATGATAAGGCTGATATAGATAGATATGAACAGAAATAGATTGATATACAGACAAATAGATAGATAGCTAGATAACGAGATAGCTAGATACATACATACATACGTACATACATACATACATACATAGATATGAGCAGACAAAGATAGATAGATATCAGCAGGCTGAGATAGATAGATAGATAGATAGATAGATAGATAGATACTCACGTATTATGCGACTTTTGACTACCTAAATTTGAAGTTAATTTTAAGGTGGTCGCATCATACACGAGATATAAAATTAGCGATGTACCGTTGGAGGCTGAGATAGATAGATAGATAGATAGATAGATAGATAGATAGATAGATAGATAGATAGATAGATAGATAGTGTTGTGGTAGGATCCACCTAATTTGCATAGTGGAGTACCGACCATATAAATATGGTTGGTACCGGGAAGAGAGGGAGGAATCAAGAGATTCAACCAGAGACTCTGCCCGACTGCGACCCAGTCAACACATTCTCCAGGAACGGTCTTACCAGGAATATACAAAAGACTATATGTAAATATTGTGTACACTTTCTTGTTTCAATACATTTTGTTCTAAGTACATGTTGTGTTGCATTATTATTCCATGCATTAGTCAAGTTTCAACAGATAGATAGATAGATAGATAGATATGTAACAACAGGCTGAGATAGATAGCATATATACTCGCGTTTGATGAGAATTTGGAAGATCTAAATTTGAAGCTAATTTTAAGTGGGTCGCATCATACGCGAGATATAAAATATGGCGTATGTAAAGCTGCCCACCTCTACATCGTTGACCAAGCTATATATTCATTTACTGTAGTTAAACTAGCTTCCAAATTCGGCTTTCAAAGGTTGCATGATACGAGAGTATGTAGGATAGTTTCGTAAATATATCTGCATAATGTTTCAAGAAGAAATACTTTAGATTACAGAGATTAGTGTAAATACCACGAACATTTGAAAAAGAGAGTTCGAATGAGTAGGGGATTCTCTATTTATTGGATTACCGCTATTTCTTTTTAATTATAACTTTCATGAGAAATCTATTTTCATATTTAAGGAGAAAAATATCAAAATAATTATCATTGTTCATCATCGTCTATGACAATATAAAACCAGTCTGAAGATAGTTAAGGCTAAAGCATAATGTAGTCCAAGGGTTGGCCACTGTAAGTACATGCAGAGACAAATATCCATGCGCGACTTAGCACAGCAAATATCCCGATAAGCGCTACCAAATAGTCCGGATTCCCTTCAGTCGAGATGAAGCAATCACAAAACTACCAATTCGGTATCCTCAAAAGGAAAAGTTACATCTACTGATCCGTCAAATCAGTAAAAAATTAAAACAGTTAAATAGGAATCGGTAAATCACATCGTAAACAGAAATCAATTCATAAACATCTTGACCTGTTTAATAAACATGGAAGTATAATCAAACCTATCTACTCATATTAACCTGTTCACAGAACAGGATGTTGGAAGTTTTTTTTATCTAGACTACATCTTTTGGACGTCTTCTGAAAAAGGCTCTAGACCCATTCGGGCCAATGGAAGAATTACTAAATTTCTAAATCCTTCTTTAAGAGTTACCCCAGAAGTTCAAATCTAAGGAATTTAATACAATGTAGATCACTTTGAATTTCAACTCCAAGATTCAAGGTAAAATTGTTTAAAGTTTAAAGTCTTAACTCTGGTAAAATCAAAGAAAGAGATAATGCGAAAATTAAGGAACACCGCTCCTTATAAGAACATTATTACTCACGGTTTTCATTAAAATAATATAATTTTGACTTCATAACTTCAGGGATTCCAAAATGATGTCCGATTTTGGCATATATTTTTCAATATATAAACAATCGTGGGTGTGACGATAAACTATATCCAGTAACGAGGTCACTGATCGGGAGATTGGAGGTTTTGAGGAGTCTGCCCCCACTAGTTATTTACGGTTGTTTCCAAGTCCACCCTAACTCGGAGTGGCAGCACCTGTTAGGGTCCCAGCCATGGGCAAATAGTGAACATCGCAAACAAAAACAATGCAATATGAAATTATAAAAATACATTTTTACAATAAAAATACTAATGATAAATTTTATAGAAAAAAAATTTACCAACAACACATATTTATATTAAAATTACCAAAATTTTATCCGTTGTTGAAGGCATACAATTTCGTTCAAAATATTTAGATTTCGGCATTAAATAACCCATAGAGGTGTTGATATGTCGCTAAACAAAATCAACCAAGCAACCAACGTGTGAGAAAAATTTCGCGACATTAATCCATATAATATACAGTATAACCCGGATATAAGAGAAACCCGGATATAAGAGAGATTTTCTCTGGTCCCAAATTAGAGGCTGTGTTAATGTATATAAAATAGAACAAACCGGATATAAGAAACCCGGATATAAGAGATTTTTCTCTGGTCCCAAATTAGAGGCTGTGTTAATGTATATAAAATAGACCAAACCCGGATATAAGAGAAACCCGGATATAAGAGAGATTTTCTCTGGTCCCAAATTAGAGCCTGTGTTAATGTATATAAAATAGACCAAACCGGATATAAGAGAAACCCCGGATATAAAAGAGATTTTTCTCTGGTCCCAAATTAACCTGTGTTAATGTATATAAAATAGACCAAACCCGGATATAAGAGAACCCCGGATATAAGAGATTTTCTCTGGTCCCAAATTAGAGCCTGTTAATGTATAAAAATAGACCAAACCCGTATAAGATTTTCTCTGGTCCCAAATTAGAGGCTGTGTTAATGTATATAAAATAGACCAAACCCGGATATAAGAGAAACCCGGATATAAGAGAGATTTTCTCTGGTCCCAAATTAGAGCCTGTGTTAATGTATATAAAATAGACCAAACCCGGATATAAGAAAACCCGGATATAAGAGATTTTCTCTGGTCCCAAATTAGAGCCTGTGTTAATGTATATAAAATAGACCAAACCCGGATATAAGAAAACCCGGATATAAGAGATTTTCTCTGGTCCCCAAATTAGACCTGTGTTAATGTATATAAATAGAATAAACCCGGATATAGAGAAACCCGGATATAAGAGACTTCTTCTCCGGTCCCGACAACTCACTTACATCCGGGTTACACTGTACTACAATTTCTTAAAGAGATCAAACCGTATTCCAAAATATAATTTTAACAAAACTACAACATTAAACACACATAACACCGCTTCTAGTAATTATGTCCACACAGACATACATATGCACAAAAGCCAAGTATTATCTGCCACGCAGCGAGGCCAGCGTAACCAACGGTTGCGGGGACTGAGAGGAATTTTTGTTCCTGTCCCGAGTGTACGGGCTCGGGTCTCCACCTAAATATAGACCTTGTGACACATCTCGTCCAAGTTTGTGTGTGTAGGGGGGGTCAGAGTAAATACTTAAATACTTACCATGCATTCAATTGCGAAAGCAGAATAACATATATCATATATTTATTACTTCAAAGCTCCCAAGAAATTTAAATTTCGGCATTAAATGATCCATAAATGATTTGTCATGCCGCTAAACAAACAAATCAATCAATCTTTATAGAAATTTATGCATTCATTAAGGTTTTGGTTTGGTTTGTTTTAAAGCATATCAACACCTCAATGGGTTATGCCGGAAAGGTTTTTATTTTCTGGCAATATTTTTTTTTCAAAAGTCTGTTGGCAATAAATTTTAATGTATTGCTGGTAAAAAATAGTACAAAAAATGTATAGCTGGTGTTAAAACCTATTTTTATACTTCCATAGTGTTTTGACCCCAGTTTTTTTTGGGGGGTAACTATTTACCCATAGCCGGGACCCTGACAAGCGCTACCACTACGGGTCAGCGTTGACCTGGGAACATCAGCAATTAAGAGGTGGTTTCACGCTCCTCAGAACTTCCTGATCATAGGCCTTGCAGTTAGACGTAGTTTGTCGTCTTACCCAGGACTCGGGTGGTGATTATCGTCTTATGTAGGACGCTTCATTAATGGATGTGGAAGTAAACGTGTCGTTGTCTGCTATACCAATTATATTGTTTATTATTATTAATAGAATTAATGTAATTGGAAAATAAGAAATTAATAGAAATGTCATCATTCTCGTTAAAACTGATTGAATGTTAATTAATAGAAAAGAATCAGTCATATGATTCATCATATTCATCAGTGAGGATAAACGATGTTAAAAAAAGATCTAAGAACGAAATGGCTTTCCTATATAATGAAAAACAACTCGTCTTCCTTAAAAATACGACATTGATATTTAAATAAAGAAAGGCCATCATTCGCGCCAATGTCTAAAAAAAATATAAATAGTAATTTCAATGTACAATCGATTATCAAATTTATTTACATTATTTACATTATTCAGACTGTTGTCCTCATTTTTATTGTAATATTCAAGACGTTTCAGCCGTTGTACGATCCGGCCTTCTTCAAGGTCTGTCTATATTTCTGAGATGAGATATTGTAACTATTTACACTATATACAGTGTTCGGACTGTTGTCCTCGTCTTCATGGCAATATTCACGACATTTCGACAGTTGTAAGCTCCGACCTTCTTCAGGATCCGTTTATATTTCTGAGATGAGATATTGTAACTATTTACACTATATACCGTGGTCCTCATCTTCGTGGTCATATTCATGACCTTTTGGCTGTTGTATACTCCGGCCTTCTTCAGGATCTGTTCGTATTTCTGAGATGAGCTATTTAACTATATACGCTATTTACATCGTTCGGACTGTTGTCCTCATCTTCGTTGCCATATTCACGACCTTTTGGCCGTTGTTCACTCCGGCCTTCTTCAGGATCTGTCTGTATTTTTGAAATGAGGTATTTAACTATATACGCTATTTTGATCGTTCGGACTGTTGTCCTCATCTTCTTTGCCATATTCTCGACCTTTTGGCCGTTGTACACTCCGGCCTTCTTCAGGATCTGTCTGTATTTCTGAGATGAGGTATTTAACTATATATGCTATTTTGATCGTTCGGACTGTTGTCCTCAGCGTCCCGGAAACAACACGAATACTCTTTGATCAGGACTCTCATGACTCCATATGAAATATACGACCCTATTGTCGAGATAAATGATTAATCAATCATAAATAATATAAGAAACAATAATGAATCTACCCATTTTCTGTAAATGTATTCATAAAAAAATGCTAAACAAAACACAATTCTTAATTCGTTAAAGGAAATCGCATTTTACATCAAAATAGAGAAACTTCAAAACTCCATTCAAAACTGCATAAAAACTTTACCGTATTTCGAAAACTGATAAAAAAGGAAAAAGTAGAGTTCAGTTTCATAAAGATCCTTACTAAAAATAACAAACTCTAATAACCAACTTGTATGAGAAACTGAAGGCAAAGTAACTTGTATTAGAAAGCGCTGTTTCTAATAAAACAAATACTTTCTCCAAATAACCCTTACCCAAGACTATTATTTATCCACATATGACATAAACCTATACCTCCAAATAAGCACGATTCCAAAACTTTATCTGATATTGAACACTAACCATGGGTATATAGTACCCAGCGCAAATTTTCCTATTTTTAATTACAATTTTCAATACCTGATTTTCTTACCTAAATAATGTTTTTCAGTTCCTATTAATATTAACTCAAAGTACAAAGGTTGATGTGCCTGCATGTAAAATATTTCAAATAAAGATTTATATTTAATTTTTTTTTTTTGATATTTTCAAAATCGGGTATGATATACCCATGGTTAGTTGTGGTGTAACTTTAATTGATGTTCTAGGGTTAATGGTTGAAAGGCTTTTAAGCAGAAACCATACCTAACCAAACCAAATCCTTCCATAAAATGCGTCACCATTAAGATGAAAACTGATAGAACACAAGACTATATTGTTTTAAAGATCATACTTAGCTACTGAGACGAAACATTTTTAAATCTACTCCTCACCATGATAGAACCAAACTAGACGAAGGATATCAATGCCAAATAAGTTTATATTTTATATTATACCTTTTAAATTTCTTACTTTTTAATCGAATTCACCCCATGCAAAGCACTAAAGCCACTAATACACAAGGGGTCACTGAGATTGAAAAACTGACAAAACATAAATATTATTTAGCAGGGAGGACGCTGGAAGATTAAACTGTAGATAACGTTTAGCAATGTGTCTAAATTTTTGGAGATCAAAATTGGCTGGGATGCATGGAACTGGAAGCAAGTTCCACGAGCGAGATCTGCGATAAAAGAAAATATAACTTACTATTACACCTAGCCAATTCAACCGTGAATTACTGCCAATATAGTATTGAGATTAATTCATAAAATCTAGATACCATAACGAGAGCTCCCCCGAACAATTACTATGATAGTACTTATAGAAAAGGCAGAGGGAGGCAATTTTACGGCGGTAGGACAACGGTCTGAGGCCGAGATGCAAGCTCAAGACGAATAAAAAATTTTCTTTATTCTCCCGCGCAAAATGTTTGCGTCTCGAATTCTATTTGGAAGGTTTGATTACTAAAATGGACAAATTTACGGCGGACAATTTTTTATTATTTCGATAACAATATTTGCGGCCATTTTGTATGGCTCTTCACCCACCGTCTCTTCGCATATGAAGTCAGCTTGAATTAACCCCGCCTCTGAGTTTTCCCTAGCTCTTATAAACTGATATCACCTCCTCCTGACACGTCATTTCAGTCGGAATAAAGCTCTCTAGAACGCTTAATGAAGAAAGACGGTATGGAAAATTTGACGCTCACAGAATATATTAAATTCAAGAACAGAGGGGAAACAGTAACCTTCCAAGTAAGCTTGTATAACTGTATGGTAGTACGCGAACAAAGAGAATGTGAAAAGACAAAACTTAGTAAGAGATTCAACAGATAAGACGTTGTGGAGAGCCATCAATGTTGCCCACGACCGAAAAGGTAAGAAGTAGTCCAATAATCATTGCACCTCTTCCAAAGAAGGTTATTTCATTCTATAGAATAAGTATTTTTATAAACTGGACTTGTTTGCTTTTTTTCCCCCGTTGGAGATTCAAGTAAATTTGATTGTACAAAGAGTAAGTTATTTTAAGGTGTACAGACGTTTATTTATAACATGTCTCCAGATGGAAAAGAACTCTCACCTGATTCTAAATTTTAATTGTTTATTTACACAAACAGAACCACCATTAACAACTAGACTGATGGGGTGAAGGATGAGACGTCATCACCAACTCAACGTCACCGATGAACGTTAATAAATGACTTTTATTCAGTTTTAAAAAAATTATGTTTTAAAAATAATCTTTATTAAATTACTTTTATTTGTTTTTAAAAAGTCAATGAAAAATTTTCATAGTTTGCATGTCGACGAGTCGGCGGTGAGGAAAAGTCCCCTCCCAATATTAATGGTAAGCAAATATATTGCATGTAAAATTGTGCGTGATGTAAAGATATGACCTTATATATGAGGAAGAAAGCGAAAAGAAAACACTAACTGTTAACAATAAGAAGGCAAAACGCATGGTCTTCAGTAAAAGATAAAGCGTTGAAATAAGGGATCGTTAACACAACTCTATAAATTAAAATAATCTTGATTTATTGAGTGTTAGATCTTTGTTTCAAACTGAAAGAAATTAAATTCAAAGATTCTTTTCGAAGCAACTTCAAACTGAAATATTTGTGTGTATCTTCTTTACAATGCAACCGATTCAACTGCGTAAGTATTAATGAAATAGAATACGTCTCTATATGAGAATTTTTGTGTGACGTATTTACGTCGTTTTATGCATGAGTGTAATTTTATAATAGCAGCATATCAGCAGATTCTACGTAGCCAAGACGGCAGACAAAGCTGGATTATAAATACTACTGCTAAAATTTATGATGAAAAATAACTCAATTTTTATGGTTTTGTGTTTCTTAACTCGACATCGCTAAGATTTTTTTTTGTAATACACTCGAATAAATATGTGAAAATGTGAATAAATAATTAAGTTCTTAAAATGTTAGCTTGTATAACAACGAACGACAAATATTAATTTAAAAATTAAATCTGCGAACTAATACGATCGCTTTTATATAACCGGCTCTAGAAAAGCTAAAAGTGGATTTTATTAAACTAAGTTTATTGCTTCACAACTATTTTTCCCAATTTTTAATATCGATTTAAAGGGGGGAAAATATTGTTGATTCTTTCTTGAAGTGATACGACAAAATTTCATAGCAGACGATAAACATAGACGCCAGAAATTTCAAAGGACTGATCACTTTTACAAATTGATTGCTTAATAGATAAATAGAAATTCAAATCTGGTGCCTACAACATGTACAAAACGAGTCAGTTTCTGTATCAGCTGCGTTTGTACAAAACAATGAGTTTCCAGAAACAGTGTTTAAAACTATGGCATTTTCTACAATTCTTTAACTAGGTTCCACAAGAGCATTCAAAATCAGTTGTTCAGCATTCACTACCTTATAGAAGACTATGGATTCCAAGACATTTCAACAAACTTCTGGAAGGTACCTTTCGCTATGTTACTGCACCTTCGGATCTTGAGTTACATTTGCCGTCGTCTGATATGAAACGAACCAGAGAGTTTTACTTGTTTACATGACTTGATTCTCATGCCTCCAATACATAACAGACACCTTGGGTTATCAATTTTGATGAGACTCATATATTCTATCATATTAAAATTAATAGTGATTCCTTTCATCTCGCTCTCCTTTAGTAACTTATTTTTGACATACGGTGGCCGTTAATAATTAAGCATGACTCAAAACTTCAATGTTAAGATAAAACAAGTATTTAATTACAACCGCAAATAAATACTTAACAAGAACAAAGGAGTAAAATTCAGCTAAATCAGTCAATAATCTAATCTAGTAGCGCGGCTCGGCTTAAAGTTCGGTAAATCCTAAATCAAATCCCAAATCATCGACGCACAATAATTCACTCTAATTCGACTGGATAGTTCCACTCAATAGTCACTCAATAATCACTCCAGTCAGTAGCCTGACACCGCTATTCACACACCTGACGGAAAATATGTATGACACTTGTTCGCCGATAGAAAATATTTCTATGTTTTCTATTTCTCTTGGGATTGTACGATAATCTGAATCAATGTGGCAAGAAAGTGTGTCTTTTTCTTTGGTCACTTTCTATTTTAATATACGTTCTAATCTCATTTTTATTTACATGCAGACTATTGGTTCCCACTAAATATAATTATATTATCGGTTAGTTTAATATATTTCTCAAATAGATTTTCTTAAATGGAAACATGGTACCAATTCTCTGTACAAATTTCCAGCTTTTCACATATTTCATTAGAAACATCTTTTGGAAAGTTTAATAAACGTAGTCCCCCCCAAAAAAAATGTCACCGATTCTCTGTACAAATTTCCAGCTTTTCGTATATTTCATCAGAAACATCTTTTGACAAAATTTAATAAAACCCCCCCCCAAAAAAACACCCCCACCAAAAAAAAAGCACACATTGTACAAGTTCTCTGTACAAATGGCCACCTTTTCACATATTTCATTGAAAATATCTTTTGGCAAATTTTAATAAACATGGACTACCCCCCGAAAAAAAAACACCAAAAAGCTTTGTTAAAATGTTTTTATTAAATAGTGGTTGTTTATTAGATTGCCTTCTTACAAGAATAATTTCATATTTACAAGATTATAGAAATATGTGGTCAATCAAATATATATTATTTACAATATTACAAATAAATATTTATGAAAAAAAAGTTGTGAAATATAGAATCAGAATATTTAAATAGAGACATAAGGACGTGTAATTGCAATTATAGATTTTTAAAAAAATGCATTTTTCAAACATTATGTATTTTTTCTCGGATTATTTTATATTTCAGAATAATTCACGTTTAAATTTTCAAATTACGTCGTAACGTAGTTTCCCCTGTACCGCCCACTGTAATTGTTCTGATGAAGCTTCCTCTATGCTTCCTAGATATTATGAATGTAAGCGCGGTACTAGATTGGCGGCAAGGTCTCATCATTTTACCGTTGAAATGGCAAGATCTAACTGTAGGTTCTATGCTAACAGTTTCTTCCCGTTTGTGGAACTATTTTCTGGTTGTTGCTTCCCAGTCAACATTAGTTTTCAATAAATGAAATACAATGTCAACGTTATCTTCTTAATTCTTCTTTTATTTTTATTGTTTTTATTTTTTTAATCATATCACTCCAATCAAGACGGTAATGCCACTAGTACGCAGTGGGGTTAGAGAGAGTGTAAGCGAGATAAGAGACTGGATATTGAGAGGATTTAGGAAACGAGAAAAGATGAACAGGATTCAGAAGATGGCGATTGATGTTGCATTTAAATTTTTAAAGATTTTATTTATCAGGGAATCAAGTAAACGAAAGAGAGTTCAACGGACGCGAAGTGCGAGAAAAGAAACTTCTGAAGTAGAAATGACACTTTCATTTATCTATTTCAACAGTAAACGCCTGGGGCCCAGAAGCATTCTTACATTCATGTATTCTGGGCACCAGCGGAAAAAAGTGTCCTTTATTCATAATAGTATATTTTTCTTATATTTTATAACACTCGGCAACATATTACGTCTTAGTGGCTTTATTGCCTTGCTTAGATAAAAAAAAAGTGAAGTTTCATATAGCTGTTATTATACTGTGTGATGGTTTGTCGCCATTTTATATTTTTAATTTCGCGCATGCGTGTTCTTTGTTTTTGTTTTTATCGACTACACCGTATAGTAGGGTCAGTTTGGCACCGGCTGTGACAATAAGAGCAACATTACGCAATTTACACCGTCAGAAATTTGGAAACAGCATGCTGTACTGCTTGGCATTCGCGCTGGAAGCTCCAATACAAATATTTCAGAAGGATTACGTGTCAATCTAAGGCCGAAAATTCGGAAAGAGTTGGATGAGTCTAATGGTGAATATGAAGGTACGGCACCTCTGAAAAATGAATGTGATCATTCTGTTAAGAAAAGAACACTCGAATTTGTTGGTGAGGACATCAGTATTAACGTGGAAGCCTACATCAAGTGCCTTGAGGAGCAAGTGCTACCCTGAGACAAGAGGGGACTTCTGGGACACCCTATGTCTGGCAACAAGATTCTGCAGCATTTCACACAAGCAGAAGGACCCAGTCATGGCACCCAGACAATTTCTGCGACCACATTACCCCTTACATCTGGTCACATAACTCTCAAGACTCCAAACCCTTGATTATTATGTATGAAGCGCAGTTGAGTGAGAGACCAACAAAATTCCTTGTAAAACCGAAGATGATCTGAAGGCAAAGATTGCGGCAGCATTCACCAACTTATACAAGGAGACCGTAGATTTCGATATCATCTGGCGGCCGTGGGTAATGCCAATAGCGATTTTATTGAATACATTTACTCTTTAGTATTTCAAGATATTTTTGTATAATTTTGGTAGATATATCTGTGAAAATGAGATGCCAGTGTTATTGTAATTTTTGTCTCATGTAGACAATTTATCAATCTGTATGTTAAAATGGATACCTACATTTTTACATAATTTTTTGTAAATTCTCGAGAAAAAATATAAATCTCGTTTCATATTCTTTGGTTTTATTCATATATCAAACATTGTTTCTTAAATCAATAAAATTGCCGAATGGGTTTTTACAGCAGTGGCGGTGTCAAGAGGAAAATCGTCCCTTTGGCACACACCGTTTTTTTTTCTTCGGTGACGACTGTTTGACGTAAACCGTCTTTCGTTTTTATAATAGCTTTGTCATAAAAACCAAGATTTCTATATTCTCTTTGTTTTTATTATTCATTTTGCAGCCTTATCTCTTTGTCAGATTTTTTTAATCTTCCGGCTAAAATAGCTGTCTATATATTTCTGGAGAGTGAAAGACATATACCCCTTCCTGTTTTGGGCATTTTGTATTGACAAGAAGTAGAAGCTATCGAAATACACAATTGTGCTTGAATACACTGTCATAAAATCATTTACTATCTGAATAAATAAATGTGCTATTATAGCATCCGTTTATAGGATATATATATATATATATATATATATATATATATATATATATATATATATATATGTCTGTCTATCTATCTATCTATATATATATATATATATATATATATATAAAATGACAATAGGGAAAGTGTAATAGTTGCCGACGCGTTTCGTCCAATGTGATCTTTCTCAAAGCAAAAAACGTCAGCAACTATTACAGTTTTCCTATTATCATTTATATTTTTAAATATTGTCTTATACAGGTTAACTCTGAGAAATTTTTCATATATATATATATATATATATATATATATATATGCTTTTACAATTGGAATTATGATACCTTTAGTTAATGACCATTTTCACCTATGAATTTTAATTTTAATTTAATTGTTTATGTTATCAGTTTGTAGTTGGATACTGGTTAGTTGGGGAAAGTAAGGAAGAAGGCGTATTAGGGGACTTAGTGGGAGATATGCTTAAAGAAGACACCGTAACAGGAATGATATTATGGAGGCAGTCGTGCCTGCGTAGGGGAAGGTAAGCGAAAACCGATGAGCTGACCTACATCCTAACGGTCACACGGCCAATGATGTTTTCGGAAATTAACGAAAACGTGAAAAAAATTCAAAACGTAAGATTAAACTGAGATAATTCAGAATTATTGTTATATTAAACTCGTTCATATATTGGAGTACAAAATTTGGGAGGAGTGTTTTCAAGGATTTGGGGAATTTGCATATATATATATATATATATATATATATATATATATATATATATATATATATATATATACATGGACTCATGCGTTCGTCCACTCGCATAGCTATCTATACGTACGTACACTTAGATATCTACATTCATGCACATACATTCATATGCTAGCCGAGATGTATCTACAAATACCCTATGTTCGGCTGAAATGTTTTCATGGTTTTTCACGTTTTCATTAATTTAATTTAATTTTTGTAGATTTGTGAGTTAACTGAGAAGTTTTCCGTTTAACAATGGCAGGATATTCACATCGTGAGAAGGCAGTTATAATTTTTTTGCAGTTACGCAATAGGGTTTCCAGACCGAAGGTAGCCGAGTCATCCAAACTTTACTTCTGTTTACCGTCGCATTTCTGAGATTAGTTTACACCACAAACTATGGATGGAGGAAGATCTACTCGTACGCCTCATCCCCCAAAACACCTTCTACTGGCTGCTAAGTACATCGTACCTCGTGAAGGGTACTTCAAGAGAATCTCCTGTATCCGTATCATTTACAACGTGTGCAGAGTCTTTCGCCCTTTGATCGCTCAGCACAGGAGAACTTTTGCCGATGTTTTATTGCACAAACTGTTGATCCATTGTTTTTCTCTTCAGTCTTGTTTATGGATGAGGCAATATTTGGATGAGATGAATTAACAAATTTACACAACCAACAATTGTTGGCGGATCGGATTCCAAGACACCAGCGTCAGTTTACGCTTAATGCGTGGGTCGGTATTGTAGGTGACTGTCTGGTAGGTCTATATGTTCTCCCAGCATGTCTTACAAGAGCTTTCTAGTGACATTTTTAACACACTTCCAGACCTGCTAGAGGATGTATCCCTGCTAATACGAAGACTTATGTGGTTCATGTATGATAGGTCTGAAGTATATTTTAATCATATTGTTTGCGATGAACTGGGTGATATCAAGCATGAAAGATGAATATGTATGTGCGGGCCGGTTTCATGACCTGCGCGAGACCCCGTCTTCGATCCATTAAAGCTTTATCTCTGGGGCCACCTATAATATCAGGCATTAATAATTCAGACTTGCTTCATCAACGTGTCATAGGAGCCTGCAAAACGATTCGACACAGTGTGGAAGTATTCGATAGGGTCCACCAGTCAATGATCCAACTGGTACATGTGTGTGTCGAAGCAACTGGTAGATATTTTCAACAATTATTTGTAGTTGCTGTGTTGAGATACAAGGAAGCCCTTTTGGACACGTGTTAATATGGATTTTTTACCTAGTTTTTGGTGTTAAGTACTCCCCCAAATTTTGTAAATAAATTTATATATAACTTGTATATATATATATATATATATATATATATATATATATATATATATATATATATAGACAATAGAGAAGAAAAAAATAAAAAAACAAATGAAAACAAAAGTTCATTTTCTCCAACAAAAGACATTCATTTCTGTAGTTCACTGCTAACAGCAAGCAGAAATATTTCTCCTCCCGATGATGGCCATTTCGGTCGAAACTAGTCGAGGAATCTAAATGGAATAATAATAATAAAAAAACGAAAGAATATTAATCTACAACCCAGTGTGTCTAATGATTTTAATTTTTAAATTTTTTATTTTCTTATTGTTCAATATATATATATATATATATATATATATATATATATATATATATTGATGCATGTTTCATTAAATTAGGTTAATCCTATACTAAACTAAATCTAGTATATCCAACTTAATTATTCGCAATGATTCTTCTCCCCTCCCCGTTAGTGATATGCAAAAAACCAACATCGTTTATAAGTTCAATTATCCTTTGCGAGATTGTATCTCTTATGGTGTTATACTGGAACAGACCTATTCTATAGTTAATAGACCCTCCCACCTATAATAAGTAGGAGTAGTAGCAGTCGATAAGGTGTTCAGGGAGTTGCTCAGTCAGTCGATGTCGGACGACCGTTAGTCGGATACTAAAAGTATCAGCGACCACCACTAGATTTCTCTGCGTTATTACCTATTATATCGAGTTCCTAACGTTTTGTACGTCGAACCTATTTCAGGACCGACTTAGTGAAATACAAGCCTCCACTGTGAAACTACTCTATAACAAATGGATTAAATAATATTTATGTTGGTCAAACCACAAACTCGCTTTCACAACGCTTGACTCTACATTTGAATGGTAAATCTAAAATTTTTAGGCATTTAAAACAACATGCCTGGCCGCGTACTAAATTCCGGAAAATCCTCGTTGAAAACACAACTATAATCAAACATGAAAACAATAAACAAAAAATATATGTTCTTGAAGCTATATACATAACACATTTGAAACCTGAACAAAATAAACTACGAAATCTCTACAAATATTCTTAAATTCCTATAATAGATAACTGAAGCCATTGGTTTATACAAATGGCTTCTTATACTTAATACTTCTCGTTTTCACTCTCGCGTGGTCATGTGCGACGTCATGAGCTGCGATGCGATTTCTGCTTCCGTGTCTCGAATACACGAGTTTGTCGTTGCTTTGAAATTTTTCATGCAACAAAAACAGACTATGATTATTGTTTCGTCCGTGTATTGGTTGATATATTGAAAAGGAATTGTCATCTTTGATAATGGATTATGTAAGCCGAAAGCTTAGATTGGATTTAAACATGTATCAATATGGTGATTTCCTTTTGTCTTTCAATGATAATGTTATTAAGCTTATCAGACAATATGAAAGGAACTTACTTAAAATAAATCGACACAAATATTTAATGAAACATTCATTAATGATAAATTGCTGACTAAATAAAAAAAATATATATATATATATATATATATATATATATAATACGGGAATAAATACATATATATTAATACACACACACACACGCGCACACACACACGCGCGCACACACACATATATATATATATATATATATATATATATATATGTCCTCACGACAGCACATTCTGTCACTATGATGTCAAGCCTGATTTCTCTTGCAATCTATGCAATAAAGTGTGCGGATCAGCCATCGTACTTATTCGGCTTTTCAATTTAGCACACGATGATACCAATGCAGCAAAGTATAAGTCTACTTGCAATTCCTGTATCTTAAAATGTACGTTCATCACTGGACTAAAAAATGGACTAAGGAGTCAGCTGCAGTAATGAAATCAACAGTAAAGTCATGGAAGTAGTCATACTCGGGTACTAGTTGACTTTCTTCTACTGTGCGTGCGTGCGTGTGTGTGCGTGCGAGAAGGGGAGAAGTTGGGTGGGGCGAAGTACTTGGCTCCAACTACTTGAATTGTTCCAATTTACATTAGCGATACTTGTGTCTTTCATTAAATATCTTTGTCGAAGAATTAGAAAAAAAAACAGCAGTTGTTTCTTCAAATAAATGACATTTTTTTCTTTCTCTTTTAACGAAATCATTTGTTATACTTACTTTTGTTGATTCAACAGACGTTTTACTTCGTTTAATGAGCGACTGGGTAAAAATTCACATTTTTTTTTTCTTTTCCTCAAAAAATCATTCTAATTAATTGTTCTTATCTGCAAAAGTGATTTTAGAATTGTAGACAACGAGAAAAGCTTGTTTCTCAATTCTGTTCCCATCGCCGTCAGACCATCGTGGTCAAGTAGCGAACACGGTCATTTGATTGAATTTTAGCAAATGAGATAAAATAATTCCAGTCCACCTCTGAAGAAAGTTTTCCTTTCGAACAATTAAAGACGCAATTGCAACGCTTTTATTTTAATGTTCTATTTTATGGACATGACAATCTGTATGATTTTTCTTTTAAAACTGACAAGAAACATCATAAAATTGGATTTTATTTCTATGTCTGGAATGCATAAAATTTATAGTTAAACGTTTTCTAAAACTTTATAACGAATTATATCCCTTATTGCAAATATTATATGAACGTCTGTGATGGAGAATTATCATAATTTACACTATTTACATTCGTACTATTTCATGATCTTTTTTGTTGTTATTGGAATGTTTCGGCCGTTGTACACCCAGACTTCATCAGTTATCAAGCAATCCAGTTAACCTACAGGAAATTTTTTAACTGCTGTATCGTTAAAGAGTTTATAAACAGACGAAGGTGGTACTCAAGTGAAGTCATCTGGATTCCTCCCTGTCCGAAGTCAGAGAGTTCGACCAGAACAGCTAGAGCAATTGCCAGGGCAAGGTTATTTACCTTACCTCTCCGCGAGGCAGGATGTGGCACAAGGCCGTTTTTAGTGCGGAGTTAAAACCGAGACTGTTAGATCGGGCAAAAATTCTCCGGAGACCCCGTCTACCACCCCAGATTAGACTCTGTCCTTCGGCATAGCGTCGTGTGGGTTGATATCCGCCCGAAGGCAGAGAGTTCGACTAGCTTAGCTGGAGACGAATCAAGGATATTTGCCAACCTCCTCACGGGGTTAGATGTGGCACCAGGCTGAATTTAAAGTTGTGTATCCGGACCCGTAGGCTTGAACAAAAATTCCCCGTAGACCCCGAAACCACCCCAAACGAGACTCGCCTCGCTAGGGTTCCTCTCGGCCCGAATCTCCAACTAATTACCAAAGCAAGTCCCCAGGTATATCCCGTGCTCACTATATATACCTACTGTACGGGAACCTCGACGTGGTGTAATGTTTCGAAAGCTAGTCTTGCTAGATCACTTAGTATTGAGTAGTGAGTTCGATCCTCATTGAAGGCCCCATACTTTCGGGCTTGTGCCGCATCTAAGCCGCGCTTAGAAAATCACTTTGGGCACCACGAGGTGGTATAATGGTCAGCAAGCTTGTCTCGGTAGAACAGTTACGACTGAGTCGCCTTGTACCACTTCTAAGCTATGCTTGGAAAATCACAATGTAGTTACTGATATAGTCTGTCCACATAGGCGATAGGGAATGTGGGACATTCCTTTACAAAATTAACTTACTCTTTTTAAACATATCTATGAGGCAGATATATTCATCAGTTGACCTAGCCTGACCGAAATTCTGAGATTACGTCTTTCATTACCTCATGTAATTTTTTCTGTTATCTTTGTTTGTTTGGCTCTTAATACTGTTCACCAGTCTATATAGTCTAAAGATTACATATATTGACTCGACATTATTGACCGTGTATCGAATTATATATTATCTTGAAAGCGAGATGATAGAAGCCTTGCAGGCAATTTCTCATCTGCCTCTGCTCTCACAGCTAAGGAGAGAAATGACTGGCTTTTAACTTTCATTCCATCAAAACAAGTTAGTTACATTATATCACCTCTATTCTTCACCTCAGGTTTCTCCAGTCATTATAGAAATTTTCATTCTCATTGAAGCTGCATTGTTTGAACGTCTGTTGTAGTGTAAAATTCAACCTAAACCTCAAGTAGAACTCATATATATATATATATATATATATATATATATATATATATATATATATATATATATATATGTTAGTGTGTGTGGGTGGATGTGTAAAATGTGTATGTATATATATATTTATATATAGCTGCGCAATGTTTTATATACACTATTTATATATTATATATGCGCGGCACTTATTGGAAAGCATTCAATATCTACATATCGCAAATAGCGTGAAACCCAGGATCACAAACTCAAATCAATCCAACTAAAAATATATATGTGTGTGTGTGTGTGTGTGTGTGTGTGTGTGTGTGTGTGTGTGTGTGTGTGTGTGTGTGTGTGATAAGATACATCTAGATTTATGGGTTAAAGTGATCAATATCAAGGAATGGAGCGTATGTAGATATAAAAGTGAACATTGAAATCAACACGCAGGGGCGACAGTCTGTTTCCTGCTAAACACAATCGTCAGGTTATGCTTTTGTCCGACAATTAATATACAGAAGTTAGTCATGCATTGCCTGTTGTATATATATATATACACACACACACACACACACACACACACACACACATATATATATATATATATATATATATATATATATATGAAGAAAAAAATATACAGAAAAAACAAACAAAAATCTTAATATACAATTATGCTGTATTAATGTCAATATAAAGTCAACGTCGGACGTTTCGGTCTATTTTAGACCATCTTCAGGACATTTTCATTTAAACATAATTAACATTAGAACATATGAAAATTCAACACGAAAAGACGATGGACATAAGAGCACAACTAATCCAAACAGATAACTGAAATTTTTATATAAGATCAGCGTTCCGTTTAAATATGATCACATCGTCGTCACGTGGGCGATGTTGTGAAAACGTATTCGAAGATGATTTCCAAATATTGAAATATTAAAAAAGTCGATTGAACTATTTTATATAAACAGTTCAAGAAATCCCTTCCGTTGATATAAGAATACGCAGAGATCAATAGGTTTTATGTGCCATGTCATTTCAGGACGTAGGCGATCATGGCTCTCCACATCCCTGCAGTCCTCACCAATTTCCTTGCTTCCCGAGACCACGTTCTGTCATCCACTTGCTTAAGCTCATCAGCCATGTCACGCGTTGTTTTCACTTGTCTCACTTTCCCTCCATTCGACCCATGAGTATCAGATTATCTAGGCCCTCCTTCCTCATTATGTATGCCAGAAACTTCAGTTACCTCTTCCTGTTGTTAAGTATAAACCTCCTCCTTGATTGCATCCTATCTAAGGCTTCATTGTTGCTCACATGCACGGTCCATAATATCCGTAGCATCCTTCTGTAGAACCACATCTCCGTCGTCTCGAGTCTCTTCTTCATCTTTAAGGAACATTCGCTGCCGTAAAGAAGGACAGATATCACGTAACAGTTCAGTATTCTTTTCTTTGTTACCAAAGATATCCTCCTGTCTTGCACTGCTCTGCCCAGCTTTTGGAATGCTTTCCTTGGCCACGCCCATACGTCTTCGTATCTCAATGCCGCACTTACCGTCCTCTCGTATTACGTGTTTCATTCAATTTCCCACCCAATGCTCATCGTTTCGTCTTGTACTTATTTATGAAATACAGATAGTTCTGGTTTAAGGCCTCCATCGTAGAGTCCGCACAGAGGATAAGCGTCAGCGATCTTGTAAACGGAAGCATTCTTTATTTCTTCGACACAAATAACTTTTCCGATGCCTTTGGTCCAGACGCAATGGCAGCGAGAATCATATGTTCCACAACAGGCGATTTCATCATGTTAGCTCTATGAGTTAAATGTCGAATACATCTGTTTACACTGCATACCGGGACGAGACAGCAGGGTAGCCAGTCTAATTAGATCTTCTCTCTGAAAAATATCCATTACTTTAGGAACGCTAAAACATACATATTAATTTCTCATATATCAACAACCCGGGCATTTTGAAAATCTAAATGGAGAGGTCTACGAGTTCGCAAGGTTTGAACAAATGAAACGAAAGATTCATTTTGGTTGAGATTATTCGTATTTTTCAGACACCGAGCAAATAAAGTGACGCTGGTTCCTGGAGATCCCATGTCTGCAATAGTACCCCCTCTTTGTATTAAATAGTAGCGTAGTACAGAGTAGACATTTTTCATCTAGACAAATATACACGTATGTCGCCAAATATTAAACCGACCCAAGTGACTCAGTAAGAACTTGTTGTACATCTAACAATTTCAAAAGTAAAAAGATGAGACCTCGCTGCCAATCAAGTACTGCGCTTAAATTCGTAAAGTAGAGTTATCACAGACCAATCAGAACGACTATCATGAAAATATTTATAGAAAAGGCATATAAAATGTTACGGTGGTGGGAAAGTGGTTGGCATCGAGATACCACGTCAAGGCCGATATCATTGCAGATTATTCTTTGGGAAAGGCAATAGATGTAATTTATGTCTTATTGAAAAATTAGTTATCTTAAAATACTTAAATAGACCTTGCTTATTAAGCAAGAGAAATGCATTAATGATTACATGTGGGTATAAAAATAAATATCTATTGAAATACGTCGATCGAGATTCATTTTCAATGTAAATTATAAAGTTTCTCTTTCTTAGGTTTTAACTAAAATTTTATAAAGAATTGCCAAATAACCCAGTAATCTCCCTTTATGTTTAATATAAAATTAATATTCACAACTTTAAAATTTATTTTTTTGTATATAGAATGAAAATTCCCGTCTATTTTAAATGCAAAATATACTTTTAAATCAAAACACTGCAATATATACTAGTTAAATTACTCGAACTCAAAGGCACATGGAAGAGTGGATAAAGGCGTTGGTTAGATGCAGTGACCGGACCCAAAGAGTGTAAGTTCAATACCCGGTTAAGGCAGTGGAGAACTTGGAGAAGGGAATTAACAGGAGATAACTGATAACTAACATCCATTAAAAACATGGCACGTGGAACTACCGATATCATTGCAGATTATTCCTTGGATTTTTTCCAAGAATATTTCGATATATAGCAGAAGTACTAGATCAGATGTGGAAGTAATACTTAACGCACGGGTGTATTGTAGATTTCTAAACTTCTAGAATAGATTCTGTCGGGAAAAATTCTCTAGCCCGACATATTGAACCAGATTTCCTAGCAATAGGTCTAGCAGTAAATTCTCTATATCAATTCCACTTCATGTTAGTGGAAAGTCGACAGATAAGCCTGAGAAATGAGTTAATCTCCTGGCGGTTAGCATCAGCCATGGTAATATTTTAATAGGAGTAGATACCTGTCTATATTTCTGAGATGAGGTATTATGTACACTATTTACATTATTCGGACTATTGTCCTCATCTTTGTCGCCATATTTATTACAACGTTTCGGCCTTTCAGTATCTGTCTATATTTCTGAGATGAGGTATTATGTACACTATTTACATTATTCGGACTAGTGTCCTCATCTTTGTCGCCATATTTATTACAACGTTTCGGCCTTTCAGTATCTGTCTATATTTCTGAGATGAGGTATTATGTACACTATTTACATTATTCGGACTATTGTCCTCATCTTTGTCGCCATATTTATTACAACATTTCAACCGTTGTCCGCTTCGGCCTCCTTCAGGTGGTTGGAATGTCGAGCTGAACCCTTTATTTCGCTCGCTGGGGTAGACTGTTCTAGTTCCACGTGCAATGTTTAATGGATGCCAGTTATCAGTTATCTCCTGTTAATTTACCTCACCAAGTTCTCCACTGTCTTAACCGAGTATTGAACATCTTGTCACAGTGGATAAACGCGTTAATTAGATCCAGTGACAGGACCAAAGGACTGTGAGTTCAATACCTGGTTAAGTCAGTGGAGAACTTGGAGAGGGGAATTAACAGGAGATAACTGATAACTGGCATCCATTAAACATTGCACGTGGAACTAAAACAGTCTACCCCAGTGAGCGAAATAAAGGGTTCAGTTCGACATTCCAACCACCTGAAGGAGGCCGAAGCGGACAACGGTCGAAACGTTGTAATAAATATGGCGACAAGGACGAGGACAATAATCCGAATAATGTAAATAGGAGTAGATATGTTAGCCTGTCGCCCGGTTCATTAACTTTCCCAAGTTTGGAATAGAAGTAGCTCCTATTTCCTTTTTAGGATTTAGTTCTTTTAACATCTCCGTCTGAAATTTGAAATTTCTATTCAGTTATTATTAATTTTTTCTCCAGGTGGAGTAGGTTACCCTGTCGTCTGATTAGCACTCCTCGTCTGCCTTTTGAACAGGAGTGGAGGTTTGTCCCTTGTTTCCTGTTAGGGATTACGGGGTTTACTTCAACTATGTGTTCCTATTGTCTCAGTATAAACTTTGAAATTTTATTCACTAATAAAATCTTGAACTCTCTTACACTAATACCACTCTACACAGTATGGCTCTACTTTGAGTGGCCCTTAGGCCTTGTTTTGGGTGAAAATTAGTACAAATGTAAAAAAAGACATTTTTTTCAGATAACCGTCTGTGTTTGAATACTTAGTGGACGTAGCCTCTAAAATTATACTCTGGAGGATCATTTCACAAATATCGATAATTAAGGTTAAATATTGATTTAAGTCAATGACCGAAATTCACATAGAATATGCTGGTAGCTGTGTGTTATATACCGTTCTATGAACACTAATGGGTGTGTCCCAATCCTCGTAAATACGTTGGACGCTATTGTAAGTTGTGGGTAATATGCTGTCTAAGTAGTCCATCACTAGCAGTGGTTTACCTACTTAACGCCGCTGGCGAGTATTGTATTTTGTTGATGTTATAAAGATTATCATTTCATTTCCAACCTCCGTTTTGGTTATTCCTCATTCAGTAACATTTTCTAGGTTACAACAATGTTTTTTTTTAATTTTTTTTATCACAATTTGCTATTAATTGTTAGTTGCAATTTACCCCCCCGCCCTACTGGTTCTCTAATCCCAACCCGGTTTCTATGTACTTTTATTAATTTATATAATTATTAAGTTGATGCTAGACCAGTGGTTGCCAACCGATTTTGGGCCATGCCCCACTTTCGTATTTCTAAAATTGTGGTTCGTCCCTTTAATATTTAATTCTTACATATTCAAAATATGCTTCATCTGCTAGGAGACCGAGAATCATAATATTTGTTGATCAAAGTCATTAAACCAATAATAATTAGAATAGCTTGTAGTAAAAAAACCCCCCAAAAAACAGCTATTTTATGACACAGTGTATTAATGATATTTTCACTGTATACAGAGTCTAGTACAAAGCCACGTATCTTGAACCGATTCCTCTAAAACAGTGATTCCCAACCAATTTTGGTCCATGTCACGATTTAGTATTTCTAAAATTCTGGTGCTTCCCTCTAATATTTAATTCTTACATATTAAAGATTTTACTGCAATTCACGTGAAGGAAGCTTAAAAAGTAAATTAACTTGATCTCTAAAGACAATGGCGTCCAAGAAAGAGAAAAATTTAAACACCAAAAAGACAGTTAAATATATATATATATATATATATATATATATATATATATATATATAAACATATGATAAAGAACTGAAAGGCAGAAATATAAAATATTTGAATGAAAATTTATTCTGTAATATACTTTGATCATTTTAATCATGAAATAACAATTCAAAATGAAATTTGAGCTCATTACAAAAACAATTTACCATTAATAAGACGTTCTCGAACTGAACCCCTTATCCTGTTGGTATAGTAAGTCGAAGGGTGCACATCTTACGCATTCCCTTCCAAAATATTACCATGTCCTACAGGTGGGGTATGCGCCTCACGTTGGGAATCATTGTGCTAGACCGTGTTTGAAGATATACTGGACAGAGACTCAAAAATTATGTTTCTTCTTATTATTAACGAACATTTGTGGAACATCGTTTGTCTTTAATTGAAGAAAGTGATTGATTGATTCGCTTTCCGTGGTTTATTAACCCTTTGTAGGTTATGCAAAGGTAAAAAATATTTCGAGATTATTAGAATTTTGGAGATAATAATAGTTTAGTTACTAATTAACCCATAGCTACAGGGAGATGAGTTGGACTCATACCTTTCTAAAGTCAATATAACGAAGACAACGGAAATTAGAACTCGGCTCTCCCATTAAGAATTCTGTGCAATTATCCATTACACCACCTGCACATCCAAGCTTACAGTACCTGATATCCTCAAGCGTTTACCCATTTAGGTACTGACCAGGCTAAACGTTGCTTAACTTTGGTAATCGTACTGGTACCTCGGCATTTCAATGTAATGCGACCGTAATGTTATAAAAATGAAATAACCACTACCATCAAGAACAAGATTTCTATAAAAATAGAATGGAGGGTGTCTTTTATTTTATTTTTTTTCTCAGATCATAACTTTCCATGAATGAGCAACAAAAGACATATTCAATTCATGATGATGTTCATAAATTATTCTCCTGTAAGAAATTAAAACTGACCTGTTAATGCCTAGTTTTAAATTAAAACTGAGTCTTGCGTGATTAACCCGAAAAATAATTTGAAAAATTGAAATGTAAAACGAGAAACAAATGCGTTTCTCATTTTTTTCTATTTATTGGGTTAGTGCATAATTATGAGGCGTTTTTGTAGGCGACTTATTTGTTAATAAAAATTACTTTTTTGTTTACTTTTTTTTAAACAAAAATATTATTTTATTTTAAGGTTATAAAAATGAGTGTCGATAATCATACGCTCCGGAATAATCTTTTAAAAAGGTTATTGTTGAATTGTTATATTACTTTTTTTTATAATAAATATTGTTTAAACAAATGCCTAATAATTATGCACCAACTTAAAATATTTCTTTCATTCTCCTTCTGTTGCCTGACATCACAACGCCATCTATCAGTCGTTAAGTAAGTTTGTATGGAAAAGAAAGCTCACTACGGGATTTCAACTGGCATCCATTATCTTACAGGAAACTTCGTTCAGAAAAAATCATATTCCTGTAATTTTTTTTAAATAATTTCACCCGGAGCAAGGTAACAATACCACTAAGACGTAGATGTTTATTGGGAGTAGAAAAGAATAAGAAGACTTTAGCGAGAAGAAAGAATAACAGGACATATGACGATTTAGGCTACATTTAGATTTTTAAATATTGTAGTGGCAGAGAAGCAAAAGCGTTCCAAAGGCAAAAACTGTATTGATTGATTGATTTGTTTTTTTTACGGATTATCAGTCTTTTGTTGGTATTTTTCAAGCCAGAAGATATTTTGAGATGCTCTTGTGGAGATGATAATTATTTACTGATATATGTTCGACTAATTAACCCATATCTTGGAGTAGAATTAAGTGGATTGGTATCATTCCCAAGGGTATGTTGGCATAAGTCAGTAAAATGAACCCACCTGGATATGGAACTTGAATCTCCAATTTCCAATTCCGAGCCGTTATAATACACCAGGCGTACATTCATGCTTACAGCAATTCCCATCCATTATCCAGTCCCCCTGCGTACATTGATGCTTACAGCAATTCCGAACCGTTATCCAATACACCATTCGCAAAATTCTTGCTTACAGCACGTCGTATTCCAAAGCGATTACATTTCTACGTACTGGACCGACCGACTTAAATTTGGTGATCATACGGGAACCGGTGTTACATCCTGATATGGCCGTGAACCGCCAGATTTTCAAGAGAAAATAAAAATATTAGAATATCAGTTATGTATGGCTATCTCATCAGTTTGTTTTAGTATGTCTTGTTGTATCAACCTCATTGGTTTATTTAATGTCAACATTTTTTTTTTTATTGTTGCTAATATTTTTTCAAAAAAGGTATTGCTGGCATTAACTTTGCACTTTCATAGTGTTTGTCCCCAGTTTGGGGGTTAAATATTTCTCCATAGCTGGGAGCCTAACCGGTGCTACCATCCCGAGTTAGGGTGGACATAGGAACATCAACATTAAGAGGTGGTTCCATGCTCTTCAAAACCTCCTGATCAGAGGCCTTGCTGCCGGATGGAGTTTATCGTTATACTCAGGACGCTAAATTGAAGTTGGGTGCTACCTTTTTGCAGATGTGCAGTCGGTGTAGTCTGAAGCCGCAGAGTATAGGCCGGATTTCACCAGGAAGACGATAAGACCGAGTTGCAGATCTAGTGGTACGTTTAATTTCATATTTTCATGCAAATATTGTTAGAAAAAGGAGAGAGAAGCCACGCCAATACGGTGGAAAATTGATTGTAGTCGAAATGTCATATCAGGGCCGAATTTGAATGGTCATAATTTCTGATAATCATTCCTCAATCATAACTTTCTCAGAAAGTAAGGTTCTCGAGTTTAAAAGAAATATCTTAAAATTACTCCCGAGTCTTCAATATTTCTTCCTAATCCCTCTATTTGCTTAAAGGCTTTTTTTTGCGCAAAGTCATCATATTTGCGAAGATAAGAGGGTTTCTCCTGGGGTTATTTTTGTTCCGCAAACAATTCTTGGCAGACTTATGCGAGTCAGAGTAAAAACAAAATTTAAAAAATAATGGATTTCAAATCATTAATGAATGTAGGTATGAGTCCTCTTTATCTCTCTCCAAGTTATGGTTAAATAGCTAGAGAGCTTAGGTTCTATAGCCTTAAGTGGCAACCGGTAGAAGAGAAGAAAATACTCTGAATTCAAAACCGGCCTGAAGAGGGTTGGGATCCGCCAGGCTATCTTGTCCCTAAACACAACTTCTAATGTGGCTGCAGTACACATGGTGCCTCTACGACCTTACGGGTCACGGGGTGACAACTTACACGATCTAAAGGAAAAATAAATCATTAAAAACTTAGCTATTAACTATTAAGAATTGTACGTGTCTGTCTGTGATAAACACGTGTGTGCAAACGTTCAGTCGACCGAGAAAGGGAATGTCTCCATCTACGAACCGTTACATCTTGGAGAAAGAGGAAAAAAGGGTAAGAAAAAGCAAGAAGAAATAAATATTTCTCTGGTAATTCCTGTATGGATTTTTATGGTGAGGTGCTGCTAATATTAAATTGACTATTAATATTATTAAATATTACTATTGCTATATATTATCGTTATATAATATAGGTTGTCCATAAAGTCTCTTTACAATTTAAAAAAAAAGATTGATTACAAAAGCAAATAAACAGACAAATACGCGGAAATTATTACAAAATGAGGAACAGATAACAAATTTAATCCACCTGTATATGGGCAGCATTAATTGAACAAAGCACATCAAGATGGTACTCGATTTCTTGCCATGATCGCTGTAGCGTAGCCTCATCAATGGTGGCAATGGCATCAGTGAGCATTTTGCGTTGCATCAGTGATGTCCTGTATCTTTGTTCGATACACGATATCTTTTAGAAAGAAATTCTGTACTTCTGCTGAATGTGCGTATCCGATTTTGTTTCAATGAACCATGACACACATTGTGCCTTTTCTTAAGAAGTAGCCATTTTTAGGAGTTCATTTAACAGTAACTGTTTCATCAACAGGACACCTGAAATATTCAAATGCATTGTGATTAAAATCTTTGATAACTACTGAGTACACAGATCAAATCGGATTAAAATCTCAATTATCTTTGTAATATATTTTTAAATTGTAAAGAGGATTTATGGACATCCTGTATTATTCAATTTCTAAACTTTTACTTGTCTTTTACTTCCATCCATTCTTTCTTTTACTTTCATCCATTTATCCATTCTTTCTTTCTTTCTTTCTTTCTTTCTTTCTTTCTTTCTTTCTTTCTTTTACGTCCATGTATATATTTTTTCTTTCTTTTATTTCCAGCCATTCTTTCTTTTTTATACTTTCATCTTTTCATCTTTTCATCCTTTCTTTCTTTCTATCTTTCTTTCTTTCTTTCTTTCTTTCTTTCTTTTACGTCCATGTATATGTTTTTTCATTCTTTTACTTCCATCCATTCTCTCTTTTTTATACTTTCATCTTTTCATCCTTTCTTTCTTTCTTTCTTTCTTTCTTTTTTTCTTTCTTTCTTTATTTCTTCTCAATTATCTTCTTTTTTTTTCTTACTTTCCCTTCTCTTTCCTTCCTTATATCAGGGCATAACGGGTAGTCTATCTTACGAACTAACACGGGGGGGAGGTATTCAGGATTATAATACCGTCCAGCCTTCAGACATTTCTGTTCTGTCGACAATTGTAATGACGAAGGTACCATCCTAACTAACCATTCCTTAAATATTTCAAAACAGACGATGAAAAACGTGTTACGTAATACAGATTGTTCAATGCCAATCAATAGATTGGCAAGACAAATCTAGACAACTGATCCCAAAAACCAAAATCGATGGAAGAAATATTTTGTACATGAGGTTGGTGGACATTTAAGGTTTTTGATGCGCAAAACATTAAGTACACAGTTAAGCTTCCAGCTTCAGCAACATGTTCATATAATTTTGGACAAATAGTACGCTGGATGTGGTAGATATATTCAAAGCATGGACGAATGGCAGCCTTATAAATATGTAAGATAGAAATGGAGAGAAAAATTGTTTAGTACGACACAGTGAACCAACTTTCTTAGTAAGTAGACTTAGTAATGTATTCAGTATAATTCTTCTATTTCCTGTTAGCCAAGAATGTAAACCCGAGAAGGAGCATAGGAAGAAATATGGTTTCTTTTATGACAACGCGAGACCGTATTCAACAAGAGTAACATGACAATAATTTCAAAATCCACTGCTCTGTTCTAACCCACCCGCAATATTGAATTGATGTTAGACCAACCGATTATTACGTTTGTCGATCGTTGCAAAGCGGTTTGATAGGAAAAACATTCTCTAATGAAAAGCAGATTCAACATTTAGCCGAATTTTTTTTTCAGAATTTTATTCATAAAGAGTTTTCTGATAAGTGACATCAAGTCATTACAAAATATGGCGAAAAGCGTTTAACAGGGTTTGGTATAGTGGACTTCTTGACAAGATCGAACAGATTCAGTCTTTCTTATCAAGACGGGAAATGAAAGTTGAACGGCGACTCTTCTAGATCTTTTTGTACTAATGCAGGTCACCCCCAGGGCTCTATCCTCATCCTCCTTTTCGTCAATGACCTTCCTGATGACATCTTTTCTCAACTTACTATCTATGCTGATGATACAACCCCTTACACCTGTCTCGAAAGTAAGTCTGTTCAGTTCAATAAGGACAAATGAGCAGCTGATCTCAAAAATTACCAACGATCTGTTGTTAAATAGGGCAAGGAATGGCTTGTTAGATTTAACGCCTCTAAAACGAAACTTCATAAGTCACTTGAAAGTCCCTGTCTCCACATCAGCATGGTTGATGCAAACCTCTATAAGAGTGAATCGTTGCGCTTTCTCGGGCTTACATTCTTGGCTGATAGGAAGTAGAATGATTATATTGAATTCATTGTTAAGTCTATTTACTAAGAAAGTTGGTTCACTGTGTCGTACTAAACAATTTTTCTCTCCAGTTCAATCTTACATATTTATAAGGCTGCCATTCGTCCATGCTTTGAATATTTCTACCACATCCGGCGTACTATTTGTCCAAAATTATATGGACATGTTGCTGATGCTGGAAGCAGAACTGTGTATTTAATGTTTCATTGCCCATCAAAAACTTTAAATGTCTACCAACCTCATTTACAAAATATTTCTTCCATCGATTTTGGTTTTTGGGATCGGTTGTCTAGATTTGTCTTGCCAATCTATTGATTGGCATTGAACAATCTGTATTACGTAACACGTTTTTCATCATCTGTTTTGAAATATTTAAGGAATGGTTAGTTAGGATGGTACCTTCGTCATTACAATTGTCGAAAAAACAGAAATGTCTGATGTCCGGTGAAATGATTTTAAAACATAAATGTTCTTTTAATCATGTTGCAGTTTTTTGTGTATATGTATCTACTAGTGAGTTAGCCCAAATGACTTGACTCACTTTATAGTCGACCAATAAAAGGTTAACCAATCAGAAGACGTAGAACATTCAATCCGTCGTGTATAAAGGCGGCCATTTTGTGTACTCTACCCGAATGTCCAGTCCAGCTTGTCCGGCGAAGAGAAATAGAAAGACGAACTACGCTCTGCTACTTTTACCAAAATATCCACTGCTAATCTGTACAACGCTTTCCTACTGTCTTCGAAATATTCACTGCTAACCTCTGGATTCTATACTCGAAGACGACTGACATCATGAATAACAAATCATACTCGCTGGTGGGGGGTTACAGAGAGTGAAAATGAAAGAGAAGACTGAGAATAGGGAGGATTGGGGAAAAGACAAAGGATGAACGGGATTCAAGAAAATAGAAGATGGCGATTGACGTTTCATTTGAATTTTTGAAGATTGTAGTTATCAGGAAAGCATATAAACGGAAGGAAGTTCCATACGTGAGAAGTGCGAGAAAAGAAAACGTTGGAGTAGAAGTAGCGGTTGTATTTAGCTATTTCAACAGTAAAAGGGTGGGACTAAAATGTCAATCTAAGAGCACGGTTCAATTCACGTAGTCGGGTGCAACAGGGAAAAATCTCGTCAGAGCAGTTGCCATGACAATATTTGTAGAAAAGAGAGAGGGAAGCCACGCCACGTGACTAATGTCGAGATTCCAGGTAAATGACTGAAATGCAATTGTATTTTATTTTTGGAAGAATAAATTTGACAAATGAAGATATATATTAATTGTGACATAGAAAAAAGAAATGGAAAATTACTTTTTTGATAAGGAAGAAATTTATAAAAAAAAAAGAAATCACCTATTCTATACCGTGAACACAAAATCTCGCCGGTTCGTCATTGCTCTAAGCAAACATTTAATATTTACGTAGTTTATTTAGTAAGAATCGAACTGAATACTTTTACTGTTTATATTTCTGGCACAGTGGATACTGCTTTAGTTAGATCCAGTGACAGGCCCCAAAGTGTTCTGAGTTCAATACCCGATTTAGGCAGTGGAGAACTTGGAGAGGGGAATCAATAGAAGATAACTGATAACTGACATCCATTAAACATGGAACGTGGAACAAAATCAGTCTACCTCAGTGAGCGAAATAAAGGGTTCAGTTCAACATTCCAACCACCTGAAGAAGGCCGGAAGATGAGGACAATAGTCCGAATAATGTAAATAGTGACTACAGTTTGTAAAAGTAGCTTGTTGAACTTTGCTCCACAGCCAAGCGCCCAAACTCTGTTATTTACACAACAAAGGTGCATCGATCGAATATCTGCGTTTGTAGACTTGGAAATCGAAGGGAATAGCGTTATTGCATTTAACTTTGAAAGGAGGAGGAGAACTAAAGAGCGGCGAGCGAAGGTTGTTGAGGGAGTGTCGACGGGCAAGAATCAACGTAGCCGAGTTGTCCGCCCACCGACGTTAAGAAAAACACGTCGAGATAATTTGCAACGTTCTCGAGAAGAGCATCAACTTGCACGCGTATCGCTTTGTAATGGGAAATTGGTTTTAGCTGGACACTTCACCTTATCACTTATAGTCTCTGACTAACAACGCAGACACGTAGAAATGAAAGAAAAAAAAAAAGAAGATACAAACTTTGTCGTTTTTGTTCCTGACTGACCAATACTCATTTATCTGGAAACGTAATATATATGCTGAGATACAATTAAAGTTTGCTATGTGTAATTCTTATCGGCGTTGAAACGTGAAATCTGTAACTAAGGGAGCCGGGTTCAAATTACAATAAAGTCAGTTGCATTCGTCTTCGAACAAATAGCGAAAAAAAGAATTTAATTCAACACTTTCCCTCCCAGACTATATGTTACATCGCATAGTAGAAAGGACTGTCTAGCCTTGTGTGGCAACCAATCTTAGAGAAAGAAAACTCTGAAACTTAAATGACGGAGAAGGCAATGGGAAACCACATAGTTTTCCAGCATGATAATTCATAAGTAATAAAGAAAAGGATTCTGTGGAGAGCCATGGCCGCCTACGTTCGGAGAGGACATTAAAACTAAATGTCATCCAAGTCTTGAATATTTATATGTTAATCCACACATTTGAGCAAATAGTATTTACATTGCTAGGACTATCATTCTCATCTTTGTTGCCATATTTATCAAGACGTTTCGGCCGTTGTACGCTCCGGCCTTCTTCAGATGTTCGAAATGTCGAACTGAATCCTTTATTTCGCTCGCTGGAGTAGACTGTTCTAGTTCTACGTGCCATGACTAATGGATTTCAGTTATCAGTTATCTCCTGTTAATTCCCCTCTCCAAGTTCCCCACCGCCTTAACGAGGTATTGAACTCACAGTCTTTGGGTCCTGTCACTGGATCTAACTAACGCCTTTATCCACTGTGCCAGAAATATAGACAGTAGCTGTAGTCAGTTCGATACTTACTAAATAAACCACGTAAATATAAAATGTTGGCTTAGAGCAATGACGAGCTGGAACAATGACTGCTTGGAACTGTGAAATATTGTAAAATACAGGGGGCAAGTTTACGGCAAATGACCTTATGATTTAGGCACTCTCTAGACATTCACATCGTAATGAATTATTTTATCCTTTGATCAGAATAGCATTTTTTATGTCAAGATTCTGGTCAGTTTCGTCACGATGGGCAACCAACGCATTTGACGTATTATTTTGTAAAATGTCCCTTCATGTGTTCATATATTCTTTATTACATATATATTATTTATATTTTAATCCCCTCAAATTCACGAATCAGTTTCATAATGTTGGTAAAAAACTGATTAACGAAAACGCAGGAACTATTTTTATGTTTTTTATTTTCCTAAGTATTTTCAATCTCATCTATGATCATCTTCAGGGGTGAATTGCTAAAACAAAGAATTAATGTAATTAACAGTTATAGATGTTGTGCGTGTGTATAAACGCGTTCGATTAATTCAAACATTTACCGCTATTTAAGGGAAGTAACTTAATTTCATATCGGAAAAAAAATTATCAACATGGTAATTACGTGTTTTAAAGCATTCTCTTACACTTGTAGTTTTTTTTTAATTACAATTTAGATATTTTTAAACTTTCATGTTATAAACATTTAAAACTTTGTTACTATACACATAATTAATTTTATTTATTGCTGATCGTATTTTTTCATATAGATGTATTCCACAATTTGAAGGTTTTGCCTTTTTTTTTCGTTTTCGTGGTGGAGTATACTTGTATTGTCGATTAATATTTCAATAAATCGTGAATGTAGATAGGAATGTTTCTCTAAATATTGTGCAATCGAAATAGAGTCCGATATATGAAGTGTAATTCTCCTCGATAATGTTATTGTCGTAAAGCCAACATATATATTTATATTTTTTTTCAGAGATACACTCTCCCAAAGGTCACTTAAATTGATATACAATGTTGGTCTTTTGAAAAACATTAGTTGACGGAGAAGGGTTACTGCGGATGATTAATTTGATTGTATTAAATTTAGTATAGTATATAATTCATATTATTTTTTACTGTGATCAGTGGGAGATATATTAGTACTTACGATTTATTTTAGGGTTTTTCATTTTGTTTGTAGTTAGAATATATTTAATTGCAATACAGTAGGTTGTTTTAGGTTATTTGAGGAACTACTATGTTCGTTTTGATTTATGTTAATATTTCTAATAGCACGTCTAATTTGACCATCAAAAATGTAATTAAAAAATTCATTATTAATGTGTTATATAAAAAGAAAATGAGTAATTATCGACACCGAGATTCGAGCGTGAAAATCTGAACTTAAAAATATATGTTTTCCTCCAGATGTATAAATATCGGTGTCAGGCTACTGACTGGAGTGATTATTTAGTGATTATTGAGTGAAACTGTCCAGTCGAATTAGTGTGAATTATTGTGCGTCGATTATTTGTTTTTGGTTTAGGATTTACAGGACGTTAAGCTGAGTTGCACTGCTAACAAGGTATTTACCAAAATGGTTAATTATCTTTGGTTGACTTTTTCCTCGTTGTTTTTGTTAAGTATTTATTTGCGGTTGTAATTAAATACGTTTTTTATCTTAACATTGAAGTCTTGAGTTATACTTAATTATTAACGGATACCGTAGGTCAAAAATAATGAGATTTTCCTCGACTTTCTTTTTAATTCAACGTAGCAAGACGTTTTCGTTTTGCACGGTTTATTAAATTTTGTATAATCACTATTTTGTAATAATTGGGACATTCTCTTTTATAGTTGAGTGTGCACGTATTTACGATATTTTTTTTTTAAATATGGGAGTACTAAATATATTGTTATTAGTGTTTATCAATACATCAAGAAAAGAGATTTTATTGTCATAGTTAAGTTCGTACGTCAATTTAATGACGTGACGGATTCTAGTTTGATCACACAATATTTAAAGGGACATCCCTGTCCACGTTCACGATCTAGACAAATATTAATCGACAATACAAGTATACTCCACCATGAAAATAAAACACAAAAACTTCAAATTCTAGAATTCTTTTATATAAAATAATCACGACCAACAATAAATAAAACTAATTATAAAATGATTAAAACAGCAAAGTTTAAAAAATATCTCAAATAAAATTGTTAAAAAATACTGTTGCATGACAATGTATTTAAACACGTAATTACAATTTTCAATAAAGATTTTTACAATATAACTTTGCATAGCGGTAATTTTTTGAATTTACCAAGTGCATTAATTCAGACGCAATTATCTGTAATTCTTACGTTTATTAAAAATCTAATTAAAAAAAAATCAAATACCGCATTGTTAAATTTTTAAGAGAATACGATGCATTTTCTTAGAAAGCTCACCCAATACAAAAGCACGATAGCTACTCCAGGGAGAATGTCACTTAACGTGATTTGAGAAGTGAAAGTAAGCCATGGTACGAGAAAGGGAAGAATAGGAACATAAGGAGGATAGATAGTGATTGACCTTTAAATCTAAGAGGCTAAGATTTTAATATTCAGGGAAGCATCCACGTAGGAGTTTCTATGCATGCGCCTCATATCATGTGTTATAGGTTTTTAAAGTATATCTTGCTTAGAGTCACGTGTGACTGCAGAATAACGAACGAATGTCACTTAAATGGCAATTGCTTACAAAACTACGTAATATACCAAGCCACGGTAAAATCATCAGATAACGAACAAAAAATACACATCGGAGTAACTGAATGAGCCTGGAAACAAAGAAACTACGCACACAAAACATTTCTCACAAATAGTAAATACGCGAACAGCAAAATGCTTTCCAAGTATATCTGGGAAATTAAAAACTAAAGCAAATCACACCAAAAAATATCATGGAAAATAAGGAAAAGAACATCAGACGACAACAATCAATCCAAAAACTACAAACTCTGCTTGGAGGAAAAAATAGCTATAATTACGTTCCCACACTAAAACAAACTACGAAAATTAGTGATCAGACATCTCAAAATGCACACATGAGAAGAAATTTTTACTACGTTACGTAAAAATAGAAAAATGAAAAGAATACATAAAAAATAAATAAGATAAAAATATATAAGAAAAACAATTACAATTAATTAATCCAAATAAATATAGAAAGAAAATAATTAGCAAACCACTTCCGACAAAATAACCGTTAGAATAGACCACCAACAATGCAATAGACTACCCACAATGCATTACTAACCTGTATGTATAAATAGTCGAGAAAAAACAACGCATGTGGCCTGATGATTGCGTTTAGCATGAAACAGTTTGCCAATGTTCATTTATATATGTTTTTGTGTGTGTATATCAGTATGTGTTCGTATAAAACATATAAATTTTGACTGTATAAGACGCACTCCAATTTCAGCAGGGCAAATCAAGAAAAAATTAGAATTTAGTAAAAATTATTAGTAAATGGTACAGCCTAGGCTGTATTTATGAGATAATATTATGGGTAAACAAGCCATGATTAAAATTAAACGAAAAATAATAGAAAAAAAGAACACGAGTCTATAAAAGCTTTATTATATCCAAAGGTAAGAAAACAATAAAATAAAAACAGTCCAGTTACCATTAAAGTTTGATTTATCTTCAAATCCATAAAATTCGTCGTCTGCATTATCAAAACTTTTCAATACTAATATCATTGTTAAGTGTAAGTTCGGGATGATCAGGCATTGCCATCCATGTGTTCAATTGATCCTTCATGTTCTGTTTAAATGGTCTATTGATGACATATCCAGAGGTTGCAATTGACTCGTTAGTCCACCGGAAATAACTGCTATCTCTTTCCTCAATTCTGCCATTTTTTTTTTAAAGGATTCAGTCCTATGTACTTGGAACTGATCCCAAATGAGAAGACCGTAGACCGGCTTCGTCCATCCAGCTTTTTGGATGAACATGAACATATGCACCTTTTGGTGTTTTGTCTTTCGATGTAGTTTTTTTTTTCTTAAAAATCAGAAAAGGAGGTAGTTTTGTGCCATCAGCGCAACATTCAAGTATGACCATATAATGGGTCTTCTCATGGCTTGTGGTTTTTATTGTAATAATCTTAGATCCCTTAATAATCACAGTTTTGTTTGATGGATGATCAAACGTTAATGGGATTTCGTCCATATTTCCTATCTAGCCTAGTTTAAAAGGAGTTTTTTTTTTTCGAGCATATAAAAGAAATTTATGAAACTTTACTATTTTGTCTGCGCAAATGATATTTTTTATGCATTGATAGACTTTCCTGTTTCATAAAACGATAACACCATCCTTTTGTTCCTATAAAGTTCTGAATCGCCTTTTCGTTCGCTAATTTTCTAGCCTCTTTCCTTATCATTTTCGCAGTAAAGATTCTGTCTGTACTTCTCTCATCTACAACCCAGGTTTTAATTTCCTCTTCAATTTCAGGCCAGTGTGGAGCGGGGTGGATAAGATTACTTTTTCGTTTCTTCGCTGCCCGTAGGTTATTTGTCTGCAACTGCCAGTAACTTATCATTTGTTTCTGGAGGCGGAGGGCCACAATATTTTGCAGCTGCTCTACTTCCACTCTCTTTAGCATAGTTTATTACATGAAGCTTCGACGTAACAGCGTAGCTTAACCTCTTTCTTGCTGTGATCATATCTAAAGGAGTGAGATTCAGTCTAAAATTTCCCCTTTATATAATCTATATGCCTCTTGTAAACATCTTAGTGGAATAATTATGATATAAAAATTCTGATTGTATTAATACTAATGCAACCGGAAGTTATTGCAAGAAAAATATTAATGAGAGAAATATATTTTACAAATATATAATTTGAATTTATTGCATGTAATTTTAATGAAACAAAGTTTTAATATTAAAGGTGATGAAATTAATATAAAGAATATTATCATTGATAACGCTTTTAATCTGCAAAATAGCCTTTTACATAATGACAATAGGTATATGAAAGTTACCCTAAATTCTAAGCTAATAGGAGTTGCCATGTAGCTATTCCGGCTTACTGTCCCGATGACGCAGGGGAAATTTAAATAGATATTTTTAGTAAAAAAAGAAAAAAATGCGCCTTATATGTCGTCAAATACGGTAATACCTTAAAATAATCATGAAATATACAGGGTGTTTCAAAAAGAATACGCCAAAATAATCACGTGATAAGTCAAAAACGAAAAAAAATTACAACCCTCTAGCATGAACACATGTGTTATATATACATTCAAGTTTCCTTTCATGTTTTATAAGTGCTCAATGTGGCCACCACCACCGGCAGCGCGGACAACATCAAGCCGATATGAGAATTCCTCCCAAACCCGCCTCAGCATGTCACGGTCCACCGTGTTGATTGCAGCTGTTATTCGATCTTTCAAGTCATCGATACTTGCTGGAAGTTCTGGAACATAAACTTGGTCTTTAACATACCCCCACAAGAAAAAGTCACACACAGTGAGGTCCGGAGATCTGGCAGGCCAAGCACGGAGAGCAAGGTCTTTAGCACCTCTCCTCCTAATCCATTACTGAGGCACGTTTTCATTCAGATAAGCTCTAACCCCGAGATGCCAATGGGGTGGTGCTCCGTCTTGCAGAAAAATGAAGTCATTCGAATCTGCTTGCAGTAAAGTGAATAGCCAGTTTTGGAGCATTTCGAGATAGGTTTGTCCTGTAACGGTGTTTCCTTCAAAGAAAAAGGGATCATAGACCTTGTCTTGAGACACAACACAGAAGACGTTCACTTTAGGGGAATCTCTTTCATGCTCAACAGTTTCATGTGGGCGCTCTGTAGTCAAGCACGCAAAACGCCTTCTGATGAGGAGTCGCCATTTTGATTGTTCTTCCCACAATTCAGCTGCACCGGAAGTTATACTAACGACAGCGGTGAAACTGACACCCAATCAAACTTTGATAACTACTCTATCAAATAACCATTGATTCAGTCCACTACAATGCTATAGACCTGAAAAAACAGTGTAATGATTTTGGTGTATTCTTTTTGAAACACACTGTATATTATTTCTTGACTGGGTGTGGGTTGTGTAAAATATGAATGAATATGTCAGAAAAATCTAAAGAGAATCTGAGAAAGAAATGTAAAAAAAGAAAAAAAAAGAAAAGTAGAAATGAAGAAACGAGAAAAGAAATGAAGAGAGAGAAAACAGAAAGAAAGAAATGAAAAGGAAATAAAAACAATTCAATTAAAAAGAAATAAAAAAGTGAAAGACGGAAATATTTGAAAGAATGGGAAAGACGAAAAGAGTAAAGAAAGGAAAACGGTAAAAGATATGATGGAAAAAAAAGGGACAGAAATGAATTTAAAATGAGGATGTAGAAAGATAGCCAAATCTGAAAGAAAAAAAGAAAGAAAGAAAGAAAGAAAGAAAGAAAGAAAGAAAGAAAGATAGAAATAGGGCTGTTAAGGAAAAAGGAAGGGAAGTAGAAGGAAAAGAAGAAGAAACAAACAGTGGTTGTAATGGAAAAGAAAGAAAGAAAGAAAGAAAGAAAGAAAGAAAGAAAGAAAGAAAGAAGTGGTAGAAATAAAAGAAAAACGAATAAATCGTTGGAATTAAAAGAAAGAAAGAATGAAGAATGGATTTCTGGATGGAAATAAATGAAAAAATGAATAAAGAAAGAAAGAAAGAAAGAAAGAAAGGAAGAAAAAGGAGAAGGAATGAAAGAAGCAGGAAAAGTGGAAGGTAGGAAGGAAGGAAAAGAAAGAAAGAAAGAAAGAAAAAGTTGAAGTAAAAGAAAGACTGACAGAAAAAAGAAAAAAAAAGAAAGGATAGAGGTAAAAGAAAGAAAGAATTGAAGTAAAATAAATAAATAAATAAATAAAGAAAGAAAAGAAAAAAGAAAGAAAGAAAGAAAGAAAGAAAAATAGGGCTGAAGGAAAAAGGAAAAAAGGAAAAGAAAAAAAACAGTGGTTGTAATGGAAAAGAAAAGAAAGAAAGAAAGAAAAAAGAAAGAAAGAAAGAAGTGGTAGAAATAAAAGAAAAACGAATAAATCGTTGGAATTAAAAGAAAGAAAGAATGAAGAATGGATTTCTGGATGGAAATAAATGAAAAAATGAATAAAGAAAGAAAGAAAGAAAGAAAGAAGGAAGGGAATGGAGGAAGAAAAAAGAGAAGGAATGAAAAAAAAAAGTGGAAAGGAAAAGGAAAAGAAAAAAGAAAAAAGAAAGAAAGAAAAAAGAAAGAAAGAAAAGAAAGAAAAAAGTTGAAGTAAAAGAAAGACTGACAGAAAAAAGAAAAAAAAAAAAAAGGATAGAGGTAAAAGAAAGAAAGAATTGAAGCAAAATAAATAAATAAATAAATAAATAAATAAAGAAAGAAAGAAAGAAAAGAATAAATGAACGAATGATAGGGTAAAAGTAAAAGAAAAAAGAATGAGTCATTGGAAGTAAAAGAAACAAAGAAAAAAAGAAAGAAAGATAGATAGATAGCAAGAAAGAAAGAGTAGAAATAAAAGAAAGTATAGATGAAAGTAAAAGAAAGAAAAATTAGAAGTGAAGAAAGAAAGAATAGATGAAAGTGCAATAAAGAAAAAAGAAAGGAAGAAAGAAAGAAAAAATAAAAGTAAAAGAACGAATCAAAGAAAGAAAAAAGAAAGAAAGAAAAGATGAAAGAAAGAAACTAAGCAAAAGACAATGAATAGACAAAAGTAGAAGGGAATAAAGAAAGAAAGAAACAAACAATCAAACAAAGGCAAAAAGAAGCACGAATGAAAGTAAAAGAAAGAAAGAAAGAAAGAAAGAAAGAAAGAAAAAGATGAAAGTAAAATGAATTAATGTGAAAAAATTAAGCGAAATAAATTAACTAGAACGAAAAAAATTAAATTGAAAAAGAAAAGGAGGAAAAATCTCCAAAGAGAAGAAAGAATTTTGGAACAGTTCGTATTGAATCGAAAGAAAGAAAATGGTAAGGGAATGTAAGTGGCACTTTCCTGTGAATCGATTCTGAAACAAAGTACTTATCAGAAACAACTCTTAAGCGTGAAGTGAACCAATTGTCTTGTTTTCAGCTCTGCTAAGCAGAAACTTCAAGAGATTAATCGTGAAATACTGGCTCGTTCTGAAAGGATATACTCCATCACGTGGTCACTTTATCACCGACAGGAATATCCGTGTTGTCCTACCCGGCGTGTATATGAACTATGCTTGTTTTGGGAATCGCGAAGCCAACAGTTAATGTCCAGACTGTCTGGAATCGCAAGATATAAACTCTATCTACGTGAGATAGACCCTGATACAATGCGCTAAGCTAGCATGGCTGCTCGGCGTAGCCTGGATAATCACAAAAGGGATGACATTAAAGAAAGAAAATGGCCGGCGAAGCGTCACAAATCGATTGTAAATCCGTTTTCCATGCTTTTTGATTGATTTATTCGTTTTTATGGTTTATCAACCCTTTGCAGGTTATTTAAAGCCAGGAAATATTTTTAGATTGTAAGAATATTTTTGCGGGGGAGAGAGGATGTAATAGTGATTTAGTGAATTACTAATTAACCCATAGATGGCGGAGAGAAGAGTAGAATACATACCTTTCCCTCAGGATATTTCGTGTAAGTGAATATAACGAACCCAACAGGAATTATTGAATAATTTAGATAAGTTTTTTCAATAGCATCCTCTCATATTCACGAACGATCTTCATAATATTCTTATTAAAGGAAGAGAGAAAATAAGCATGTTGATACATATTCATTTATTCCGAGTACTTTCGACATTAGCACAATGTCATCATCAGGGTATTGTTTTTTCGAAGGCAAACTTTGTGTGATCATCTGAAAGTTATTTTTTTTTAATTGTGAAGTGTAGAACGTTCTACCATTTAAATTTCACGATGTAAATGTCAAAATTAATCAGTGTCTACGGTATTCAATGAGACATGTCTAAATTAAAACATCCTGGGAAAAAAAAACACGCAATGTCGTTTAAGAAAACATTTTAGATAGATAACAGGTGCTCTATAACAATTTAGTATATCTGTTCTTAGAAAGGATATTTGGCTAGTTTAGTAATAAAAAAAAATCTCCCCAAGAGACAATTTATATATATATATATATATATATATTTTTTTTTTTTAAGCATTGTGCCTCAAGCAAGGCGTGAAGCCACTAGGATGCAGGGGGTTGCGGAAGATTTGGAGCGAGAGCAGATAAGAGTGATAGGAGAAAGGAAGAGGAGAAGGATAGTGGGTAGATCAAGGTAATTGGAGATGTCGATTGACATTACATTTGAATAGTTGGAGATTATAGCTTTCAGGAAACAGTAATTGGGGAGGGTATTCCACTGGCGAGAGGTGCGAGGTATGAAGCTATTGGAGTAGAAGAGACGGCTACATTTGAAGGTTTCTAGGGTGTAAGGGTGGGAGCGGGATGCCAGCCTCGTAGGGCGCTTGTTCATGGAGTCTGGGAACCAGAGAGAGCAGCTCATCAGAGCAGTTACCATGGAAGTATTTGTAGAAAAAGACAGAGAGAGGCGACGGCGCGTCTGTGGAGAGTGACTGCAGACAAGACGCTAGATCAGGGCCAATTAGATTACATATCCGTCTCTGGATCTTGTCAAGAACTCGAGGTAAACAGAAGGTGCTCCAGCCCATATATGGCAGCAATACTCCATGCAAGGGCGAATGGTTGTTTTGTATATTTGAAGTATCGATTCAGGGGAGAAAAATTTCCTGGCGCGGCACAGAGAGCCAACTTTCCTCGCGGTGGAAGAAGCAATTGACTTGTATTTGTTCCATCTCAGATCAGCAGTCAGCGTGAGACCGAGCAGGCGCAGGAGTTGCTCTCAGGAAGTTGACTATCAGACATTTTAATGTGGGGGGAGCAGGGAAGGATCTCTATGGTGGTTAATTTGAGAAGTAATTTGGTTTTTGTGGCGTTAAAGTTGACCAGCCAATTCTTGCCCCAGTTAACAACCGATTGGAGGTCCATTTCAAGATATGTGCCGTATCTTTTTCCGGACAATGGCCAATCATGGTTTTCCACATCTTCCTATCTTGTAGTATTGTTTATCTTTTGCTATCTCTCCTAGACCCTGTTCTGCTAGTCCGGTGGTTCCCAAAATACTTATTTAGGCCGCATTTTTGGAATTAAAATTTGATCGCGTTTTACCAAATTTTATGTGACAAAAATACATTTAAAAATAAATAAATAAAAAAACAGAGAGAGAGAGAGAGAGAGAGAGAGAGTGTGTGTGTGTGTGTGTGATACCCGTGAATTTGAAGTCAAAACATTATCATTGATAACTCTCTACTCCAATTTGCCGACCCTAGTTGCTATATTCTTAATACAATGCAACATTATTACAATCGGTTAATAATTATTTATACTGGGACTAATGCATGCAATTACAGTCAGTTATGTGATACACGCTTAGACGATCATGTAATTTTCGATACATGACTTATAAGGCAGATTTTTCCCGCAGTAGGTTGCCATTTCTTTCTGCAGTAGACCAGTTGCCATCAAATCCGGTCTGCCCCGCTATTTACCCATGGGGGAAGAAGAAGAGGACTCACACCTTCCCCAAGGGTATTAGCACATTAGTGGATTCGACTGGAATTCGAACTCGGCTCTCCTATTTCTCAATCCGAGCTGTTATCCATTACTCCACCGTGCCTACTATATTAATATTTTAAATTTTCAAAAAATGTATTTGGCATATGAATTTTTTAAACCTGTTTCAAAATCATGGATTTTCTTTCGCTCATTCCGCCTCACGAACCGAACTCTCGGAGAAAAGAGTATTGTACCGAGGCTGCACTGAGCTTGGGGCGCGCGAGGGAATGTTAGCGCTGCCAGAAGCTGGGATAGAAATTGCGATACACGAAACTGGAAATCTGTCAATCTGCCACACGCGGAGCAGTTGTGACCGTGGTAGCCAGACATACCAAATCTGAGTCGATGTTGTAAATTGGAACAGTCGCATAAGTCGTAAGTTGACGACTCGTATTTTCAAAAGTTTTTTTCTCTCTGATTATTTGTTTAGGAGTTTTTTTTTTCTTAATCCTAGCTACGAATTTGATCGCTTATTGGGACTAAAGAATTAAAGCAATCTCAAACTCCTACATAGGATACATAGCTAAAGATGTTGGAAAAATGGTCTGTTCCCAGGAATGTTCCAGTAAGTAGATGACTCCTTCCTCTATTCTTTACCTTTACACGAGCCAGATCAAGTCGGAAATAGTGTGCAGCAGCCATATATGGGTAGGTGCTGTCCAGTCTTCACCTCCCAGTCTCGACAGCCTTCTAAACCGTCTTTTTTTCGCCCTACAACCGCTTTTCTTACAGATGAAACGTCTCTTGCTAGTCTCTCGCTGTTAATATTTAACACCCCCCCACTCACCTACGAGGGATGTATGTGGAACAAGCCCGAGTTTACCGTGGGTTCTCCGAGCCCGTAGGCTCGGCCAAAAATATCCCCGTAGAATCCGCATAAACGGGTCCGGGCCTGTCTACCACCGCGAACGAAACTTTGCCCTTCGGCAAAGCCTCGCCCGGGTTCCTCTATGCCCAAAGGCAGAGAGTTCAACACCAGCTGCAAACAGTCACAGTCCGATAGAACAATCTGTTCGACTCTTCCCAAGCCTCTTAGAAAGTGTTCAGACTTAGATATTCCTTAGTTCAACCAATTCAAACCTTCATGGCTGTTGAGATGTTGTGAGTTTCCCGCGTGTCGGTGTATGAATCAAGACAAACACAGTTGTAGAGGAAAATACTGGTATATTCATAAAAGCAATTAACAATAGAGTGATTAGTAGAACGAAGGTTGGTTAGTACGAAACAATATCCAAAGTCTGTAGTCCAACGGTATGTAACGGGTAAGCTTATCTGGACTGCTCACCCTGACTCTCTCTCTCTGACGCTCTGTCACTCTCTCTCCAGAGCTGACTTATATAAGAGGGACCAGTCCATTACTAGTTAGAAGGTGGGTGCGCCCCAACAATGGCTAAGACCCGTCATGCTACGCACATTATAGCGAACCACCATATTTCCCTTCGTATTCCATTGGTTCTACTACTTGTTACAATAAACCGCGACTCCCAAGGTGATGCTTTCCCGATCGCCACAATGTTGATCTGTTCAAGTCTAGAGTTAACCGTTATCTTCAACACATATCCGCATAAACTGTCGATCTTAATCTGTCATCCACTACCTCGAGTGGCTCTCCTGTACTGGTTGAACATCATTTTAAAATAAAATATCAACAATATAACATTAAATGTGAAGAGGAAATCTTCAGAAAATATTTTAAAATCAGTAATTAACCCACATCTCCCTTTTTTTCATTTTTGGCACCATGGCTGATCTCTGTATTCAATTGTACCTTATGAACTTTATCAATATAACGAACTATTGGATTACATTTCAATTAAATATCTTGAATCATTTAACAAAAGATTTTAGTCACCTATATTTTTACCATATATTTATTCATCATTCTTTTTCAGTAATAAACGCAAACATGACGCAAAAGTCAAGATTTTACGTGGACTTAATAAAAGCCCACAAAAGGTTAAAGTTTATGGCCCCCAGGCGGCCATGATTCGTACTAAAATGTAAACATGACAACGTAAACTTGTAAGCTTTGATTCTCCCAGTCACAGGGAAAAAACTGAAATGAAAAAAAAAAATAGTCGTAAAAAGGTCATTGTTTATAGATATCGTTAGATTAGACATCTATTTTAAATTGTTAAACAACAATATATTTATTTAGTATTACTAACGTGACGAACACAAAATAAATTACAAGTTTACCATTATAATTACATGGTGGATGGAATTAGAGGAATAAATGTCTCTTGGTTAAAAGTTTCATAGCCCAGATGATCATCCAGTTCACTCTTTGTTAAAGCTGACATCTACAGGTCGCTCAATAAAAAAGCGGTAAATTTAGAAAGACGTGGGACAAGAGTTGACAACTGGTGACGACTGATGTGAATGAAAAATTCAGGAAACATTTCTTCACATTTCCTCAATCCCCACGTTGGATGTTCTTTAAAAAGTACGATGACTTGATGCTCAAAAATCAGTGAGTTTAGCCATACGAAAAAAAAAAGACGAAAGACGAAAGTTGTCTGCAAAAAAATTAAGAAATAAAAAATAAAATAAATAGATAAAAAATAAATAAAAATTTCGCACTTTTGAGACCCGCGTTCCTGAATGATTTTAACCCTTCTGCGTAAGCTCCTGTCTCAAAATTCACAAATAATTGGTATGTAATGTTAATTTGAAAACATGTATAAAGTTAGTGACGAAAAATCTTTGTTTCTAAAATGAATCCTCTCAATATAAAAAGAAATCATGGAATTTTAGTGTCAAAGATTTTTGTTTGTTTGATTCTTCTCAAGCAAGGAAAGAACACGCAATAAAAATTTTAACTCTTTGAGCACTGCGTTCTTGAACATTTTAAACCTTCTGCCTGAGCTCCTGGGTCAAAATTCGCAAATAATTGGTATGTAATGTTTTACGGTAGATATAAAAATAGTTACAAGTGTTTACCCACCCATAGTTAAAGAATGGAGCCGGAAGGGAGTTCCATAATCGAAAATTGCTAGTAAAGAAAATTTTACCAGAACATTTACTGATCTATCTAGCTAACTCAGCTGTAAATTGATGTTTTAAAATGTCCACTGCACCCTGTAAGCCAGTGTTAGTTTTCTTGTTATATAATATTTGGTGTTGTTAATTTGAAAACATGTAAAAAAAAAAAATTAACGAAAAATCTTTGTTTCTGAAATGCATCCTCTCAATAAAAAAAAAAGAAATCAGGGAATTATAGTGTCAGAGAGTTTTATTTGTTTGATTCTTCCAAACAAGGAAAGAACCAACAATAAAATTTTTAACCCTTCTGCGTGAGCTCCTGGGTCAAAATTCGCAAATAATTGGTATGTAATGTTTTACGGTAGATCTAAAAATAGTTACAAGTGTTTACCCACCGTTCAACCGATAGCTGGGCATTAAGTCATTTTCTCTATCACAGGTAAAGGGTTGGTCAGATCTCAAAGGTATAAAAGATTGAGCATTTATTAAGGTCATGAATATTAAAAATATTTATTCATGGCGATTCAAGGTCAATTATTCTTGAAATATAAAACAGTGATAAGTTCACTAATTTTTAATGGGCAGTCTGTAGTAACAGGGGTTTGAAAAAAAACTTAGGCATATCTCTATTCGAGAAAATACAGGGTGTTCCCCAAAGATTCCTATCATTTGGTAGCCTAATAACATAGCCAAATCTAACTTAAATGATCCCAAATTGTAACAACATGTGATTGTCATTGTGCAAATTTATCTCAATGAGAATTTACCAGGGTGATGGATCAGGCCTGCCAGTGATAATGACAATGTGCTTTTGAAATGGCCATGACGTTCAAATGACTTGACACCTTGTGATTTTTTCTATGGAATTATTTGAAAGGATAGGTCTATATCTCCTAAACTTCTACAAGCATATCGTATTTTTAGCAGAGTATCACCGAGGCGCATTGCAATGCTAACCCGCAGGAGAGTAATTCTTGGCACCTTCACGATGTAACGTTTCACACTGAAATGAAACGAAGTGATTTGTTCACTGTGTCGTGCTAGACAATTCTTCTCACCCGAATCGATCTTATACAATGTAACCCGGAAAAGACCCGGATATAAGAAGAAACCCGGATATAAGAGAGATTTTCTCTGGTCCCAAATTAGAGCCTGTGTTAATATGAGAGTTGTCGGGACCGGAGAAGAAGTCTCTTATATCCGGGTTTCTCATATATCCGGGTTTGGTCTAATTTATGTACATTAACACAGGCTCTAATTTGGGACCAGAGAAAATCTCCTTTATATCCGGGTTTCTCTTATATCTGGGTCTCTTATATCCGGGTTACACTGTATATAAATTAGACCAAACCCGGATATAAGAGAAACCCGGATATAAGAGACTTCTCCGGTCCCGACAACTCTCTTATATCCGGGTTACACTGTATTTACAAGTCTACCATTCGTTGATTGCTAGAATATTGCTGCTACAAAGAGGCTGGTGCTCCTGCCATATATTTAGAATTCCTTGATAAAAATGCAAAGAAGAATCTGCAATGTTATTGGTCCTGACCTGGCATCTCGGCTTCAGTCACTTTTCCATCGCAGTAACGTAGCTTCCCTTTGCTTACTCTATAAATGATGAACTCTCCTGTAAAGTACCCAGACTTTATGAATTTTAGTGCAGTACTAGATTGGCAGTCAGGTCTCACCATTTTACAGTTGAAATGGCGAGATTAATTGCTCTTCCAGCTTCTTGCTTTCCAGTCAAGTTTAAATGCAATGTCAATAATTATCTCCTGTCTTCTTAATTCCTGTTCGTTTATCGTTCTCGTTTCTCGCGAAATAATAATGTTTCTTTTTTGTTTTTGCACGAAAAAATGCGTAACATTCAGATTGGCATGCAAACAAGTTAAGACCTATAACAGGCCTAGTAGTTATTCGACTGGCGTCCAAGACTAGAGACAGACTTCATTACGACTAAATAACAACACCTGATAACGTTTTTAGTAAGGGACTTGTTATTAATATCCAGTAAGTAGCCAATTTGCAAGTATACACATTATTAGGAAGCATCTTACAACTTAACAATTATTGACTTATTTCTTTAAATGCAAATATACAAAAGAAAAAGAATAAATAACCAATTCTACTAAATCAAATGCACAAAAATATCTTTATTCACAAAAATTAGGAACATTTTAAATAGTGTTGCAGAAATAATGAGTGAATTTATTTATATTAATTGAATAAACACATAGAAAATATAATTGTATAATACAATCAGAAAACAACTTCAACATTTTATAAATCATGTATCAACAAAGTCTCAAAAGACTTGGAGAAATAAATAAAGAATCTCATACAAGCAATAATTTGTAAATTTTATTCTGTGACATTTACAAATGTCTACCTTTTTTTTACAGAAGACGAAGAAAATAGATTTTTCACTATAATAATAGATATTACTAGTTTTAATAAGAATTAGTATCAATTTATATTAACAGAAACACAAAATTAACAGGAGAATTTGGTGAGTTAATCAAATCTTTTGTATATAGCTACTTTCGCTGGTTCCCAAACTGCACGAATTTAAACGTGCTACTAGGCTGGCATCTCGGCCCTACCCTTTGACTGTCGAAACTGTTAAATGCAGCCGTCTCTTCTACTCTAATAGGTTCATATCTCGCACCTCACGTCTGTAGAATTTCCTCTCTATTACTTGTTTTCCTGATAGCTGTAATCTCCAACTATTCAAATGTAATGTCAATCGACATCTCCAGATGCCCTGACCTATTTCCTGTCCTTCTCGTCATCCTTTCCTCTATCATACCTCTTTACTCTCGATCCCACTCTCTATAATCCCTTGCGTGCTAGTGGTATCCCGCCTTGCTTGGGGTGATATGCTTAAGAAAGAGGAATCATTACACCACAATAACAAGCTAACATATCCCATGATGCCATGATAATCTAATTATTAAGTAAGGAAGGTCGGGCTGCTAATAGCTGCTGCGACGAGCTACTTTCGTTAGTTCCCAGACTGCATGAATTTAAACGTGCAACTAGGCTGGCATCTCGGTCCCACTCTTACGCTGTCGAAAAAAAAGTTAAATGTGGCCGTCCCTTCTACCCCAATAGCTTCATATCTCGCAAAGTCCCCCACCCCCATTCCTTGTTTCCCTGACAGATATAATCTCCAACTATTCAGATGTAACGTCAATCGATATCTCCAGATGCCTTGATCTATTCCCTATGCTTCTCTTCATCCTGTCTTTTGCCACGCCTCTTAAATCTCGTTCTCATTCTCTAAACTTGGGTAAACTCTGGTAGTGAAAAATGATTTAATGCCCAGACACCGGTTGAATGGTGGGTAAACATTGGTAAAAATTGGTGAATTTATCACTGTTTTATGTTTCAGGAATAATTGACTTTGAATAGCCATGAATAAATATCTTCAATATTCATGACCTTAATAAATGCTCAATCTTTTATCCATTTGAGATCTGATCAACACTTTACCGGGGATAGAGAAAATGACTTAATGTCCAGCCATCGTTTAAACGGTGGATAAACACTTGTAACTATTTTTATATATACCGCAAATCATTACGCCTCAGTAATACTCTGCTAAAGATACCCTATGCGTGTAGGATTTAGGAGATATAGTCCTATCCTTTCAAATAATTCCATAGAAAAAATCACAAGGTGTCAAGTCATTTGAACGTCATGGCCATTTCAAAAGCACATTGTCATTATCACTGGCAGGCCTGATCCATCACCCTGGTAGATTCTCATTGAGATAAATTTGCACAATGACAATCACATATTGTTACAATTTGGGATCATTTAAGTTAGATTTGGCTATGTTATTAGGCTACCAAATGATAGGAATCTTTGGGGAACACCCTGTATTTTCTCGAATAGAGATATGCCTAAGTTTTTTTTCAAACCCTGTTACTACAGACTGCCCATTAAAATTTAGTGAAATCACTGTTTTATATTTCAAGAATATTGAATCGCCATGAATAAATATTTTAATATTCATGACCTTAATAAATGCTCAATCTTTTATACCTTGTTCAAGAGAAAAATGACTTAATGCCCAGCTTGGTTGAACGGTGGGTAAACACTTGTAACTATTTTATATCTACCGTAAAATTTACATACCAATTATTTGCGAATTTTAACCGAGGAGCTCAGGCAGAAGGGTTAAAAATTTTATTGTTGGTTCTTTCCTTGTTTGAGAAGAATCAAACAAACAACAATCTCTGACACTATAATTCCATGATTTCTTTTTATATTGAGAGGATGCATTTCAAAAACAAAGATTTTTCGTTAATTTTCTTTTTTTTTTTACATGTTTTCAAATTAACAACACCAAATACTATATAACAAGAAAACTAATACTGGCTTACATTGTGCAGTGGACATTTGTAAACATCAATTTACAGCTGAGTTAGCTAGATGGATCCGTAAATTTTCTGGTAAAATTTTCTTTACTAGCAATTTTCGATTAAGGAACTCCCTTCCGGCTCACATTCTTTCAAATTCAATCTGTAAAATTTAAATGCAATGTCAATCGCAATCTACTTCCCTCCTGATAACTCTTTTCGCTCCCTACTCATTAATATCTAATTATTAATTCTTCTACACCCTGTAATCCCTTGTGTTTTAGTGGCTTCACTGCCTTGCTTTGTGTGATGCCGATTAAAAAAAAAATCACAATTTATTTATTTCAACAGTGTCCATGTCCTTGAAAATAAAAAGTTGTGTTATTAAATATTTCTTCTAATTTGGGTCATTTTTTTCTTGTAAATGCCTGATACATACAAAAGTTGATTTGAATACCTTTTAGAATCTTCGATTTGGTAAGTTACCAAATAATTAACATATTATTTCCTCCATATTTTGAGTAATTATGGTCTGGAATAAAGTTCTATTCTTTATCATCAACATTCAACTGAAGAAGTTTGTTTTGCTTTGTTTTACGGCATATCAACACCAATGGACCACTCAATGCCGACAACTTTTTTTTTTCTGGTAATGCATTTGTTCTGTCAAAAATCTACCTCTGTCAATATTTTTTACTCAAAAATATATAGCTGGTATTATTATTTTTTCAAAAACGTATTGCTGGTAATATTTCTAAAATGCAGCTGGCGACATTATTTTTTCAAAAACGTATTTTGTACGCGGATGTAGTTTATCGTCATACCCAGGACGTGGGTGTAGTTTATCGTCATACCCAGGACGTGGGTGTAGTTTATCGTCATACTCAGGACGACTGAAGAAGTAATTTAGATTTTTCAAAATGAAATTTTTCAATAAAATTTTGTACTGTAAAAAATATCACCATGTGAACTTTGTCTCAATTTTCCAACTTTAATTTCTAAATATTCTGGGGTAAATTCACCAAGTAGAGCAAAATTCACAGCTTAACAAATACCTACAAACATCAGGTAAACAATAGTATGCACGCCCAATAGCTCAACTGGTGACCATTGGAAATGATTTACCTCTGGCTTTGGTTTTATCATTTTTGCCATTTTTCCAAAATGAGAATGAAATGTTAGATGTTCATCATCTGAGTCTGATATCACTCTTTTCGGGGGATCATCTTTCTCAGTCCGAGAGATCATCTTCTTTGAGGGATCATCTTTCTTCGCAAGATCATCTTTTTTCGTGGGATATTCTTTCTTTGATTGATCATCTTTCATCGAGGGATCATCTTTTTCGAGGGATCATTTTTTACGAGAGATCATATTTCTTCGACGGATCATGTGTTTTCGAGGGATCACCATTCTTCGAGGGGTCATCTTTCTTCGAAGAATCATCTTTCTCCGAGAAATCATATTTTTTGAGGGATCATCTTTTTTCGAGGGATCATCTTTCTTTAAGGGATCATCATTCTCCGGGAGATCATCTTTTTTCGAGGAATCATCTTTTTTTCGAGGATTCATCTTACATTCAGCGATCATCTTTCTTCGAAGGATCTTCTTTCTTCGAGGGATCATTTTTTTCGAAAGATCATCTTTTTTTGAGCGATCAACTTTCTTTGAGGGATTATATTTTTTAGAGGGATTATCATTTTTGAGGGATCATCTTACTTCGAAGGATTATCTTTTTTCGAGCGATCATCTTTTTTCGAGGGACCATCTTTTTTCTAGAGATCAACTATCTTTCTTCGAGGGATCAACTTTCTTCGAGGGATTATCTTTTTTCGGGGCACCATTTTTTTTCGAGAGATGATCTTTCTCCGTGAGATCTTTCTTTATGTCGCCATACATTTCTTAGACTCAAACAATTTTCCAAAACTTCAACACTTTCGGTGAAACCAGTTTTGAGTTATTTACATCTGATTTTTTTGTAAGAAACAAAAATGGTTGTATATATACGTGCATTAAAACAGTCATACCACTATTTTTCAAAATTCCTAATAAAAAGAATATTTCATAGAAAAAAATGAACACACTCTGATGAACATCTGATTGTTCAATTTCTAGCCCGTAACGGCTGACTCGAAATTCTGGCATCCTGGGTAAGACGACAAACTACGTTCTGGGTAAGAGGATAAACTACATCCGCGTCATGGGTAAGATGATAAACTACATCCGCGTCCTGGGTAAGACGATAAACTACATCTGCGTCCTGGGTAAGACGATAAACTACATCCGCGTCGTGAGTAAGACGATAAACTACATCCGCGTCCTAGGTAAAACGATTAACTACGTCCGCGTCCTGGGTAAGACGATTAACTACGTCCAACAGCAATACCTCTAATCAGGATGTTTTGAGGAGCGTGGGAACACCTCTTAATTGCTGGTGTTCTCATGTTCACCCTGACCCGGGGGTGGTAGCATCTATTAGGGTCCGAAATATGGGCAAATAGTTAACCCCCAAACCGGGGTCAAAGCACTATGAATGTGTAAAAATAGGTTTTAATACAGCAATAATTTTTTAGGAAAAATTATTACCAGCAATACATTTTCGAAGAAAAAATATTACCAACGATACATTTTTGGAGAAAAATATTACCAGCAATACATTTTTGGAAAAGATATTACCAGCAATAAAAAAAACTTGTCGGCGTTAAATAACCCACTGAGGTTGATATGCAGTAAAACAAAACAAACCAAAGCAAACAAGATCTGAGGGTGGATTTGGGGTATCGTACTGTTTCATAACCATATAGAAAATACCTTTCACTATCAACAGTGTTTCTATTCATTTTTTGCCCTTAGCCATTGTTCTCCTTCAATCTTCTCTTGTGGCATACAAAAATATTATTTTGTTTCCCATAGTTACCATGGCAACAGATTACAGACACGTTTCCGTCATTTACAGAAAGATTTTCGGAACTGAATTAACAAAATATTAAATAATCTGTTACTTTTACAGTCGGCCAAAATCGGTGGGCCCCAATTGGCCAAAATCGGTGGACCCCAGTAGGCCAAAATCGGTGAATCCTAATTGGTCAAAATCAGTGGATTGCAGTCGGCCAAAAAACTGTGGACCCCAATCGGCCAAAATCTGTGGGCCCCAGTCGGCCAAAATGGAGCGCCCCAATCTGCCAAAATCAGTAGGCCACATTTGGCCAAAATTGTGGGCTCAAATTGGCTAATATCGGTGGGCCCCAGTCGGCCAAAATCGCTGGACAGCAGTCGGCAAAAATCGCTGGACAGCAGTCGGCCAGAGTCGGAGTGCCCCAGTTGGCCTAAATCGGTGGGCTCCAATTGGCCACGATCTGCGCATATTTTCGTCGCCTATTTATGTATCGCTTTGTTATAGGCATAGGTAAAACGTCAAATATTTACCTACATCCAAACAAAGTAAATGCTAACAGATTAAAATATATAAATGTATATATTATGTATATATTAACTTTATGTGATAAAATTCTTAATAGATATCCTTATGCAACATTTGCATTTTTTTCTTTTTGCTAAGCATAGTAAAATCAAAATTCAACTCATCTTTTTAGAATATCTTACATAAACAAATTTTCTCTTAAAAAATTCAATTTTACAATAACATCAGAACATCACAAAGGAAAATTTTAAATGAGCTTCATAGCAACATTTTTAATAATATCAATTTTTTTTAATAAGACAAAAAAAACCCAAAAGACTACAAGGCCCAGATTTGATTACATTTTCTTAAGCCATTTATGTATCTTTTTTGTGATAGGCACACATATAGGAGTCAGTTTTTTTACCTATGTAAAGTATAATTAAATGATATCAGATTAAAATATTAAAAATCAATATTTACTTATCCCAGAGCCAAGTAAATTCCCATAGGCAAAAATATAAAAACACACTTGACCTATACGCGAATCAAGAAAACGGTTTAAAACTCAAATGTGAACGTTCGATATTTACCTGCTCCTGAAACAAGTAAATGTTTATAGATTTAAATATAGAAACAAATGGATCCCGCTCTAAAGAATTTCAACAATAATCTTTTATTTTACTCATAGTTTACCCAGTATAAGGAACACAGATAGTAAAGGGGGCTAAAATAAAACTAGGGCCACAATTGGTAGAGGCTTACTGGGTGAGGGATTGTAAGTCATGTGAGGGGGAAAGTGAGCATATTATCAGGACAAATAACATCGATAGTTTCATCTGGACTTAAATAGACCAAGTTTGTAGTTGTCAGGGAAGCATTCTCCACCACTAACAGTTCTTGGGAAGATGTCTGAGTAGAACTTGCCTTTTTATCAAAGGATCACAAAAGGGATGGGAATGATTTGCCACCATGTACACGGCATAGCCAATCTTAGATGTAAAGGTCCGAGTTTGGTGGCACAAAGAATTGTAACTCGCCCTAAGCTTTACAGGAGTAATATCGATATCGTAGTTAAAGACTATCAAATTTTCATCCGTAGGACAAGGGTTTTAGGGCTGAAAATAATTCATCACCCTCGAGAAAACGTAAGCGTTTTTGAACATTATCAATGGTTCGACAGTGAGGATTAGGCCACACTCTCCCAGATATGAGGACAATAGTCCATTCTCGGTCTTATCTGACTCTTGTAAAAGTAAATGCTGGTAGCAAGTTTCAGGTAATTTTTGGATAGGCACAATGAACCGACTATTGTTTCAGCCTCTTGTACTTTGGTATACATAATATATATATATATATATATATATATATATATATATATATATATATATATATATATATATATATATATATTTCATCTGATGTCCAGATTGAGTTTGCATTCAGTAGACGTTTGAGACATAGAGATTTTTTGAATCCTAGTTTGTGACATTTTGAGGGTCAATTATTATACATTCTGCTTTGGATGTACTGAATGATATTTGCTAGCCTTTTCCCATTGGCCATATCTTATAATCAACCAACCCGGAACAGATTCAGATGACGCGGGACCCGTCTGTGTGTGCTTCTTTGATTTCGATCTCATACAATTAAATTTAAACTTATCGAATGAAAACTTCCTTCTAAGTCTATGTGAGGAAGATTATCACGATATCCGGGCCTGAAGAGGGCGAGCGAGATAAGTTGTCGAAACCGCATCATCAAATAACCAAACATCCGTATATTAATTGGATTAATTAATTAAATCGAACAATAACTGTCTAGTTGGGAGACAGGGTATTTAAGACAAACGGAGTAATTTTTAATTTTCTTTTTTGTAGTCGTCAAGGAATCATTCTCTCGGCAGCTTGCTTCATCAATAACAGTACTGGGGAAAAATATGTCTGAGTAGAATTTGCTTTTGTATCTGAGGATCAGGAAAGTAATAGGAATGGTATGTCATTTTGAACACGGCAGAGCAGATCCTACCTGTGAAGGTCCGAGTTGGAAGACCTAAGGAATGTAACTCGTCCGAGCATTGACGATAGAATTAAACATTTTGGTAACAATTTGATAATGGCAGAATGTTTTTAGAAGATAAAATATTACCCGTTTAAATAAAATAATGTAGAAAAAAAATATACGTACTTATGTATGTTAAATAATACATGTCATTTACTCCAAGAGTAAAAAATTAGTATTTATTTTTAAAAAAGATTAAATTGTTTGCGGTGAAACCCACGACAAACATCCGTTATCGTGTGTTACGCTTAAAAACATTAGCCCCCCGTTCGATCAAGTCCTGTGCACCAATCTTGGCCTGTTTAGATATCGTCTTGCATGAAATGCATAGAAAAATATACACATGAAATATTCGGACACAAATAATCAGATTTGAAGATGGAACTGAATACTTAAAAAGAACCCCTGCCCGTAAGAAATAATGTCGGAAGAAAGGCTGGTAATTCAGCGCGACCGTATATGTGCGCATGCGTGCTGTGCTCTTATCTGTCGCATTCTCAATCTAGCATATCGTTTGATCGCGTTTGCAGCCAAAAATTGACGTAATTTCGCGCCAATTTCCGGCATCTTTATCCAGTTACCTTGATTGCCTCCATCTTCAAACAGGTTCACCTACACTTGATTTAATTTCAACCACTTCATTCTCCTGGCAAAGAAAACACGGGCGATACTCGAGTCACAAATGAAATTGCCGACCAAATTGTCAGAGCAATCCAGCCTATACAAAGATGTTGTTTATAAGTTAAACACGCCTACACATGCGAGTTCTCCGAGCACCATTTTCCCATATATATATATATATATATATATATATATATATATATATATATATATATATATATATATATATATATGTGTGTGTGTGTGTAAAAAAAGACGCTCCTGTTTGACCCTCTTTTAATATTAGTAACTTCACATGTTTTTCATTTTTATAAGATATATATATATATATATATATATATATATATATATATATATAATAAGAAAAAACAGACCAATTTAAGATACCATTACAATAATTTATTCCACCAGAGTCCTTTTAAAAGGACGCCGGATCATCAGGTAGCACTTCCAACAAAGAAATGAAATGAAACATGAGATTAAAATTGATGGGTAGTGTAAGTTTTTGTAATTTAACTGGGGGTGTGAGAGGGATAGTTAAAGAGACATGGTAGAGTATAGGGAGGGTTAATTTCATATATCTCTCAAGTGTAACTTTATATTGGGGTAGGAGGAGTGACCAGACCTTGACCTATTTAGATGGTTAACTTAACGGAAATGATATATAGAAATGGGAAGGGAGGAGGGGGAAAAGAAAAAGGAAAAATGAAAAAGAAAGAGGAGACAGAAAACAGTAATACAGATATATACAAATGAGTGTTACAGCAAGGAGAGAGAGAGAGAGAGAGAGAGAGAGAGAGAGAGAGAGAGGGAAGTAAATCGAAAGAGGCTGTAATTGGGTTTTAACAATTTATGTAAAGGATAGATTTCAATGCTTGATAGAAATTTAGATGATTGCTATCAATTTAAATATTTAATTTTACAAGAAATAACTTATATTTCTTCATAGGGCGTCGTATATTGAAATGTGCATTAAAATATGATAGACATATAATTTCGGTTTGATTGTTTAAATGACGTCCCCTTGAGTGACTTGAAATGGTTTCAGCAAACGCGGTAACACTGGATCTAACCAAAAGGACTTGCATAAATACACAAAAGACGAAATTCTTTAAAAATAGTTAAGCAACATTTAAATGTACTAGGGGAAAAGAAAACGAAAAAATAAAAGTGAACTTTGGAAATTTGAAAAAAGTGAATAAAACTCTGAATAGAAAAAATTGTCGATAATATTACACGGAAAAAGCACACACACTCACACACACACATAGACACGCACACACAGAGGCACAGACACACATACAGAGACACACACACACACAGAGACACAGACACACACACACACAAACACACGCACACACAAACACACGCATATATATATATATATATATATATATATATATATTTAAAATAGCACAGTTCCATGTTTCAAAATAGAAGCAAAACCCCTATTTTATTTTTGAGGATGCCTTCAAGTCTATTTTGGAGTAACTTTAAAATTTACCGGGTTTTACGCTCTATTTACAGAATATTCTACTCAAATTGAACACGGGGTGTCTAGATTTTCCTTATGACAGGCACATTTGGTAAGGGGTGAGGATGTATTTTACACTGAAACCTGACGTCAGTTGAATGGATGTCGTCTGAATTTAAAAAAAAAAAAAAAAAAAAAATTGAGCACTATTTTGTAAAAATAAAATATCATAAGAACCCAGATTTTATATCTTATGTTCTTTCTTTTATTTATACATAAATATATATATATATATATATATATATATATAATAGCTGCTGAGGATGCAGACCTCTATTGCAGAAGCTCGTTTCAGGCTTTCTCAGCACACACAAGGCCCAGTTATGGTTTATATGCAAAAATGCTGAGCAGACCATAGTTGCATTTTCTAGGGAGAGAGAGAGAGAGAGAGAGAGAGAGAGAGAGAGAGAGAGAGAGAGAGAGAGCGTGTTATCTAGCGTGATCAACCATTTAAGCAAGGCCAGCACGCTCAAGTCCTCGGGCACGATGACTTGTGGCTTCGTACTTGCGCAGCTATCGACGGTCCCCAAGTGTTACGTCTACAGCATTTCACTCACAGGGCTTGGGTCAACCAGTAGTAGTGTTTTCAGGCCGTTTCGACCCCTATCCAGTCAGATAACATCAGGAAGTCGCCTCCCTGACAAATCGACCATCGTGAGATTCAAACCCGTGTGTCATGGTCAGAAAGCAAACGTTGTAACCACACAGCCACGCGCCCATATATATATATATATATATATGGTCGTGTGCCAGGCGTAACAATGAAATTGTTCAAATTGTGTAACAACATAATTATTTATTCCACAAAATATCTAAAAAAAAAAAAAAAAACACTAAAGTAATTTAGTTTCTGTCCCCAAGGTTTTCAGATAAGACGTTTAGCAAACTTGATAACATTTGTCGTAAGAATCACTGAAAGACACTTTAAGTTTTTCAACTCGAAAAAGCAATGGTGAGAGGAAATAGATCATTCAGGCCTTCAGTAATGGTACCAACATTCATACTCTGGCTTCCGGCTTAAAAATCCGTTCAGGGACCATCAAGACAACGGTGAATAATTTTAAGAAAGAGGGAACAATAGAGAGGATAACTGAGTCAAGAGGTCACAGCACGAAGAGGGGTCATCATTTCTACTTAATGCTAAAGAGATTAACTAGAAACACTCCAACTGAATCCATAAGACGTTTGGCACGTGAGAGAAGAGTTTCCGCAATGACAGTCTAAAAGAAGTGAATAAAAGACTTTAGAATGAATTCGTACGTGAAAATTCTGAGACACCTTGTTACTGCAGGACAGAAAGTTAAAAAGAGAAAAAGAGAGGGCGAAGATCATCTTGAACATGTTGAAAAATGCTACTCAAATAATATATATATATTGGAGCGTTATTTCAATACTTCAATGGCCTTCCGATCGTTAGCTATGATTAATTATTGATGAATATGTCATTTTCGTTTATAATCGATTTCATCGGGATTCTTCTCTAAACTTGGATAGTGAATATTCATCCTCATTGCTCAAGGTAGAGTCCAATAGTGATATAAAAACCTCAGAGAATTCCAGTAAGATATCTTTAGTCATTTCTAAGATTCAGACGTTTCAGAGCTTAATCTAACAATTACAAAATTTTGGTGTCATACTTATCCGATAATTAACAATACGCCGATGATGACATTATGCTATGTCTAAAGTACTCGGAAATAAATACAATATGAACCAACCTGGCGTTTTCCTCTCGTCTTTCAATAACTACACAAAAAAACTCATTATTGAGTATGGAAGGATCCTATTGAGAATAAGTAGATAGAGCATGTCTAAATTATTTAACGAAACCTGACTTCATATACATACATACATACATACATATATATATATATATATATATATATATATATATATATATATATATATATATAGTTTTAAGTTGTGCTGTATTTATGGGATAAAGTGCTCAATATCAGAGATAAGGCGTATGTAAATAAAAATATAAAAGTGACCATTAAAGTCAGTACACCGAGGCGACAGGTTGTTTCATGATGGACGCAATCGTCAGGCCGCCTGACGATTGCGTACAGCATGAAACAACCTGTCGCATGAAACAGCTTGTCGCCTCAAGCTTCAAGCCGGGATCGAACAGTCGGTGACTTTCTCCACTAAACCATCGGCGCACGGTTGAAAGAAAGGCGAATTTTCACGTACTTACTCTGTGAATAAAAACGCCAGTGCTCAATTCGGGGAGAGCTTGTAATATCAGTAGTAATAGTCATTGTTTACAAATCTCTCTCTCTCTCTCTCTCTATATATATATATATATATATATATATATATATATATATAAATATAATAGAAGTCAACACATAGAGGCTCTATGTGTTGACTTCTATGTTCACTTTTATATTTACACACGCTCTATCTCTGATATTGAGCATTTTATCTCATAAATATAGCACACCTTAAGACTATATTTCTTCATATATATATATATATATATATATATATATATTTGGTTGGATAGATGTGATCTTGGTCTGCAAAAGCGTGAAACCCAGAGTCACAAACTCACATCAATCCAACCAAATACTTTAGCTCTATCTCTGATATTGAGCGCTTTCTAATAAGTATTATATATAAATAATAATATATTTAAAATATTACACACACACACACACACACACAACACACACACATATATATATATATATATATATATTTATATAAAGATATTTTTCATATATATATATATATATATATATATATATATATATATATAGTTCCATTTTGGAAAGTTTAGATGAAGTATTAAGAATTGTTCATGTACTGGATTATCTATGACAAAATACCTATTATATATAGTAGGTCACTAGTCAAAATTAATACTAATAAGGATTAGTGTGCCTATCCTGGGAATATACAGCTCGTGAAATGTTTAGCTTAATAAATCGAGAAGGAGGCAAAGTGTCATTATTACTTTAATTCGAAATATATTCACTTCCGCACAAGTACCACTGGGAAATGAATAAATCCATTTCTTCTCAGATAGCTGGAAAGACCGGGCTCTGTAGTCGTGGTTGGAAATGTGTCTTTTAAATGGTCAAGTCTGAATTCCAGAACGTAATTAGCGCAAGCGAAGCACGTACTTGAGAGCCATTGAAAATATCCTTCAGTTCACAATTACATGTGGCCCATGTCTGTGGACATCGTGTTTCAAAACTGATGTCGATGAGGTGTACATATCTAGTCGTAGTTCTAGAATAAATTGCCTCAGGAGCAATGTGCAGTAAAACTCGTAATAAAATAATAGTAATACTTAGAAGTTCAACGAAGAAGGTTTGACTAAAATTACAATAATAATAAAAAGTAAAAGTGTATCAGGTCACACTCTTCATATAAAACGTATAGTCTGATCAAAAAGTATCAGAACTGTTGCTATGGTAACAGATCTAAAGTACGCCGAGTGAAGTCGCATGGCACAGACTGGCTTATACATTCTGTCACGCATGCACACTAAGTCATAAAGTTATAGCTCACTTTCCTTGTTTATAACAGTGCTTGGAAGTAAAGTGTGTAGAGTGTGGTCGTCTCTCCATATAGATTTCATCAGTGACCATGGCTGAGACAAATGAGCAGAGAATTTCCATAATTTCGGTTTCTATGGCTATAGCCCTGAAACCAAGACTCGGTTTTGGCACTGGGAGACCCAAACTACTCCGAAATCGTAGCAAACGCGAATAAGTAGAATCAATGTGAAGACACCGTTGACAATTTTTCTTTGTTCATCAAGAGTACGCTCCACCTAGTCAGACAGCAGACAACGAGTACTACAACAACGTGTTGTGTTGTTTGCCAGATGCAGTTCGTCGACAAAGGACAAAATTACATTCGCTGGGTCTGAGAACCACCATATTCAACGTATCTCGCCCCATGTGACTTTTCTTCTTTCCTAAAGAGTTCCAGGCATGCTTACGTCAATAGAAACATCGCTGAATAAAGTGTATGGCTTCTGACGAGGACTACTTCGAAGGAGATTAAATGCTGAATTCATATGTGTTGTAGTTTTTTTTTTTTCATATCACCAGGTCCGACACTTTTTGATTAGATCTCGTATTGATAAAAAATAATAAAATTGGTCAGTTTTTTGAATACCCCAATAAACAACAAAACAAAATTTAAATAGAGATAATTGATTTTATTGGGTTGTCAGGAAAATATCATGCCGATTTTTAAGAAAAGTTAAAACACAAAACATGCCATTAATTATTTATTCAACTAAATATGAACCATTTTGTTGCACAAACTTTCTCCATTTTTCCTTCAACTTAAAGATTCAATCTTCCCAGAATTTTGGTGGTTTTTCGACAAAGAACGCATTAACGTGATTTTTCTGTCATCTAAAGAATTACATTTTTTACAACAGATTATTTTGCAAAGACCTGAATAAATAAAAAATCCTAAGGAGCAATGTCCGGTGAATATGGTGGGTGGGGGTAACACATCTAACCCAAGTTGCAACAATTGTTGCCTGGTCGCCAAAGAAACTTGAGGTCTGGGATTTTCCTGATGGAAAACGACACTTTTCCTCTTCTCCAATATCTGGCTGTTTTTCTTGGATTGCTGCCTTTAATTCTTCCAGTTGCGAGCAGAACTTTTCAGAATCGACTGCTTACTAAGCAGAAGCTCATAGTAAAGGATTCATTTTCAATCCCACCGGATATGCAGCATAACTTTCTTAGGATGAAGTCCCGTTTTTGAGGTGGTTAAAGTTGACTCATATCGCTTACCCCAGGTTATTCTTCGCTGATCATTGTTGTAAACTATTCATTTCGCATCACCCGTCACAATTTGTTTAAAAAAAGGGTGCAGTGCCATTATGCTTATACAGCACATCACAGATTAAATACAACCCAAAATATTCTTTTCACTCAGATCATATTGTTACCAAATACCTTAGCGATTTGAGTATCCAAGTTTCACTAATTTCTCGTGGATGGTGGGTTTTGATAAAGGTACTCTTTCCGTCAGTACCTACGTTGTGCAATGCGGGTAATTCTCAATAAATGTCTTGATTTGGTCATCATATGTAGTGGGGGTATGCCTGATCGTTGTTCAATAAGGGTACAATCACCAACTCTAAACTTAGTGAAAAACTTACATATAGTTCTGTCAGATAATTCACCTGCAAAGTATACAGCATATATATATATATATATATATATATATATATATATATATATAAAAGGCAAAAATCTGTAAAGGCAAAAAAGTTTCGCAAGCAACACACACACACACACACACATATATATATATATATAAATATTTTATTTTATTTTTTTTTTTTCGTTATATAACAGTTATAGCTATTTTTTTCGTCCAAATATTGGGTTTGATATTTTAGTCTAACTAATATTTTGGTCATAAAGGTTTGCTACTTTGTTTATTATTTATTTATTTTATTTATTTGTGTTCGTTGTTTTTGGGGGGTTTTTTGTTATTATTATTATTATTAAAATAAAATAAAATGAAATAAAAATAAAAAATAAATACTACGTTACTTAAAAATCGAAAACCGAAAAGAGAAAAAATACAAGTAAAATAAATTGACCTAAATTCATCCAGGTAAATAAATAAACAAACTAATCCCGATAAAATTACCGTTAGAAAAAACACATAAAGATAATCAACCAAAATAAACACAAATTAAAAACTGTTCCTGCCAAAATAATAGTTAGAATAAACTACAACAACCAACCCCAAAACCGAACAAATAGCTTTAATTAAATTCTCAAACTAAAACAAAACTATTAAATAAGTGATATATACAAACTTTTACTACGTTAATAAAAACACCGATTAAAAAAAATAAATAAATTAATAAATAAATAAAATAAGAAACAAAAAATAAGAATAAATATGAACAAGCAAAATAATTTAACCCAAATAAATAAACGACTTCCGGTAAAATAACCGCCATAATAGACTACCCACAATGCACCACTGACCTGTATATATATAAATAACCGAGAAAAATAACAGCACACGTGGCCTGACGATTGCATATAGTTTTGACGTCTATGTTCAGTTTTTATATATATATATATATATATATATATATATATATATATGTGTGTGTGTGTGTGTGTGTGTGTGTGTGTGTGTGTTGTGTTGCTTTTTTTTTTTGCCTTTACAGAAAAAAATGATCAAATGCACCTTATAAACTTCCATTTTCATAGGGATGTAAAATTGAGACGAATTAAGTAATTTTAAAGTTTCCTTCTAAAGTTTGAAGTGTGTTCTAGTCGGAAATGTAAGCATATTCTAGCAGTCGATAATTTTTTAAAGTGTTGGAACATGAACGACTAAAATCGGCATAAAATTTCTGAACAACGCAATAGAATCTATTCCCAATAAATCAAACTAAAAATAACATTATCACAAACACGAATTAGGAAAATTGTAGAATCGTTCCAAAGAGGCAAGCTATTACAGTTACTTTCAGTTTCTTTGTCGATAATAATTGAAGTCAGCTGAAATGGTAATATAACCCGTTTTCTTACAAGAAAACATTTGGCATTCATTGACTGAGTAGCCAGTACCGTTTTCGTATAAAATCTTTCTCTTAACAGACGTTTTTTAGGGAAACAGGTTTCTCCAGTAGCTGTTATCGCTCTTTCCAGTATTGATAGAGGTTTCCTTTCTAACCTTTTGTTTGAAGTAGCGTGGAAGTTCAACATCTTGATTATATAATTATTTTCTATTTCATTTGAAATTTGTAAAATCTCTCTCTTAAAACACTTTTTTTAGGAAAACACGTTTCTCAAGTCTAGTAGCTGTTGTCCCTCTTTCCAGTGTCGACGGGGGTTTCCTTCCTAACCTTTTGTTTGAAGTAGTGTGGAATGTCAACATCTAGATTATGTCATTATTTTCTTTTTCGGTTGAAATTTATAAAATCTCTCTCTTAAAACACCTTTTTTAGGAAAACACTTTTCTCAAGTCCAGTAGCTGTTATCGCTCTTTCCAGTGTTGAAGGGGGTTTCCTTCCAAATGTTTTGGTTGAAGTAGTGTGCAATATCAACATTTTGATTACGTCATTATTTTCTCTTTCGGCTGAAATTTATAAAATTTCTCTCTTAAAACACTTTTTAGTAAAACAGGTTTCTGAAGTCCAGTAGCTGTTATCGCTCTTTCCAGTATTGATGGAAGTTTCCTTTCTAACATTTTGTTTGAAGTAGTGTGGAATGTCAACATCTTGATTATGTCATTGTTTTCTATTTCGGTTGAAATTTATAAAATCTCTCTCTTAAAAGATATTTTTTTTAGGAAAACAGATTTCTCAAGTCCAGTATTTTTTATCTCTCTTTCCAGTATTGATGGGGTTTCTTTCCAAACTTTCTATTTGAAATGGTGTGGATTATTAATATCTCGATTATATCATCATTTTCTCTTCGAGTTACATGCGATACCGGTTTGAGTTTAGCTGCTGTCGGTAGTCCTCTAGTGATGGGTTTTCTGTAATTTCGTACAGTTCCGTGTTTCTGATTGTGTAGCGCTATCCACAATGTGAGAAAAAAAAGATGTTCTTTGCCAAGTGAAAACTTCGAACCATAATGGCAGGACTTGTATGCAATTCCACAACACTTTCCACAGCAGGTTAGGCAAAAGAACCTGCTAAAAAGTTAAATATATTGTACAATATATCTCTATCTATAAAAGGCAGGATGTGTGTGTGTGTGTGTGTGTGTGTGTGTGTGTGTGTGTGTGTGTGTGTGTGACGAATGCACGGCCGCAATTTTCGACGGATTTGCACCAAAATTTACATGCATATGCTCCAAGTTAGCGCGAAGGCCAATACCGACTTTGATTTTCCCAACTCCCATCGATAGTGGAAATAATCGATTTTTCTTGCTTCTACGTCAGTTTTCACGTAGTTTGCGGACATTTTCTACTGGCCAGAGTGAGTGCCTATGGCTGGCTGCCACGAATAGGCAGGAGGATTCTATAGGCCAGCGTGAGAGCCAACAGCTGACTGACACTAATGTTAACTAGCATGCTAGCATGCAAAAAAAATTGATAGCTGCATTCATCACAAGTGGGAAAAATTTAAATCTGCATGGCAATTTACTCCAATTGCTTAAACTCAACGTTGATTCTGATTCCGGGTTGGGTGTGAAAAAGTATTTGGTGTTAACATTTTTTTTCATTCGGTTTTTCCAGTTAAGAGTCCTTTTAAAAGCTGATCGTTTTGTGTTCATTTTGTTTAGTTCTTTTTCGTAACAGATTTAATGTTTAGTATAGAGCTTAGAAAAAATTCGCAGTGTGAGATAGGCAAGAAGTAAGGCATGTAGCAACATCAGCACGGCAAAGGGCACTCCTTTAAAAGTCAAGGAAGGCAAAAATATTTTAAGTCAAGTGATAGCGATTGCTGCATGAGTTGTACGATTTTTGAATGAAGCACGGACAACGCCGGGCCATTCTGCTAGTTCTATATAATATATCTGTTCTTATTTACAAAACTTGATTGAATGAACGGCTGCTGTCTAGATACTCACATATACACAATGACGCGCCAAAAGTTATAGCAAACTTGCCTAGTTTCGTGCCGCTCACCTTATAGTCCGGAACGTGACAAACGGTCAGAAGGTTTCTAAATAGATGTTAACCCATGATGTCTCAATAGCGAGCAACACGACCGTGATGTTCAGGCAGAATAATGTGGATGTTGGTAACTGCATCATCCGTTAAAATAGCTACAATGTTCGTTCCAACAATTCTGACAGCTTGGGGCTGAAGAAAAGATGTATGATCTTGACTTATATAGTTCATCATTGTTAGGCTACATTGACGCCATGAATAAGTCGAAATGGTCACGAAGCAGGAGGCGGAATTCATGGCAAGTGAACCTATCCCCTATTAACTCAACCCCAGCATAAACAGTCAACAAATGTTATCCATCTGAACAACGGGAATAAACCATTGAAACACGCCACGCGTTACCATTAACTTCAGATGTGGTTCTGTCGATAGTTGTACTCGAGATTTTTCTATATTTATGAGATGAGGTATTATGTACGGCCTTGTTCCTGTAGTTGTTGGTTCAGTTCTTTTTACAACGGTCATATATATATATATATATATATATATATATATATATATATATATATATATATATATATATAAAAGAAATAATCACGCATAGAATCAATCAGCAATATTAATGCTATTATTGGCGACATAACAGTATATTAATTGAACTATAAACTTAGTTCATGACATATTAACTGAAAACACTTGTAAAAATAGAATACGTGGATTTACCACATCACAAGAAAAATTCAAATAAAATTCTCTCTTAAAATTTTGAAAAACTTAGCGTTGCGTCTTTGCACGTTCCGATATTGTACACAACCGTCAATAATAGCACATACTAAAAAAAAAACATCTTTCGGTCTACAAACAATTATTTCGTCTCCAAATGGTCGATTTTAAGTTAAAATATGGAAAAGAATCTTGCCGACGAAAGCATCTGCAGGGTACGAATTTCTTTCACTGAAAAATTAGTTGTTTTGAATGTTTGACTTCAAGAGCAATACTTTTAAAAAGTTCCCTCAGAGTTACAACAAGCTTGTACGTGCTTACTCTGCTTGGCGCTAGAATTGTGAATAGACTGTTCGAAATTACAAGCGTTTGACGATGAATACGAGTATTGATAAAGTGTCCTTGAAACATCGAAGGATCAAGGATAAAAGAAAAAAAGGATGAAAAAGGCAATGTTCTACCGCTATTAAAAATCGGGGGATTAATGCTGCTGAGAATGAGTAGTGGAAAGAAGTAGCTTTGAAATGGGGTTTGAAGTGCAGATTGGCCATACGACAAGCAAGTTTCGAGAAAAGAGCCGATTCAAAATGGTGAGCAATTCTGCAATTTAAGCTCCTATTGGCTAATTTTGTAACGACCAATCTCATTGGTCGAATTTGACTTTGTTTTTTCGCGGGCATATTTCAACGGTCCGTGCCCCTTTGAACTCAGTTGCTGCACAATATTGGAAATGTCAGGACTCATTTTTTAATCTCTTTGCAGGGCCTTTAGTGCCCAAGCCTAAATAATTAGGCAATGCTTGTTCTTCAGCAACCAAAATGGTAATGCTTCAGAGACAGTTGCTGCAAAATATTGGAAATGCCAGGACTCATTTTTTAATCTCTTTACGAAGCCTTTAGCGCCCAAGCCTAAATAATTAGGAAATGATTGTTCTTCAGCAACCAAAATGGTAATGCTTCAGAAACAGTTGCTGCAAAATATTTGAAATGTCAGGACTCATTTTTGAATCTCTTTGCAGGGGCTTTAGTGCCCAAGCCTAAATAATTAGGAAATGATTGTTCTTCAGCAACCAAAATGGTAATGCTTCAGAGCCGACGTCATGTCCCATCATAATACTTCAAGGCTGTAGAATTCAGTCATTTATTGACTGTCGTCAAATGTGTACGTTTACACCAAGAACTTCCTGCATGATCTCGACAGTAGCCGAGTTTCAACTTCAGCAACCGAAATGGTAATGCTCCAGCAACGACCAGCAAATTCCAGCTTCTCCAACTTCGAAGAGACCAATTGAGTCCTACAGAAGTAAAAAAGACACTACCTATTCTTTGAAGAACTACCCCACCTTGTTTCCAGGGGCCAAAAAGGGTAAAAGCTTTTTTGCAAGGATACAATAAAATTTGTTTTAAGTTTTAAGGTAGGCCTTGTTGATTGTATGTCATTCTTGTCTCTGCCAAGGGTTGAACTGTGTGAGAAGAAATTCTCACAAAATATTCTACCTGACCGAAAGTTCGATTGGTTATGTGACAATTATTGTTTAACCCATACACCTTGTTGACACGCGTATTTGCTCTTCCCTAGCAAATCTCTCTTTAGGATGCACCGGGGTTAAACAAGGAAAATGCGCGTTTTCAACTCCCACCAGTCACAAAAAACTGGAAATCATCACAGAAACTACCGTCAAGAACACTCTGATCAGTTCGATAAGATCAAATTGCAGCTGATCTAAAAAAAATTACTTACAATCTGTTGTTAACCGGAGCAAAGAATGGCTGATAAATTTAAAATACGAGTTTCAACTACCACCAGTCTTAAAAAAAAAAAACCTGAATAGGAAATCATCACAGAGGCTACCGCCATGAATACTCTGATCGGTTCGATAAGATCAAATTACAGCTGATCTAAAAATTACATACAATCTGTTGTTAACTGGAGCAAGGAATGGCTGATAAATTTAAAACGCCTGCTTTCTATTTATCTTTTGAGAGAACCCTTTTACCTTCCATCAGCATGGCTGATGCTAACCTCCAAAAACATGACACGTTACGGATTCTAGGAGTAACGTTTTCCGCAGACAAGAAGTGGAAAGATTATATTGAATCAATTGCTTCGTCTAATGCGTGGAAAGTGGGGTTGCTGTGTCGTGATAAACAATTATTCCGGCGATAATCTACCTTACATATGTATAAGTCTACCATTCGTTCTTTATTTGAGTATTGCTATCACATCTGGTCTGGTGATCCTGCTATATATTTAGTCATTCTTAATAAAATGCAAAGAAGAATCTGCAATATTATTGGTTCTGGTCTAGCTCCTCAGCTTCAATGACTTTCCAACCGCGGTGACGTAGCATTCTTGTGCATTTTCTATAAATAATTCCATTGTAAATCCTTTTCTGTATGGTAAATAGACTTTCAATTTTGTTAGGGGACCTTACCCATATTAACGTAATGAATTATTCCATACGTAATAAATACTGCGCCTCAAGAGGAAGCAGATAGTTCAGTCCGAAGTCGGACGTCCGGCTGATCGGTTAAACTCTCTACCTTCGGGCGGGGAAGAACCCGAACGAGGCTACGCCGAAGGGTGGAGTCTCTTTCGGGGAGGTAAACCGACCCTGAACCCGTTTATACGGGTTCAAAGGGCATATTTTGGGCGAGACCACGGGCTCGGAGATCCCACGTTAAACCGGCCTTGTGCCACATGACACCCTCGTGGGGGGGTGACTAAATACTGTTCCGTCTGAAGTCTGGAGTGAAGTCCGTCAGGAGTCTGTCAGTCAGTCTGAGCGAGCGAGTCAGTCAGTCGAGTCAGAGGCAGTCCGAAACAGAGTCGCGTTCAGACAATTACTACAAAACCTGATTGTTCGTACTAACTCTTTCTACTTCCTTGCATATATTCCTGTTTGTAATATATCTGTGTTATTCCATATACGTGTTCGAGTTCTTCTTTATTGATTCTACCTTGGACTATCAACGTGGTACAAGGAATCGGACCATAATAAATTTAAACTCAGTACTCGATTGCCGGTAATGTCTCATCACTTTACAGTTGAAATGGTTAAATATAATCGTAAGTGCAATGCTAGCAGTTTTTTCTATGGTACACCACGCTTGTGGAAGTCTCTAACTCTTTATTGCTTCTCAATCAACTTATTCCTTCAATGATTCAAATGCAATGTTAATCGTCATCTTCTGTCTTCTTAATTCTTGTTCTTGTCCTCACTCTTTAATAGTCTCAGTATTCTTTTAAAATCAGTAACCACTTCCGTCTTAGTGGCTTTATCATCTTGCTTAGGGTGAAATGATAAAATGAGTAACATAATTTAGCCTGCAGTTTGTATGTAATTGAGTTAATTTCCTGAAAGAAAGCACGTCACATATATCGTTGAAATGAACTGCAATTTGCTTTTACGCTTTTCACAGGGAACATCTAAAAAAGGGACCAGGTTTTTCTGGAAGGTAGCTTGATCCAAAGGCAGTAATATATACACCATTAAAACAATCAGTTAAATCGATCTCAGTCACTGAGAGAGGCAATGTGGGTTATTTACAAAGAATAAATGCGAATATTTGGGAAAACTTCTCAGAAACATTTCGGACAAAATGTCTGGAAAATTTCGTCTTTTAACGTGTACTAGGTAATTCGAGAGGACGAATTTATCGGCGCCACTATTATCTGCAGGGCCCCATAACACGCGTCTCTAAATCCACTCGAGGAATACTGGAGCGTCGTGAAGGCTGCTATGAAACGCGGCATGGGCGAAAGATTTGAAACTATGATAGCTTCCCTACCAGCAGGAGATACTCAGAGCATACATTACGCTACCATAAAGGGGTAATCGATGAATCGATGTTTGCAATACCCGGACTACTGTTCATGAAGGCGTACACTCATTTGCAAAAAACCTTAGCCCCAAGTTTGATACAAGATCACCAAATGAGAGAAGATAATAATTAAATAATTACCTACTATGATTATTTGGTTCGTTTGCCATACCTTATCATGTGGGTCCGAGATAACGGGCCATATCGTTGCAACATCTTTGCTTCTGGCTGCCTTTTCGTACTTTTCCATCGCCTTGGTGTCCACTCTGTCGCTCTAATAGTCCACCTGTTGTATCTGAAACAAGAGAAGTGCCTTACCCATCAATGTTTGCCCTTGTTGAGGGTCAGAATTTGTCCTTCACTCCAGTCTGCTGTCAAATCCAGATGATGTTTTTCCTGCCACGAAAAGTGATGCCGAGCATGATTCGCTAAATTTCATTATAGACCATTTTTACAGCGGTGATCTTCGGACTTATAAAATTTTAATTTGAAATTCAGATTTTTTAGTTTTAAAATGTGAAATATAAGTGTGACATATTGTACGTATTAGTAAGTAGTATTAGTAGTTATAGTAATATTACCTTTATTTTTATTATTAGTGAAGGACTGCCGACCATTTTTTAATTTTCAGCTAATTTGATGAGTAGTAATTGTATTTTTATTGTTCGATGTAGTAATATCAGTCGTTAATAATTTGGACTAATATCGCGTTTATCTTAATTCAACTTGCTTGCTTTTAGTTCTTTATGATGTCAAGAATGCATTCTCTTTCCTTACAAGCAATGATTAACCCTGAATCCTCCCTCTACTTTACTGCCGTATCCTGCACCATTTTGCATTTGATTATCTTAGTTATTAAAATTGTGTTCGCCAATAAAAAAAAAATCCTGGTTGCACTTCTACTCGAAAGAATATCATATTAGGTTATTTGAGGCCGAGAAAGGTTGAATAAGTTCGCTGAGAAGACCCGTACATGTCTTACGCCCGTTTCTGTCTTTGTGTATATATATTGAATACATTTTCTATCAGTATACAAGCAGTTTGTTAACAGTATAAGTTCTGCACTATTCTAATGTTTTTCCTAAATAAATCAAGCTTTCCTAGTAGTTCAAATAGTTCTTTATTACATGCTTTTTTACACAGTTCTGTATAATCTATAAAATATTTATATGCATAGTTGAGCATTTGTATTATTCTTTCAGATTGATTGATTGATTCGTTATCAACCATTTGCAGGTTATTTAAATCCAGAAAATATTTTTACATAGTAAGAAGTTTTCTTTAATTAATAATGTTTTAAGGACACAGGTCTTAATATTTAACCCATATCACGGTGAGAAGAAGTTGACTCATATTTTTCAAGTGTATCTGCGCGTAACGGGAATAGCACAGTACAGCTTACAGCTGGTATTCCCAAGCGGTCACACATCTTGGCATCGACGAACATGACTGATCTTGGGGACTAAACCCTTTTTCTGGACGTAACTGATAACACCACAATGATAAATTTCGTTTATTTTCAAGTGGAATTGCTACTTGTTACTATTCAGTTTTCCTTAAACAGTTGTCAATTAGGAGAGAAACCATACAGTTATTAATAAGAAAATTTGAAAGTAAGGCATGGGAGGCTCCACAACTTTGACATCGCTCCTACATATTCAGCCAATGAACTATTAAGCCAACTCTCCGAGCTGGAAAAAAATCACATTGTTATTAATTAGAAGAGCTAAAATTAATGCGCCATGATTTCACAGCTTTAGTATCACACCTTCGTAGTCAGCCTATAGACTTTTCAGCCGAGTTCCATTCCTGGAAAAAACAATGCACTTATTAATAAGAAGAGTTGAAATTAATGCATGCGAGATTTCACAGCTCTAAGTATCACTTTTCCGTAGTCAGCCTATAAACATTTCAGCCAGGTCCCGTTCTTGGAAAGAAACAATGCATTTATTAATAAGAAGAGTTGAAATTAATGCATGCGAGATTTCACAGCTCTAGTATCACACCTTCGTAGTCAGCATATAAACTCTTCACCCAGGTCCCTTTCTTGGAAAGAAACAATGCATTTATTAATGAGAAGAGTTGAAATTAATGCGCCATGATTTCACAGCTCTAGTATCACTTCTTCGTAGTCAGCGTATAATTTTTTCATACGCGTCCCGTCCTTGGAAAGAAACAATGCATTTATTAATAAGCGTTGAAAGTAGTGAATGAGTGATTTCACGACTCTAGCATCACTCCTTCATAGTCAGCCTATGAAATTTTCAGCCCACACTTTTCAGATAGATAGATAGATGGATGGATATTAAGATAATCTCCTTGGCTACGTATTCCTGAGGGATTATGTTTTGGGAGATTGTGTTACACTTATAGATACGTATATATGAAGAGGCTGATAAAAAGGTAATAAAAAACACGATGTAGCCACAGATGAAGAAAGGAAATAATCATAATGAATTATCTATGTCATCTTCTGTTCTTTTGTTTACCATCATTCTCAAAAATGGACGGACGTATTTATAAGCCTTTTTTTTTTTCTAATTCTGCTGAGTTGAAAATCCGATCCCTCACATTTTATGCTCGGAAACGACGTATCGATTCGCCATAAAGACATCACCTTCATGCATTAAATTTCCCCCCTTTGTCCGTTGTCGTGAAAACTCTAATCTTACATATTCGTTTTTATTTTATTGTTTTTGGTTGTTTTTGTTTTGTTTTCTTTGTGATTTTTACCGCCATCGCCGTATACAGAAAACGCGCCCCTTTTTATCAGAGAAGGTATTGTTAGCAGATTGTACAAAAGACGTACATAAATAATACTATGCAATAATCTACTAATGTCCACTTCTCTGTTTGTCTAAGGCCAATCCAGTCGATAGTGGCAGGGGTTTTCAACCGCAAATAGCAATTTAAATGCTTGCAAGGAATAATTTATGGTTTCAACATTCAAATCCGGGATATTACTGGTGAACTTTCAGACCCCCTTTTTTCTAATAATGTTTCAGCTGGATTATTTTGGTTTATGAAAATTTATGAAAAGATTTCAACTTGAGTCCTCATAAACAATGTATTGTATTGGGTATTGTTTTTTTTTAGGTGGGGGGATGATATGACCATTTAGTTTATAAGACTACAGAATTCACAAACGTCTATCACTGTGCATATTTTCATATAGAAAGAATCTAAAGCCAAGGGGAAGAGATTAAGTATCGAAGGAAGCACAGGTACTACTGTTTATTTTAGGAATAGAAACTAATCCGACTCTATATCGTTAAACACACACACACACACACACACACACACACACACACACACACATATATATATATATATATATATATATATATATATATATATATATATATATATATATACTCGTTTTCGAAAAATCCTCGAATTTTGATTTGCCAATAATCAAATCAATCTCGAGGGAAAAAAGGTTTGAAAAAAAAGAGCTACAAACATGAAAGTCTGTCGAAAAAATCGCACGAATGCAGGTTTGAAGCCCAAAGAAAAAACGGTGTATATATATATATATATATATATATATATATATATATATATATATATATATATATATATATATATATATATATATATATATAGATATATATATAGTGTATTGGGGAAGCAGATCATTATTCAAACATCTATTGTTAAATAGAACAGACAACGAATGTCTGTTATGTTTGATCATAAGCTGTTCTAAACGCATAGTTACTTTAATTTCGGGAGAAAATAAAGAAAAAAATTGTCCAACATTTGATATTTTTTATTCAGGCTGTTCCTTGATCTAAGTTTCGGCTCCCATGAACCACCTCTCGAGTGGTTATATGGATATTTAAACAAAGATATTCGCCATCAAAGACGGTTTTCTGTTATGTAAACATAGAAGTTCTATGACGTCGTAATTAGTGAAGGACCGAAACATGTACAGCACAACCATATCTTTTGAGGTTTTGTAATGTTTTACTCGACATAAATAATTGTTATAATTCTTTTTCTATACTTTGCAAATGATTCAAATTTTAGTATGTTATTATGGATGATAACGACTACCAGTTGTCAAAATTTCAGCTTTTCACAGTTGTTATTTCTAACAAATATTAGGTTTTCAAATTTTGTCCCTTAGTTTTGGACGCTACTGTATATAGTGTGTGTGAGAGAGGAAGATATATAAAATAATTTAAGTCATGCACTTAGTTTCTGTCGCTAGTCTGTTACGTCTATCTTTCGGGATGTGATGATAAATTTGGTGTAAAGAATATCGGGGATTAATAAATTAATACATACACATATATATATATATATATATATACATAAAAGGTTAATAGCCAGTGTTGAATCAGACCAGGAATCAGTAATATTAAAAGTGCTCAATACACGTCTGAAAAAATTAAATAAAATTAAAACTAACATGTAGACCTTTAACTTTAATATATATATATATATATATATATATATATATATATAACTTTAAAAGTCAGGATTTTTAAAGGTACAAGCTCTACACTTATTAATACTAATATGATATTATATATATATATATATATATATATATATATATATGCTCATGTCGTATCAAATGTAAACAAATGACGTCATATATTAAGAAATGGACACAGTCCGACAATTTATTTATTAAAGACATTTTTATGTTTAACGTTCTTTTTATAGATACAAGTATTTAAGTAAATGCTCTGTTTATAATAAACAGTATTAAATAACATTTACCGGCTTGAATGTTTGAGAAATTTTAATAGAAAATATTCGTCCATTCGTCCATTATATATATATATATATATATATATATATATATATATATATATATATATATATATAGTACTAATTTCGATGCCTTTGTGAGGATCTGAGTAATTATGTATCTCCCATCGTAGATCCGGCATTCAGATAACTTGTCTTTTGTGTGCATGTGTCATAATTTCAGCTGGGTTGAGGGCGAACGCATCTAATGGTCCCCCCCCCAGTATACATTAAGGTGCGATTCTGCATTTAGTAGTTTAGAAATTAGCTTCTAGGTATACCTCCAGGTTTTCTCATTCGTTTGCCGTTCTGAAGTGTCACTGAGTACAAAACATATTTGGTATCTCTCATGGGGTCAATGCACCTTAAAGGTATCACAGATCAACTCTTTTTATATCAAAATTCCTGAATAAAATTTGTAATAATTAATATACACATAATATAAGTATATGTTGGTCTGTATATAAAGTCGTTCAAATATACCGCAGCTTCTGTACACCATAATTCAAAGACGTGAATCTAAACAGAAATGATATATCTCGTTTGTTTATCTATCTTGAAGAATTCTGAAGAACTCTTTTTCCTTTAGGAAATGACATTTACATGCGTAATGTCAGTATTGTAAAGCTTATTTAATAAACTTGCCTACAAAAAAAAAAAACACTAAAAAGATGACTGTAAGTTCGGGGAAACTCGTGGGAATTTTCGCATCTTCTCTTAACGTAAACAATGTCTTCACTTTTCTCCGTACCTGATAAATATTTTGTCTCCGTCTGTCTGTCTGTCTCTCTCTCACTCACTCACACATACATATTCATCTATATGATTAATAGAAGTTATTATTTATAGTATCACGTTCAATCGTTTTGGTTAAGTGAATAATCTGGTTCGTCGTTACTATTAAGTAGTGAGCAGGATCCTCATTGGGTGTCCTATAATTAAGCCCTAGTAATGAACAAAGCTATTTTAGTAAACGACAAGCGTTGCTCTTTCAGATTCCAGAACAGATATATTTTCTTTATTTGATATCGAACGCGTCTTGACCATTTTGTATGATTTGATCTCTCGTAATGGACCAAGAGTTTGAGAGAAGCGGCTGTCAAAGAGAAAAAAAAAAATTAAATGCCTGAGTAATCTCCCTTACTTATGACTGCTGCATTGTGGGTATATTTCGACATATATAACAACGATTAAAAATAATGTTTCTTGAAGTTTATAACCTTTCGTTTAATGTAAGGTTCTCAGCATTTGATTCAGATTCTGAACTCAGTTAACCGATCCCTTTCTTTTGAAGTTGATAACCATTACGCCACCCACAAGTTAAGATTTTCCCCAAGTCCAACTGTATAGGGAATATTGAAATGCGTACAGTGATGGGTCAATTAAGTTTTGACGGTCACTTTTCCTGCCTTCATAAATTCAAGATGGCCAATGTGATAGGAAAATGTAAAAGCAATTTCATATTAAATAAACTGGTTCATCTTTACTACTAAGTAGTGAGCTGGATCCTCACTGGGTGTCCTATAATTAAGCCCTAGTAATGAACAAAGCTATTTTAGTAAACGACAAGCGTTGCTCTTTCAGATTCCAGAACAGATCTATTTTCTTTATTTGATATCGAACGCGTCTTGAACATTTTGTATGATTTGTTCTCTCGTAGTGGACGTTGAATGATAAGTTAGCATTGGAATGATTCAATTACTTTGGTGTACATCAGGGTCTCTCAGCATTTTTTGCGTCAGCACCTCTTTTCACATGGGAATATTTTCCACGAGCCCATCTGTACATTAAATATTTAAACCGTGATGGGCAAATCATATTTTGACAGAAACTTTTTCTGATTTGTGATAAAAAATATGTAAAAACAATTTCATATTAAATAAAAATTAGCCTGACGTCCTTTCTTAATTTTCCTAGCGAAGTAGTCCTTGGTCGTCCTTTATCTCATATATATATATATATATATATATATATATATATCTGAAAAATCTTATTTGGTATGAAGAACTATTTGAATACTAATGAACCTTCCCAGAACTATAGAAAATATTCCAATATTCTTTGTTTACCGAGATATTTATGTCTTATCCAGGAATGCCAAGTTTTTTATTAAATTTAGGAGTTGTTTTTACACGCCACGTTTTTTTTTTTTTTATTAAATTCAGTTTTCTCTTCTCAGGTCCGTCGACCAGTGATAAAGAGCCTACTCTACACTGTTATTTAACCCATAGATGAGGACTTGGGGGTAGGAAGATGGTTTCATGTCTTTCTTCGGAAAGACATGAAACCATCTTCCTACCCCCAAGTAGGCGTTAGTATGAAAGTGAACGCAACAAACAAGACGGGATTCTGAACTCAGTTAACTGATCCCTTTTTTTCAAATCGATAATCATTACGCCACCCACATTCAATGTATTCAGTCAGTAACAGGACTAACTGACAAGAATTTTTTTCGTCATCGCCCAATTTCGAAACTTTCCACCGCCCACCTGTATATTAAATGTTCAAAAGCATGCTGTGATGGTTAAATTATTATAATTTTGACAGACACTTTATAATTTTGAGAAAAAAAAATGTAAAACCATTTTTATATTAAATAAAAATTAGCCTGAATTCATTTTACTTGCAAAGCATCCCTTCATCTTCCCGTATCTTAATTATATATCTTAGAAAAAAGTTATATTCTTCGAAAAAAAAACTATTTTAATCACCCTTCCTGAAACTCTAGAAAATATTCCATTGTTAGCAATAACTGAACTAGAGCTGCTCAATCTTCTCTTTTAAGCCTTGACAGAATTCAAAATGTTTTACGAGGTTTTGTGGTGGCTGACCGACTTTGCAAACTGCAGCCTCTTTCTCGCAGGTGGGTTGTTGCAAGCCTATCGCTACTATTCTGATACTTCCATGGCAAATGTTCAGGTGACCTCCATTCTATAGTTCGGCCAATATAGATATATAATTCCAAGACATGTATTGCTACTACCACTGTTACAGTGCATTTCTTGCCTTATTCAATTGTAATATAGGGAAAATATTCGTTAATATGAAATGATTATGATAAAAATAAGCAAACGTAATGTTTGTAATTTATTCAGACACGCTTAAAAAGAAATGTGCTACCTAAATACACACATACACACACACACACACCTCTCTCTCTCTCTCTCCATATATATATATATATATATATATATATATATATATATATATATATATATAAATTCTTAAAAAAGCTGAGAAAATTGACGGCCTACTATATCGCTCCAGGAAATATCTGACATACTATATATTAACAAGATCTAGATCAAACCACAAATGGAGTATTGCAGCCATATCTGACCTAGAGTAGCTTAATCTGCACTTTTAGTCTTTGACAGAATTCAAAATTTTTTACGATGTCTTGTGGTGGCTGACCAACATTCCAAACTGCAGGCTCTTTCCTGCAGGTGGATTGTTGCAAGCCCGTAGCTACAGTCCTAACGGCAAATGTCTAGATTAATTCCATTCTGTATTTTTGCCAAAAGCGACATGTAATGTTATTACTACAGAATCAAATGTTTACCTCTACGCGGACGACATTGCTATTTACTCCTGCCTCAATAGTAAATCTAGTATCGTTGACAAAACTAACCTGGCCGCTGTTCTCGAAAAGAACCTCCAATCTGTGGTTGACTGGGACAGGCTCGTAAACTTTAATGCCCCCAAAACGAAACTGCTTTCTTTTACCGACCGTAAAGAACCTTCCCTGCCTCCCATCAGATTCCCAACTCCTTGAGAGCGCTTCGTTACGCCTGCTTGGTTTCACGTTGTCCATTGACATGAGGTGGAATAAATACATTGAATCAATAGCTTCATCTACTGCAAGGAAAGTTGGTTCTCTGCATCGTGCGAGAAAATTTTTTTTTCGTTTGAGTTCATCCTTCAAATCTATAGTCCTTTCATGGAGTATTGCTGTCATATATGCTCTGTTGTTCCCGCTGTACGTCTCGAGGTCCTCGACAAGATTCAGAGAAGTATATGCAAGATGGTAGATCCTGATGTGGCATCTAGTCTGTAATCGCTATCCCACAGGCGTGCCCTGGTCTCCTTCTGTCTCTTCTACTAGTATTTCCACGGCAACTGTTCCGACGAGCTACTTTCCCTGGTTCTCGGACTGCATGAATTTAAGCGAGCTACCAGGTTGACATTTCGGTCCCACCCTTTCACTGTCAAAACGGTCAAATTTAACCATCTCTTCTACTCAAACAGATTCTTCCCCCGCCCTCCCGTCTTTGGAACTCCATTCCCCTTACTTTCTTCCGCGATGACTATAATCTTCACATATTCATGTGTAATGTCAATAGACATCTGACACTCTGAGCTTGTTCCCCGTCCTTCCCTGTATCCTTTCCTCGAACATGTCTCTTTACTCTTGTTCTCAATTCTCTCTAACCCCTTGTGTGCTAGCGGCACTCCCGACTAGCTTGGGTGTATTGCTTTAAAAAGAATCACGCTTATTTCCTCCGTGTTCTAAGTATTCTTCTTGATTAGTATATTTACTATTACTTTTTAACACAGACTCACGCGTCGTTGCTGCTCTGAGAAATTTGAGCACTTGACGTCCTCAGCTCTAAAGCCCAGTAATTTCCTTTTTCTCCCGTCTCGTATGGTTGTCATATTATACACCTTATTCACCAAAACAATTTTAAGATATCTAAGAGTGTGGCCCATTTCCATTTAGCCTCCTGTTTTATTTTGTTTTCTTTTTATACGTTCTTTGAATAGCAGCCTGGAATATTTTTTTTTCGGGAAGCGTATGTCGAAATACTGTTTTAGTACACAAAATCCTACATTGCTCACCAAATTTTCAATAATCGTCCACAATCTTCTGTTCACTTACATCCAACAGTTGAAATCGCCCACCGTGGAAAATCTATACAGTTGAGGCCAGAGGTGAGTTCGTATATGGAGCCGAGAAAAAAAAAAGACTGCCTCTTGATATCTCTCTGGCTAAAATGTTGGTGCATGTAATATTGCTGCCATATATGGTCTAGTGCCCCTTCTGTTTGTCTCGGGGTTCTTGATAGGCTCCAGAGGCGGATATGCAATGTAGTTGGCCCTGCCCTGGCGTCTCGTCTACAGTCACTTTCTCACAGACGCGCTGTTGCCTACCGCTGCCTGTTCTACAAATACTTTCATGGAAATTGCTCCGAGTAACTGCATTCACTGGTTCCCAGACGTCATGAGTTCCAGCGCCTTACGAGGTTGGCATCCCGCTCTCACCCCTTCACTGTCGAAACTCCTAAATGTAGCCATCTCTTCTACTCCAATAGCTTCATGTCTCGCACCTCTCGCCTGTGGAACTCCCTTCCCTATTCCTGTTTCCCTGTGAGCTATAATCTCCAGCTATTCAAGTGTAATGTCAATCGACATATCCAGTTGCCTTGATCTATCCACTACCCTCATCCTTTCTTCTATCACGCCTTTCTGATCTTGCTCTAAATTTTCTGTAATCCCTTGCGTCCTAGTGGCTTCCCGCCTTGCTAGGGGTGAACTGCTTAAAAAAAAAATTAAAAGTTCCTGTGGTACTAGTCAAAAAAACAACAATTTCAAATATTGTCCTCATTTTTACTGTTTTTATCACGTTTCGACCGTTGTGCCCGCCTGCCTTCATCAGGTCCGTGTAACATGCTTTCCATGACAGTATCTTGGTCAGCCTATGGACTTTTCAAACGAAACTCATATATGCTGTCGTTCCGTTCGTATCGATAAGCTTTATCGATACACTTCAATGATAGTTCGCCGCTGGTACTGTCGGAAAGAGGAAGTGCTGGTTTTGATGAGAAGCACACGTTGAGAAAAATTCCTTGATCGGAATATAAACAGGATAGTAAACAGGAGAGAGATTTAAAAGATTTTTTTCCAGGTAATTTTTTTTTATTTTATATTTCTTGATAAAATGAAAGAAATGTCGGATCCCCACCAGAACAAGGAATTTTTCTCAACTTCTTATCAAAATCAACACTTCCTATTTCCAACCTTACCAGAGGCGAACTAGCATTGAAGTGTATCGATAAAGCTTATCGATACGAACGGAATGACAGCATATATGAGTTTCATTTGAAAAGTCCATAGGCTGACCAAGATAGTCATGGAATATCACCTAATGAGGCTTATTTTTTCAACATCGCCCTCCTTGCGTTCCACACAGTCCTTCCATCGTTATTGCAATGCTTGGAACCCAACGTTATCATCACTCCGATACCGGTTCCCAATAAAGTCTTTTTTCCATGTTGGTGAACAGATGATCGTCATATGGAGCCAAATCAGGAGACTAGAAAGTGTAATCAACCAAGTCCAGTCTTCAATCACGCACAGCAGCCATTGAAACCAAGGACTTAGTGTGGTAGAGTATTGTCCTGATGAAACAAAATCACTTTTGTCTGTTTTCCTGAGTGTTTGGTCTTCACAGGATTTCGTAACTCTCTCAGAAAGTTGGAATAATACTCTCCATTGAACCTTTCGAAGATAATCAATAATCACAATGCATTTACCGCCTAAATATTTGAGGGCATGAAATACCCTGCAGATTAAACGGCATTAACATTTTTGGGATCTGGTGAGGAATAGTGCTTCCACTACAGGAATTTTCTCTTTGTCTCTGATTCAAAGTGATAAACGAAACACTCTCCCTGCCTTAAGTAAACCAGCTGGATCAGCTTCAAGCAATGTTAAATTTTCCAATAATGTGTGATCAACCTGGTGCGCTTTTGATAAGGTGTCAAAAGACGTGCAACCCACCGAGCAGAAACCTTCGTCGCGACAAATTCATTGTGCATAATGTTCTGAATTACCCCACGTGATGTGCTAATAGCATTGGCTATTTCATTTATAGTCAATCACATATCGTCCATCACCATATTGTGAATAAGATGAATGTTTTTATCGTAGGTGGCAGCAACAGGACGTCCAGACATTTCGTCATCTTCAAGATTGTCAATTTACAATCCTACGGCCATTGTCATCTTCAAGATTGGTCATCTTCAAGATTGTCGATTTACAATCCTACGGCCATTGTCATCTTCAAGATTGGTCATCTTCAAGATTGTCAATTTACAATCCTACGGCCATTGTCATCTTCAAGATTGGTCATCTTCAAGATTGTCAATTTATAATCCTACGGCCATTGTCATCTTCAAGATTGGTCATCTTCAAGATTGTCAATTTACAATCCTACGGCCATTGCCATCTTCAAGATTGGTCATCTTCAAGATTGTCAATTTACAGTCCTATGACCATTGTCATCTTCAAGATTGGTCATCTTCAAGATTGTCAATTTACAATCCTACGGCCATTGTCATCTTCAAGATTGGTCATCTTCAAGATTGTCAATTTACAGTCCTACGGCCATTGTCATCTTCAAGATTGGTCATCTTCAAGATTGTCAATTTACAGTCCTACGGCCATTGTCATCTTCAAGATTGGTCATCTTCAAGATTGTCAATTTACAGTCCTATGGCCATTGTCATCTTCAAGATTGGTCATCTTCAAGATTGTCAATTTACAATCCTACGGCCATTGTCATCTTCAAGATTGGTCATCTTCAAGATTGTCAATTTACAATCCTACGGCCATTGTCATCTTCAAGATTGGTCATCTTCAAGATTGTCAATTTACAATCCTACGGCCATTGTCATCTTCAAGATTGGTAATCTTCAAGATTGGTCATCTTCAAGATTGTCAATTTACAGTCCTACGGCCATTGTCATCTTCAAGATTGGTCATCTTCAAGATTGTCAATTTACAGTCCTACGGCCATTGTCATCTTCAAGATTGGTCATCTTCAAGATTGTCAATTTACAATCCTACGGCCATTGTCATCTTCAAGATTGGTCATCTTCAAGATTGTCAATTTACAATCCTACGGCCATTGTCATCTTCAAGATTGGTCATCTTCAAGATTGTCAATTTACAATCCTACGGCCATTGTCATCTTCAAGATTGGTCATCTTCAAGATTGTCAATTTACAGTCCTACGACCATTGTCATCTTCAAGATTGGTCATCTTCAAGATTGTCAATTTACAGTCCTATGGCCATTGTCATCTTCAAGATTGGTCATCTTCAAGATTGGTCATCTTCAAGATTGTCAATTTACAGTCCTATGGCCATTGTCATCTTCAAGATTGGTCATCTTCAATATGTCAATTTACAGTCCTACGGCCATTGTCTGCTATGGACATTACTCAAAGGAAGTGTACGAAAATTGTAACGCTGCCCGAACACTGTTGCAAGCCTTACCATTGAGCAAATCAAAGTACTATAGACTGACCCGGAAACTCTACTGATTTAAGTCCAGTCGTGAATCTGTGGATAATCTGCAAGGAAGACCTTCGTGAAATGGACATACGAAAGATTAACATGTGTGCTGGATCATGTTTCATTGGAAAAATACGAAATAAAAACGGTATTATTCGTTTTGCATCAATTAATATGCACAAGGGTGTATATTAAAAATCTTTTTTCAGCCTATTAATTTTTCAGCCAAATCTCGTGCTGACTACTGTTGGGTTTTACTATCACGTGACCAAGACAAGCCAGCATTATTATATTTTTTTATAAAGTCGTAATTCCTGCAAGAGTGGAGTTCGATGAATAAAAGTCATTAATCGTAGACTTTGGTTATTCTGTCGAAGTGTGAATTTGCGAAATTGGTTCGATTGCAATCGATTTTACCTGATGGTCCCTCTTCTTCCCATAGTTTTTCATTACGCAAAGCCGATTTGATTAAAATACCCGCCAAAAATACTATGGAGAATTGCGGAAAGTAGAAATAGAATTTACTTAATTTTTGCCTTTTAGGTGCTATTTTTTTTTTTTTAAAAAGAGAAATACTGTCCCAGCAACACACAAAAGTAATTATACATAATGCATATTATTTATTATTTCATATACGATTCTACGGCCATGTAAATAAGTCCTAAATTACAGATGTGTTTATATCTATCTATCTATCTATCTATCTATCTATCTATCTATCTATCTATCCCAGTCTGTTAATATCTATCTATCTATCTATCTATCTATCTATCTCTATCTATCTATCTATCTATCTATCTATCTATCCCAGTCTGTTCACATTCATTCATCTATCTATCTATCTATCTATCTATCTATCTATCTATCCCAGTCTGTTCATATCTATCCATCTATCTATCCCAGTCTGTTCACATCTATCTATCTATCTATCTATCTATCTATCTATCTATCATCTATCTGTCCCAGTCTGTTCATATCTATCTATCTATCTATCTATCTATCTATCTATCTATCTATCTATCTATCCCAGTCTGTTCATATCTATCTATCTATCTATCTATCTATCTATCTATCTATCTATCCCAGTCTGTTAATATCTATCCATCTATCTATCTATCTATCTATCTCTCACTCACTCACTCACTCACTCACTCACTCACTCTCTCTCTATATATATATATATGCAACATACTTGCAGGAAATATATTAGCCTTATCTACATATAAATAAAATCACTACATATAATGGAAGCTCTAGTGTGTAAAATACTCTCTAGTAGTTTGTAACACCCTATTTATCATCTTTCAGTTGGGTCTCTGTCTTTGGACAGAGTGCGCTCAGGGGCGCCACCGTCAGAGTCGCAACTGAGAACAATTATACCTGGGTAACAGCTGTCCGAAGACGCGTCTTCTCATTGTACTAGAGAAAGGGATCAGTGGTCGCGCCGAGGCCAGGGGAACCGACATTTGCTGAGGCAAGGACAATTTTTGTTCCAAGGCTGGGTGTACGCGCTCGGACTCACCTCATTAAACCCGATCTTTGTTCAAACCTGACCTTCGTGGAGGGGTTTGTTAAGTAAATGCAAATAATAAAAACACTAGTAATAAAAGGAAAAACTCAATAACATTTACTATAAACACGGCCACAATATATTGACTGTGTTTGAAAAATATTTAAACATCCCATCATTTAGAAACATATGAAGAAAAATCTACATCTTCTGTTAAAAAAAAAAAAATCTTTTTTATGTGTGTTTATTGCATGTGTATATAGCTTATGCCTGTGTAGTCCTGCTTTCTATATAAAATGTTTTCGAGCTTTTGGAATTCATATTTATTAGCTATATTAATGCGCAGTTCCGTCTCGTCCAGCTGTTAGTTTTGAGGGTGAATAGGTTAGTTTTCTTAAACACTTCTGCGGCCGCCAAAATGGCTAATAGTATAACCGAAATATTCGGATATACAGAAAATTTGAACAATTCTCACGCACTTTATACCCAGAAAAAAAAACTTTTTTAGAACACTAGAAAATTAAATAGAATAGTTTAATCGCAGTAGCTTGTCAGTCGTCTTTAATAAAACATATATATATATATATATATATATATATATATATATATATATATATATATATATATATAATTATTTATTTAAAATATGATTCCAAATCGCGACATAAACCATGTTTCAAAACAAAAAAAAATATAATTATTAAAATTAAGATTAAATTGAGCTTATTTTAACTCAATTTAATTTAAATAATTTAAAATAATTATATTGAAGTTTTTATTCTTGTTTTGAAACATGGACTTCTTATGTCGCGATTTGGAATCATATTTTTAAATAAATAATTATATTTATGCTCTACTTTTTGTATCGAGCACTATTTTTTTAAAAATAATAACTAAAATACTAAGGACTTTGGATTATTTACCTAACCAGTTCCTTCCTATTTTCTATATATTTTCACACACACACACACACATATATATATATATATATATATATATATATATATATATATATATATATATATATGTGATATTTAAAATATGGTTCATTCACTACACAGGAATCACCATGTTTCAAAACCTGAAGCTAAAAACTTCAAATTTATTATATAATTAGATTAAAAGCATTAGTTCTGTTTCATCTTCAAGCGAAATTTTATGCTCTGTAAATTTACATTGAGCACTATTTTGTAAAAACAAAAATATCAATGAGAACACTGGATTATATATCTTACTGTTCTTTTTTCTATATATATATATATATATATATATATATATATATATATATATATATATATATATATATATATATATATATATGTATAGAAATTTAAAATTAAAAAGGATAGGAAGTAATGCCATTTCCCTTACTTATGGTTTTTTTTCTTCTTTTTCCTATCAATAATATTCAATTAAAAAAAAAGACAAAAAAAAAACACATTACGATTCATTTTTTATCTAACGTTTCACTATTGACATTCTTCATGGAATTTTTCTCTCGAGGAGCGAAATGGCCATATAAATGGGTTAAAATTGAGTTTCATTTTTATGTAATTCATTTCTTTGTTCTATAATAAATAGCACTCTCTTTTGTGGATCCGTTTTAATATTTATATTATTTGGATTCACTTAGATTTCACACATATTTTTTACCTGTATATATATATATATATATATATATATATATATATATATATATATATATATATATGTATGTGTGTGTGTGTGTGTGTGTGTGTGTGTGTGTGTGTGTGTTTCATTGAAAACTTTAGACAAGTTTAATTATTTTCAATTGGATACTTTCATATTCACGGATACGTATCTTGGTGTCGTTATTGAAAGACGAGAGAAAATAGCCATGCTGATGCATATTTCTTTTATTACAAGGACTTTCGACATAGCAGAATGTCATTATTGCAAAACAAATATTGTATTGTTAATTATTTCTGAAGACAAAATTGTTCTGTTCATCTAAAAGTTAAATTTCATACTTTTTGGAGTGAAGAACGCTAAGTCAGTGCGTGATCGCTTGACACCTCTTCAGGGGAGGTAACTAAGTATGGTTGTGGAGAGATTCATAAAATAATAAAACTATTAGTGCAAACCTTGATGGTTTTAAACTATCCACTGAACATATTTTAAAACATGTGTGCAGTATTCATAATTAACTTTATTAATGCTTGGTTTCAATTTTTTAATATATATATATATATATATATATATATATATATATATATAATTTTTAGTTTACGTTTATCCGTGAATAAGCATAAGTATAGAAGTATTTTTGACAAGAATTTTTCTTAATTGCGAGTGTGGACAGGCATGTTGTTGTAAATGTTTAGACATAAAAAGAATAAATTTTAGAATTTTACAAATATTTGTCTTGCAATAAACACCGCACGGATGATGCCGTTGTGCTATGTCGAAAGTGCCCGGAATAAATAATATATATCAACACGGCAATTCTCTCTCCAATAAGCTTGTTCGGGAATATATATAAATACATACGGTCAGCCATACATGGTGATTTTCTAAGCCCGGCTTAGATGTGTCACAGGGTCGAAAGTATGGAGCACCCAGTGAGGATTGAACTCACTACTCAGTCGTAATTGATCAAGCAAGACAAGCTTTCTAACCATTACACCACGTCGAGGTGACCCGATCAGCCATATATGTGAGCGATTCCGTACACATACAGGTCAGAAAATAACTATTTACTTAATCAATAGTGTAGACATTGCTCAGTGTACATAAAAAGAACTATAAATTATATATTATTAATAACACATGTACCTACGTTCTAAGTACGACTTAGAGAATGAATACTGTAAACCTAGGCATATATATATATATATATATATATATATATATATATATATATATATATATTACAATAAACGTGCAATCAATTTACAAATACATGAATTATTCACACAAAATAATTTTAATACGGCAGAAATTTATATAAACAAGGATCAATTCATTCATAACGGATCTGGAGGTTTTTGTGTACTATTTGAATTGTTTGCGATGATGGATGTCTCGCCATTTAAATCATTAACCTTTGAATTAGTTTTGTGTGAATAATTCATGTATATATATATATATATATATATATATATATATATATATATATATTCGTAGCACCTTCACTACTCTGTTCACGTGATCAAGGCCAGACGTTATAGAACTTTTGACCTTGACTTTTTTCTTCATTGCGTTGCCTCCCTTCAATTTTATGTTGTAATTCTATTTAGATAAACCTAATTATTTTCAGTTTTGCAATATGGCGAATTTAGTCTGAATACTGAAAAATTCTGCTCCTTTTTGTACTTCGTAGCAACTCTGGATTCATTTCATTTTGGTTTTGAGGGCAAATGCAAACCCAATTTATGTTGTTATACACGCTTGTCATATGCATTCGCTGTTTTTCGTCGCTTTTGGAGTGAGAGGGTGAAAACGACGATGGCAGTCTGTACTGTTTTCAGAATAAAACAACTCAGGTTCTCTATCAATTTGCAGTCCTCTTTTTATTGCCTGCCAAGTGGACGCTAGTTGGGCTTTTTACCCATCCTTACTTCCGGCACTTTTGCTCTTTATTACTTCCGGCTATCTTCGACCCTTACTTTCGGTATTCATAGACTTTATTATTCCCGGCTACAACGGACCCTTACTTCCGGTATTCCTAGCCTTTTTTTTTATTTCCGGCTACCACAGACTCTTAATTTTGCTATTCATAGCCTTTACTATTTCCCGCTCCCACGAACCCATACTTCCGGCATCCCTGGCCTTTATTACTTTGGGCTATCAGAGACCCTAATATTCCGGCTACGTAATGATCCCTATTTCAGGTATCAATCTCAGCTTAACTCTGGTTGAACGGTGTTAATGGACCTGATTACAACAGCCCTGAACTTCCGGCGACGCATTGGTCCCTGAAATCGGCTTTCATCTCAAACTAACTCACCTGGTTGAACGGTGTTAATGGACCTGCTTACAACAGCCCTGAACTTCCGGCTACGCATTGGTCCCTGAAATCGGCTTTCATCTCAAAACTAACTCACCTGGTTGAACGGTGTTAATAGACCTGCTTACAACAGCCCTGAACTTCCGGCTACGCATTGGTCCCGAAATCGGCTTTCAACTCAAAACTAACTTCACCTGGTTGAACGGTGTTAATAGACCTGCTTACAACAGCCCTGAACTTCCGGCTACGCATTGGTCCCTGAAATCGGCTTTCATCTCAAAACTAACTCACCTGGTTGAACGGTGTTAATAGACCTGCTTTACAACAGCCCTGAACTTCCGGCTACGCATTGTCCCTGAAATCGGCTTTCATCTCAAAACTAACTCACCTGGTTGAACGGTGTTAATAGACCTGCTTACAACAGCCCTGAACTTCCGGCTACGCATTGGTCCCTGAAATCGGCTTTCATCTCAAAACTAACTCACCTGGTTGAACGGTGTTAATAGACCTGCTTACAACAGCCCTGAACTTCCGGAACTACGCATTGGTCCCTGAAATCGGCTTTCATCTCAAAACTAACTCACCTGGTTGAACGGTGTTAATAGACCTGCTTACAACAGCCCTGAACTTCCGGCTACGCATTGGTCCCTGAAATCGGCTTTCATCTCAAAACTAACTCACCTGGTTGAACGGTGTTAATAGACCTGCTTACAACAGCCCTGAACTTCCGGCTACGCATTGGTCCCTGAAATCGGCTTTCATCTCAAAACTAACTCACCTGGTTGAACGGTGTTAATAGACCTGCTTAAAACAGCCCTGAACTTCCGGCTACGCGTTGGTCACTGAAATCAGCTTTCATCTCAAACTAACTCACCTGGTTGAACGGTGTTAATAGACCTGATTACAACAGCCCTGAACTTCCGGCTACGCATTGGTCCCTGAAATCGGCTTTCATCTCAAACTAACTCACCTGGTTGAACGGTGTTAATGGACCTGCTTACAACAGCCCTGAACTTCCGGCTACGCATTGGTCCCTGAAATCGGCTTTCATCTCAAAACTAACTCACCTGGTTGAACGGTGTTAATAGACCTGCTTACAACAGCCCTGAACTTCCGGCTACGCATTGGTCCCCTGAAATCGGCTTTCATCTCAAAACTAACTCACCTGGTTGAACGGTGTTAATAGACCTGCCCCAACAGCCCTGAACTTCCGGCTACGCATTGGTCCCTGAAATCGGCTTTCATCTCAAAACTAACTCACCTGGTTGAACGGTGTTAATAGACCTGCTTACAACAGCCCTGAACTTCCGGCTACGCATTGGTCCCCTGAAATCGGCTTTCATCTCAAAACTAACTCACCTGGTTGAACGGTGTTAATAGACCTGCTTAAAACAGCCCCTGAACTTCCGGCTACGCGTTGGTCACTGAAATCAGCCATCTCAAACTAACTCACCTGGTTGAACGGTGTTAATAGACCTGATTACAACAGCCCTGAACTTCCGGCTACGCATTGGTCCCTGAAATCGGCTTTCATCTCAAAACTAACTCACCTGGTTGAACGGTGTTAATGGACCTGCTTACAACAGCCCTGAACTTCCGGCTACGCATTGGTCCCTGAAATCGGCTTTCATCTCAAAACTAACTCACCTGGTTGAACGGTGTTAATGGACCTGCTTAAAACAGCCCTGAACTTCCGGCTACGCATTGGTCACTGAAATCGGCTTTCATCTCAAACTAACTCACTTGGTTTAGGAAATTGCTGCATGCATATCGTCCAGGCTTCAACCAATCTATTTCCGTAGACTTAGGGTAAAGACTTCGGAATGTTCCTCATTGGACTTAACCAGCAACTCCTCAACGTCAGCACCCGACATTTAAATTGAACTTCCTTTTCTTTGGTTATATCGTCCAGACTTTAAATGACCTACTCCTTACACTTCGGTTAAAATACTACAGAAGGTTCATCATTGGACTTAACCAACAACTTTTCGACACTTTCACCGGACATGAGAACTGAACTTTCGAACCGTGGACTTACATGCCAACTTAACTTGCGTGGACTCTAATTTTAACATTTAGCCACAGTTTGATCTTTTAGACGGTCAGTATCCCTTCATTTACATAATTCTGTCTCGATTACTTGAGTCATTCTTATTCATGTATATGATGTAAAGAAATTTTGCATATTTTTTTAAAGATATCCTCGTTCTGTTCATTTTGTTTCACCTGCAGATTCTCCGCTTTTAATTTATAAACGTTACTGGGCCTCCTGCGATTATCCATATTTTAGGCGCACAGGCCATATTATACAGCATCCCCCTCCTGAAGTCTAGTAATATATATATATATATATATATATATATATATATATATATATATATATATATATATTGTTTAAAAATATGATTCCTTCGCTACATAAGTGTTCTCATGTTTCAAAAACGAAAGCGGAAATCATCCAAATAATTCTTAATATTAAGTTGAATTTGTTGTGTTTAGTCTCGTTTCATCTTCAAGCGAAATTTCAACTTAATTTTAATAATTATTTGGATGGTTTCGGCTCTCGTTTTTGAAACATGAGAACTCTTATGTAGCGAAGGAATCATATTTTTAAACAAAAAATATTGTTATAATAAAGCTCTACTTCTGTATGAAGCACTGTCTTCTTAAAAATGAAAACAAGAATACTAAGGAACTCCGGATTATACACACAAAGTGTTCTTTTCTATTTTCTGCATACCTGCGCACTTATACATTATATATATATATATATATATATATTTCAGATCCAAAGAACCTTTGAACCAGAAACACGAAGACTTGAGCCCTTGCATACGTGTTAAGAAATTACTCTTAAGAACATTTGAGGCTGGATAAAAAAAATGTTCTTTTTAATTAACCTCCCCGCACAGATACATTAACAATACACTTATTTTTCTTCTCTTCCTCCTTCTTCTTCTTCTTGCTTCACATCCTCCTCCTCTCTTTCTATTACACCCAACGGAGTCCGTCTGTTTATTTATTTTTTTAGATAAATATTAGGTTGTCCCAAAAGTTCGTAAACACTTGCGAGAAATTGAATTTTTATGCAATTTTTAATTGTATTTTTTACTTTATCGAGAATTGGCTGATGAGCTTGGAGTTGGCAAATCGACAATTCACCGACACTTGAAGCAACTTGATTTTGTTCACAAAAAGCCGCGCCAAGATCCGCACGAACTCACCGAAGCACAGGCCAAGAGACGAGTTGAAATTTGCCGTCAATTTCTCAGCAATCCATTGGACGAGCGTTTTTGGAAGCGCATTGTAACATCGGACGAGAAATGGGTCTATCTGGTCCAGCACAATCGAGACAAGTGATGGGTTCAGAAAGGGCAAGAGACACCGTCGGTTCCAAAACAAGATCGATTCGGCAAGAAAGTCACGGTGTGCATTTGGTGGAACTTTGAAGGAATCGTGCATTTTGAGTTGGTTCCGAATGGTCGTGGCATCAGTGCCGAACTTTACTGTCAGCAACTGGAGCGGGTCTACGAAAAGTTGAAGCAAAAGTACCCGGCTCAGATCAACCGAAAGCGCGGTTTGATGCAGCAGGACAATGCCAAGCCACACACCGCCAGGAAGACCAAAGACAAGTTTGAAGAGCTGGACGGCGTTGAGGTTCTGCCACATCCAGCCTACAGTCCTGACTGTGCTCCATCAGATTACGGCCTTTTCCGCTTAATGCAACACTTTCTGAAGGGCCGCCGATTCGACTCGTTTGATGAAGTCGAGGAAGCGTGTCAAGAATTCTTTGATTTCAAGCCGGCTGAATGGTACTTTCACCAGTTCCGAAAGCTTGCAGATCGATGGCAGAAAGTCTTGGAAAATGATGGTCTTTATTTTGAGGAATAATTTTTGTTGTTTTTGTTATTACTTGCCGAGTAAAATTTCAATTTTTTGCAAGTGTTTACGAACTTTTTGGACAATCTAATAATATCGCGTTCATTAGTTTTTTTTTTCTTAAATAAAGCGTTAAGAGGTCATTTGATAGACATTGTCCGAAGATACTGTAAGTTTGAAACCAAATTAGCGGATTCAACTGATCTCCTGCTTTTTAAAATTAAAACCTCAACATGTTATATGGTAAAGTCAAAACGAAGGCATCCATGTGTCAAAAGAATATAAAATTAAAAACCAAAACAAATAAATTGAGACAAAAGCAAATAAATAAAAACACAAACTAAAAAGAAAAACAAAACAAAAAACAAACAGTACGAGTCGTTATTCAAAATCAGACAACGTTCAAAACGATACTTGAATTTGTGATTCGACTTTATCCCATTTATTTGGACATAACGTTATTTTGTTAAATTTAAAATTAAAAAGGATAGGAAGTAATGCCTTTTCCCTTACTTATGGATTTTTTCCTTCTTTCTTCCTATCAATATTATTCAGTTAAAAAAACAAAAAAAAAAAACGATACGATTCATTTTTTATCTCACGTTTCACTATTGACAATCTCCATGGAATTTTTCTCTCTAGGAGCGAAATGGCCATATAATTGGGATAAAATTGAGTTTCATTTTTATGTAATTCATTTCTTTGTTCTATATGAAATAGCTCTCTCTTTTGTGGATCAGTTTGAATATTTCATATTATTTGGATTCACTTGGATTATTTACTCACGGATTTTTACAAATATATATATATATATATATATATATATATATATATATATATATGTATGTGTGTGTGTGTGTGTGTGTGTGTGTGTGTGTGTGTGTGTGTGTGTGTGTGTGCAATGGTTATCATATTTGAGCGCTTATCTTTTTTTATTACGATTTATCGAATATTCAGGCCGGTAGATGAAAAATAAATATACTGTTTATTATGAAAAATAAATAGACTGTTTAATAAGTAAATAGAGCGTTTACTCAAATATGATTATCCACTAAAAAGTTCATTTAAAGTGATAAATAAAATTGATAAAATTAAATCAGATTAAAAAATTAAAAATTAAAAATTAAACCTATGTACTTAGAATAAATATATATATATATATATATATATATATATATATATATATATATATATATATATATATATATATATATATATATATATATATATATATATATATATATATATATATATATATATATATATATATATATATATATATATATATATATATATATAATGCAAGTAAAGCAACTTAGCTGGTGGATGTTATCTTCAGTGTTTCAGAGACAGACTCTTTATTTATTTAATGTGTGTGTGTTTTTGCCTAAGATAGATAAAGTTAAAAAAAGGAGTTGGTGAAGAAGAAAATTTTGCATTTGTTCCAAAATACAGTCCCATCACAGAAAAACGTGGCGTCCTGGTTTACCAAAAGCTTTTCCACAGCACATGTGAGCCAATCGTTGTTTCCAAAAGTGCGACCACACAGGTGGCATATGAGTTTAGGAAGAAATTAGATGGAATGAAATTTGGTGAGTAAGGAGTTGGGGTAGCAATTCAAAGTCACAGTTGGTTGCTTTACCCACTGCAACCTCGGCTGCGTGAACGGCCGCGTTATCCTGAAGCAAGAGCAGAACTACGCTAAACTTCCTTCTGCGTTTTGACTTGAATGATTTCTTCAGTTCTTTTATTTCTGATGCATAGTACTGTCTATTAATAGTCTCTCCCTTTTCCAGATAGTCTATTATAATAAAATCCTCAGAATAAAAAAAAAAGAGAAGCCATCACCTTGCCAACAGACGCAGCTTGTTTGAAATTCTTCGCGGGTGGAAAACCAGAGTGTTTCCACTGTTTGCATTTAATCTGATTCAGGTTCGAAGTGGTGAACCCAGGTTTCAATTTAAGTTACGGGGAATTCTCAGATGTTACCATTCTTGGGATCCATCTTGCAGACAGCTTGCTCATCCCTAAGATATCAGTTAAAACAGTCGAATCAGAAATAATGCCTATGTACTTAGGAATAAATCTGCTGGACTTTTGTCATCCAAAACTGTACAGTGAATAGCATCAACTTGTTGATCAGTGGTTGATAAAATTTCTACCTCTTTGTTTTATAAATACAGTGCTCACTGGTATGAGACAGAGCTATAAGTATACATTAGTGAATATACATGGTAACTGCTTCGAGGAACTGCTTTCGCTGGTTCCCAGACTTCATGAATTTAAGCGTTCTACTAGGCTGACATCTCGCTCTCATCCTTTCACAGTCGAAACTGTTAAATGTAACCGTCTCTTCTACTGTAATAGCTCCATGTCTCGCAACTCTCGCCTGTGGAACTCCCTCCTCTTTTCCTGTTTCCCCTATAATCTCCAACTATTTAAATGTAATGTCAATCGACGTCTCCAGATGCCTTGATCTATCCCCCCTATCCTTCTTCATCCTTTCCTCTATCACTCCCTATTTGCTCTCGCTCCAAATTCTGTAACCTTGCGTGCTAGTGGCTTCCCGCCTGTTTGGGGTTGAATGCTTAAAAAAGGTCCGAAACATATGAAAATATAAGTGAACATTGAAGTTAAAACTGAGAGGCGATAGTCTATTTCATGTTTGAACTCAATCTTCACGATATCTTTATTGTGTGGCATGTTAGCTCGACTATATATATATATATATATATATATATATATATATATATATATATATATATATATATATATATATATATGTTGTTCAATGGTACGTTATGCGTAGTAAGGTCTGTTGTATTAACCTAACAGTTCCTAGATAACACAATAGCCATCCAACACACAACATATATGTCTTGGACTGTGGGTTAAATTATGAAACTGACCGTTGACGCCAGTATACTTTTTTTATATTTAAATATACTATATTTCCATCAGACACACACCCTATATATATATATATGAATGAAATATTAATTTCAGTTGAGCACTCTGGGGAGGAGGTGTGGGTTGGTAAACAGTGACTATTATAGCTATATAGAGAGACTCTTCGCGAATTGAGTCACTGTCGGTCACTGGGCGTGTTTCTAAAAATAAATACGCTCAAATCCACTCTCATCCCTATATATATATATATATATATTAAGGAGAAAAGAGAAGTCGCAAAGGTTTTTTGGTTATAATGTAATTTTTTTAAATATATATTATACCTTATTAATATTATTTCCTGTGTTTTCTTATGTTTATCTATTGTCTTTTTTGTGTGTTAGTAATCCAACTTCTTCTTGTACAGGAAGACAAAAGACAAACTTATGAAAAAATTAATTGCTTTAAACAATATATGGAAATAATTATCGTTCAACTGATGAAGGTCACAACACTTGAAAAAGGTGTAGGAAAAATATTGAAAATAAAGTATAATATATATTTTAAATCCACATTATAACCTAAAACGTTTGCGCTTTCTCTTTAATATATATATATATATATATATATGTGTGTGTGTGTGTGTGTGTGTGTGTGTTTTATTAAATAATGTAGACAAGTTTTGTCTATTTATTTTAAGCAAGTTCCTTTTATATTGCCTGATAAGCTTAATCACATTATCATTAATATATATATATATATATATATATATATATATATATATATTATAAATTAAATGATTTAAAATATGGTTTTTTCCGCTACACAGTTCCAACCATGTTTCAAAAATGCTCTGTAAATTTACATTGAGCACTATTTTGTAAAATAAAAATATCTATAGAACACCGGATTTTATATCTTACTGTTCTTTCTTTTATTTATATACATATATATATATATATATATATATATATATATATATATATATATATATATATATATATATAATAATAGTCGCTTCTCTATGAGGAAACATTCGGCATTCATTGAGAGAAAGTATCGCTTATGTTGAAATTGATAAAATATTTATATTAATTTTATCTTTTTTTAATTTTTATCTTTGTCTGTGATTGTGTAGCGTCAATACACGAGGATTGAAGAAGGATGGTCCTCAATAACACCTCCAGGTTTCCTTCGCTCGAAGCCATTTTTACTCAGTGATTTGAGAAATCTTTTGGATACAACTGGCTGTTTATATATATATATATATATATATATATATATATATAAGGTGACAAGAGAAGATGCGTATATATTCGTTTTTCATACTTATATAGAATATATTATATTATTATATGAAATCTATACATTAACTACGTGTATTTTGTATTGTAGGTAGCTTTTCTCTCTCATATATATATATATATATATATATATATATATATATACTTTTGAGGTGTGCTATATTTATTGGATAAAGTGCTCAATATTAGAGATAGAGCCTATTTAAAACCGCCAGAATGGATTACCCACAGTGCACCACTGACCCATATATATAAATAGTCGAGAAAAAATCGAAAACTCGCGGCCTGAGGATTGCGTCTAGCATGAAACAGCCTGTTGCCTCTGAGTGTTGACTTCAATGTTCACTTTCATATCTCTCTCTGTATATATATATATATATATATATATATATATATATATATATATATATATATATATAAGGGGCTAAATTATGCATATCTTTTTTATTTTTATTGCATTTTATCCCTTTCTCTGATAGTCGTAGAATTGTGATTTCGTGACATTAAGAGAACCCTGAGTTGTTTTATTACTCCCCGTAGCAGAAGCCATATATTTTTTTTTGGGGTGTCTGGTGTAGTTGCGCTGCCCTGGTTTGCAACGATATTATACGTCTACCGGTTGGGCTTCCCTCCAAACCGAACCCCTAGATCTTTTCTGGCAGCGTTAGTGTTGCCCGCATCTAGACTGGTTCGCAATCAACGGGTTCATTGTTTTAGGCACTGAGACGAAAATGGAATGCCAAGAATTAGACCAACGCAAAAAAAAAAGCCAAATTGAGAAGTAAGATTTCATTAGTACTGGCGGACTTATTTTTTTTTAAAAAAATTACAGGCAACAATTTGTCTGCATTTTGTCAACGGTTTAGAATTTGTTATCTTATCAGATTGGGCTGGTTTATCTATTATATATATATATATATATATATATATATATATATATATATATATATATATATATATATATATATATATATATTATCATTAGTTATTATCATAGATTAATCAGGTACCATGATATATTAGTAGATGGGAATCCATGTATATTATATTTTACCTCACTATTGAAGATCCAATTAGATAAGCGGTTCTTGGAATAACCTAATACTTAAATTTACGGACATGATTCGTTTTTACGTTCCCGGTATCTACTGGGTGGTCCGAATGTCTTGTCGCCCCACTTCCCACGAAAAATTAATGAGAACAGTAGAAATATTAATGGCGCCGTGTCGCACGTCTTCCACGCTCTCACCAAAAGGCACACGATCATGTGTCCATTCACTTGCAAGCAACCTCTCTTTTAAACTATAGGAGCTCGTGTCAGCCATCTTAAATATAGGGTATGTATACTCATTGGCCGGTTTTAATTCTATCCTTATTTTCCTATAATTTAATTCCCCATCCCCTCCCTCGTTAGGTGGTCAGTGATGTCAATTCTCTGGTAGATGCGGGGCGCCTTTCGTTTCGCGTGTGTGTTTTTCGTATTTGAGTATGAGTGCATGTCTGTGTGAGTCCTTGGGATGGAGGAATGTTTTCTATATTTTTATAGCTCCGCATCGATTTCGTCCAGTTAACTGATATTTCTGCCATATTTAATGTTTGTGAGTGGGGTGGTTATTACTAACATGATTTTGTTTAGTTGCATGTAAATAATTTATAACCATATTGTATATAATCATTAGGGATTTTTTAACTTGTTTTTATTGCCCTCCACTCACAGACAACGATTTGTACATATGGAGACTATTTAGGATTTTCATTGAGACAATGAAGTATTTTGATGGATGTAGTAAAAAGGGAATTATGATTGTGTTGTTTTGGTGGGAGGAATATTGTATTATTTGATTGGGTCAGTGGTTGAGGCTAGCTAAGTTTAAAAAATTCAGACAGATGATTACCGTTCTTTACACACAGCCTTTTTTAGACCTTCTGATACATTTTCTGTATTTTACAGAAATAAATATTCTTTTATTTCCGTCCCTATTTAATTTAATTCTTTTTCCCTCTCCTGTTTAAGTGAGCAGAGACTTCAGTTCTCTAATGGGTGCGGGCCGTCCTTCGTTTCGGGTGAGATTTTCCTATTTGTTGTTGTGTTTTGAATGAGTATGTGTTTGAGTGAGTCTTTGGACGAATAAATGTTGTATATTATTAAAATCCCGCGTTAACTGATGTTTCTGTCACAATTAAGGATTGTGGGAAGGGGCTATTACTAACATTATTTTATTTCGTTTCTTTAAATAGATTTTTTTATTCATATTGTAAATCCACATTGGGTTTTAATTGTTCTTTTATTTCCCCTCCCACCCAGAGACAATGAATTTTACATATGTGGACTAGTTAGGCCCTTCATAGAGACAATGAGGTATTGTGGTGAAAGTTGTAAGAATGGTAAGTAAGAATGCGTTGTTTTAGTGTAAGGATAATTGTGGTTCGTTTAGGTCAGTGAAGTTAAATTTACTGTTAAGACAGGAGAACGTCCTTTCCCCATTCTCCATTTTGGCCTTGTGCTATATTTTGTATACATTATACAAAATAAATATGCCAGCCATATGAAATAGTAAACAATATTATGTAAGGTTGACAAAACTTTCGGACCACCCTGTAATTCGCAACGGGGGCTGTGTCTATCTTACTCACAATTCTGTCTTTTCGCATTTTATAGCTTCTCCTTGCTCTCCTTTTCTTATAGTTTTTTTTCTGGAACAATCAGCAAATCTATCCATGTAGATTATGTTTTTAATACTATGTCTACAGATTATAAATCCTACCAGGCCTGCTAGATCTCCTGGACTTCATTCTCCAGAGGTGTACATTTC
>CAHIKZ030005475.1:0-5000 GCA_903632075.3 Acanthosepion pharaonis | reverse complement strand
TAGTCCCTGTTTTTAGAAGTCTGGATAACTTTCTGACCTCTCTATCACCCTATTAGTCTCCTGTCGCTTTTCACGAAGGTATTTGATCCTTTAATCAATGCTGAATTGGTTAAGCATTATACTTCACAAAACCTGCTCTCTGACAAACAAAATGGCTTCTATTTTTTCCGGTCTACCGCTGACCTGCTTACGGCCATCACTGAATATGTGTATCAACATGGCCGCCTTTATACAAGTCGCATTGAATATTTTGAGCCTTCTGATGGTTAACCCTTCTATTGGTGAACTCTAAAATGAGTCAGCTGATTTTGGCTGGCTCACTAGTACACCAGGGTACCCAAAAATTTCAACACCTCTAACAGCCGAGCATGCAGGTGAGAACCAAGGAGATGAAACGGTTTAAGTTAGTATTTCTTTCGTTGAATGAAAGAATCTATGCCGGATTTAACTCAGGAGACCTCAAACTCTCATTTCTTAACAAGACGATTAAAAACTTTAATCCAATATAATAACGGCGAAGTTCAAGCTGTGGCTCTAGATATCTCAAAGGCATTTGACAGGGTTTAGCATGCTGAGTAAGCAAGGCTTCCGTTTTACCCCGGTCTACCGCTGGTGGGCTTACCGACATCACTGAATACGTATATCATAATAACGGCAAAGCTTAAAGGAGTTTCACGGGGTTTGGTATGCTGTTCTCCTACGACATCTTCAGGGCTACGGTATTACAGGAAGATTGATTTAATCTAATCATCCCTAGCAAATCGTAAAAGGAAGGTCGTTCTGAACGGAGTCGTTGCCAGTTCCTTTCACACAAACGTGGGTGTCCCCCAAAGCTCTCTCCTGGGTCTTACGCTGTTTCTGATCTTCTTCAATGATCTTCCAGATGTCATCGGTTCCCAAGTAGGCATTTACTCATGTCCGTCAGAGCTAACAATGTTAACCTGGCCACTACACTTGTAAAAAGATTTCCAATCAGTGGTTAACCGGGGCAGGAAATGGCTTGTAAATTTTAATTTTTAATTTCCAAAACTAAACTGCTCCCATTTAACCACCATAGCGAAACTTTCCTACCCGCCATCCGCATGGCAGATGCTCAACTTCACACCGCGCCTTCGTGGCCTCGCGTTTTCAAATGACTTGAAGTGGAATAACTACATTGAATCAATAGCTGCATCTACTGCAAGGAAATTTGGTTCACCGTGTCGTGCCAGAAGGTTTTTCTCGTCAGAGTCCATCTTGTACATTTACAAATCTACGATTTGGCCCTGCATTGAATACTGTTGCCACATCTGCTCTGGTGCACCTGCTATTCATCTAGAGGTTCTTGACAACATCCAAAGAAGGATCTGCAATAAAATCGACCCTGATTGGCATCTCGACCTCACTCACTTTCTCACCGACGTGATGTGGCTTCCCTCTGTCTTTTCTACAAATATTTTCAAGGGGCTTTTCCCCTGGTGCCTGAGTACATGAATTTAAGCGTGCTACTAGATTGGCATCTAACTCCAACTCGTTTACTGATGAAATAGTTAAATGTAATTGCCACTTCTACTCTAGCAGTTTCTTTTCTCACATTTCCCCACAGTGGAACTCCCTTCCGCTTAATTGCTTACCTGAAAACTACAATCTTAAAAATTTAAATGCAACGTTAATCGCCATCTTATGTTGTCTTGAACCGTGTTGAACTTTCGTTATTTCCTCAATCCCCTTTACAACCAGTCTTTTCTCACATTTTTACTCTCCGTAACCCCATGCGTACTAGTAGTACTCCTGCCTTACTTGGAGTGAAATGGGGAAAAAAAAATCACAAGTACAGCCCACACCTTACGAAGGGATTTATCTATCTAAAATGTATATGCGATCTTTTTAAAAAATCCTTCAGTGGAAATGTCATGATTCCCTAGGTGTTTGGTTGAGACCCGGAAAGAAATGAGTATACACCAGAAATCAAAGAAAATACTACTACTACTACTACTACTACTAATAATAATAATAATGAAATAATACAAGATTTAATATCATATATAATAATAATAGCAACAACAACAATAATAATAATTACAATAATACAAAATTTAATATTAAATAATAATAATAATAATATGTGTGTGTTTTTGTTTTTTTTATTGCTAAGTTTGAAATGTCATGATGCCATTTTGGACCTTATGTCTTTGTTTGGGACGCGGAAAGAAACGAGTATACACCAGAAATCAAAGGAAATAATAATAATAATAATAATAATAGAAGATTTAATATTATATATAATAATAATAATAATAACAGCAGCAACAACAACAAAAATAATAATAATAACAATAATAATAATAATAATAATAATAATCTTTTTTCTTTTACAAAAGTGATCAGTGTCAAATCTCATGAAGCCATTTCTGACCTTAGGTCTCTTGTTGGGACCCGAAGGGAAATGAGTATATACCAGAAATCAAAGGAAATAATAATAATAATAATAATAATAATAATAATAATAATCTTTTTTCTTTTACAAAAAGTGATCAGTGTCAAATCTCATGAAGCCATTTCTGACCTTAGGGTCTCTTGTTGGGACCCGAAAGGAAATGAATATATACCAGAAATCAAAGGAAATAATAATAATAATAAATCTTTTTCTTTTACAAAAGTGATCAGTGTCAAATCTCATGAAGCCATTTCTGACCTTGGGTCTTGTTTGGGACCCGAAGGAAATGAGTATATACCAGAAATCAAAGGAAATAATAATAATAATAATAATAATAATAATATCGGTCTTTTATATGCTTTATATATACATCTAATTTTTTCTTTTATTCTCAAGAGGAAAAACTATTCCTCTCTGGTCTACGACGGTAGAGATAATATCGCGTGGTATTTATAAAGACCCAAACATTTTTTTTATTCCTCCACAGAGGTCAAGCCACAGAAAATATTTTGTCGTTGGTTTTAGATATGATACCCTGGCTGACGATGATGGTGTTCGTCTAGCGACTATATTCCCGACAAACTTGTTGCCGTAGATCTCTTCTGGTCGCTTTGGTATTGCACATGTCTAGACTTCTCCGCAATAAACAGCTTTATTGTTTTAGGCATGGAGACGACAATGGAATGCCAGGAATTGGACCACACACACACACACACACACACACACACACACACACACACACACACACACACACACAAAAAAAACAACAACAACAAAAAAAAAAAGCAGTAAATTCGGATTTTATCAGTACTTGCGGACTTATTTTAAAAACAAAGAAAAAAAAAACAAATATCACAGGCGACATGTTGTCTGCACTTTTCCAAAGGTTGAGAATTGACGATTTTTATCAGACTTTAGTCGGATTTATAAATGCGGGATTGACAAATCTTTTCAGGAGAAGAAGAGAAGGAAGGGAAATTTGGAGATCTTTAACGATAAAGGGATGTAAAGAAAATGTTATCTGAGAAAGAAAGAAAGAAAGAAAGAAAGAAAGAAAGAATAAAAAGGAGTGAGGAGGACTATGAAAGAAAGATATTAAAAAGATGAGACAAGAAAGAAAGAAAGAAAGAAAGAAAGAAAAAAGAAAGAAAAAATATACAGAAAAAAGAAACGAAAGTGAAAAGACCAAAAAGAAATAAATAAAAACCAATCAAGAGAACAAACCGATTTAACGAAGGAAAAAGATAAAAAAAAGAATCATACGACTTGATTGGCATTTAGGTCCCACACTTTATAATGTCGCAAAATTTAAATGTAACAGCAACATCTACTCTAACCGTTTATCAATAAAATTAATGTTAAAACTGACGATTTCCCTCCAAGCAAGTCAACAGAAATACTAACAATTAGGGGTCACTGATTATGAAAGTGTTGTGACCAATTAAGTGGTTAAAGAAATAACAAAACAAGCGTTACAGATATATCATATATTAAACAGTAAGTACAACAGAAAAGTATTACACGACTAGTTAGTGTGTGTCGGTTGACCCAACGTTCAATCTAATCGACTGTTCGCCCAAGGCCTTCTCTCCTACTAATCTTATAGTAGGCGGAAGAGTCCAACATTGACTCTTTAGAGGGAGGAAACCACAACAGAAAGAATACAAAACAAATAAACCTTATTAAGGAGCGAGAACAATAAAAGAAGAGGAATCAAGAAGACAGAAGATAATGATTGATATTGTTTTTAAATTTTTGAAGATCAAACTTGACTGGAAACCAAGAAACCAGAAGAGAGTACCACAAGCGAGAAGTGCTAGAGAAGAAACTGTTAGCATAGAACTTACGGTTGCGTCTATCTATATAGCAGAAAGTTCATCAGAAAAATTACTATGAAAGTATTTATAGAAAAGGCACAGGGTAGTTACATTCTGGCGGTGGGCCGAGATGTCATTCCAGGACCGATAATATTTTGGATTTTATCAGGAATCTATAAGTATACAGCAAACTTTTTACTTTCTTCCTTCTCAATTTTTCTCTCTTTCTTTCTTTCTTTCTTTCTTTCTCTCTTTCTTTCTTTCTTTTTTGCTTCCATTTATTATCTTTTTCTTTTACTTCCAGCCATTCTTGCTTTTAATTATATTTTCTTTCTTTCTTTCTTTCTTTCTTTCTTTCTTTCTTTCTTTCTTTCTTTCTTTTTTGCTTCCATTTATTATCTTTTTCTTTTACTTCCAGCCATTCTTTCTTTTATTTATATTTTCTTTCTTTCTTTCTTTCTTTCTTTCTTTCTTTCTTTCTTTCTTTCTTTCTTTCTTTCTTTCTTTTTTTTTTTTTTTTTTTTTCTTTCTTTCTTTTTTATTTTCTTTCTTTTTCTTTCTTTCTTTCTTTTTTTCTTTCTTTCTTTCTTTCTTTTTATTATCTTTCTTTCTTTTTTTTTCCATTATATTTTTTTTCTTTTACTTTCTTTCTTTTATTTATTTTTTTTCTTTCTTTTTCTTTCTTTCTTTCTTTTTTCTTTCCCATTTTTTGCTTCTTTTTTATCTTTTCTTTTACTTCCAGCTTTTCTTTTTTATTTATATTTTCT
>CAHIKZ030005474.1:1962500-1970437 GCA_903632075.3 Acanthosepion pharaonis | reverse complement strand
TTAAGTTTGTGGCCTTTTCATTACGCTATGCTGTTTTCCCGAGAAAAACCGGATGATTTTTTTTTTGTACCTTTCAAGTTTCACGTCGTAGTTGCGAGTCTTGTAGTTTATAATTATTGTATGCACCTTTTTTTTTAATAGTCAGCGTAAGTCAAGATAAACGAGGTGATGTTCTCTCTTCTGCCATTCCCTACTAGGAAAAAAATATTTTTGCATTGTACGTGTGTTTATCAAGATTCAAATCGTTCTCTTCCACCAGGAATGTGGGTACAGTAAACGGTAGTCAAGCTAAATATTTTCTCGTATTTTTTGTTATAGTCCCACAATATATTTTCAAGTATTTTTTAAAAAAATTCCTCACCACAAATTCCTATCCTTTGTAGCTCTTAATAAATTTTGTCTTTTTGTTATTTCTCCTAAACCCTGTTCTGCCATCCATTTATTCAAGTATGTAATGCATTGTTTTCCTCTGTCTGCCTTGCCTTCAATCTGTCCTGTGAGTATCAGATTTTCCAAACCCTCTTTCCTCATTATGTACCCCAGAAATTTCAAGTCTCTTCAGGAACACATATTTTGTTTCGGGTATTTACTGGTCCTGATAAATTTTTATTTGAAAATTTTGAATATAAAATTGGATGTAAATTATGCTGAGCATTTAAGAAAATTATGAAAAAATTAAAATCGAAGACCGTGCTACATTTGTTAAAGCTGGCAATAGAAACAATATGTTCATTGATTCAATATTGCGGATCAAGAGTTGGCTTTTGTATCACTCAATTGTCTCCCTTAATCTTTAATTGAAGGTATGAAAATAATCCAAAATGTCTGCTCTACGAATATTAAAAGTACAAGCTTTGGTATGTTTGTTTGTTTATTATTATCTGATCGAACGCTTTGTTGTAATTTTGCCATAAATTTAGCACTATAACGTGAGAAATATTTTGGAGGGGACTGTAAAAGTTTGCTTGATAATTAAGCAATTTTAAAATTAATTATTTGTGGAACTCATTTCAGACAACTAAACAAATCAAACTTATTTTGTTGTAAAGTAAAAAGCTTAGTTTTAGAACCGGCTAAAAATTGTTTGATGGAAATTGAAAAGTGTTCACGGATTGCATTTATTTTTTTGTTATTCCCAACGTTTATAGATTGATTTGTATAATTCAGGTCAGCGAGAGGAAACAGTCCACATGCTGATAAACTTGAGTTTTTTTTTTCTATCTATTTTTATTGCTAAAGAAATTAATTTTTTCTTAAGCTTCTATCGAAAAAAAAAAATAATAATTTTCTCGCGCTCTTTAGTCTTTCTTTTTTCTTCTAATATTTCATTCGCGCTTCTGAAAATGTGCAAATAGTTGTGGGGAAAATAACATAAGAAATTGTACGGAATTCAGTAATGTTTTAAAATTTTTCAAATTGTTCCAAACATTCGACTCTCTTGGAGTATCATTGCTTTTTTTCTTTTTTTTTTAAGCTAGAAAAAAGCGACAGTCATCCACACCTTTTCCACCGAATGAGTTCCGCATTGTTTGTTTTTTTTTATCCCACTGTATACAAACATAATAATCTCTTAAATTTTGCAATTATTAATGATAAATAAATATCATGATGTCATTGGAATTAGCTGCATCTTTCTTTTAAAAAAGGAACTTCTCGTTACCACTAAATACATGATCATCTGTCTTATTGATAAATCGTAAATGCGAGCGTGTAAGAAAAACAGAGAGCGAGAAGAAAAAAACAATCGTAACGGAAAATGTTTTTAGCTTTTTTTTTTTTTTTTTTTTATAAAATCACATCCAGTTCATTTCTATCGGCAACCGTCACAATGTTCCTTGTTTTTGTACACCATTTTCGAGTACAAAAGAACAAGAAATTTAAAAATAAATATTATCTTTTTTTGTTTAAAAATTGACTTTACAATTATTTTTTCTTTTGTTAGAGAAGATTTGGTTAGGGTTAAAAGTTAAAAAAACTGTTAAACCCTAGCCAAACCTTCTCACGAAAGTTAGAGCACAGTTACATTCACATTTTTTTGATAGAATGCAAAAAAAATAAATAAATAAAAAATTGTCATATCTTTCAATAACTGTTTTGAAAACGAGTTTGTGTCTCTAACACCAATCAAACTTTTTACATGTACAAATTTCGAAATAAATTACCTCTGAAATAATTTTTAGGCAAAGAAAGGGTTAAAAAATAAATCAAACGACCTCCCAACTCTCAATAAATGTCATCTCTTTGTTACATCATTGTTGTTAATGCTACACTTTTTTAAATGACTGAGTGAAAAGAAGCTGTTTCTCTGTTAGTGTTTGCCAAATTGGTTAAAAAGCATAAACGGAAACTTCTGAAAAAATAATAATAAAAACATACAATTTTGTCAGAGGCTATTTCAATTTCATGCTGCTTACTTTTTTTTTTCTAATTAAATAATGTCATAGTTTTTTTTTTTATTTTACGATTCAGAGTAGATTTTTAGTAAATGGTGTCAAGTTCCTGTTTGACAAAAAAAGAAACTGATGATTTAAATTCTCCAAGGAATCCTGCTTTTAACAACTAAATGAAGACGAAGAGGGTGGAATTTTAATTTCTCGAAATTTCATAAAATTAATAGATGTAAGAAAAAAAATGTATTTTTATCAAGATTTCCTAAAAAATTTCAAAACTAATTTAATTCATTTGTGAATAACTCCTGAAAATTTCATTAAAATCCGACAATTATTTGATTTTTGCGGGATTTTCCAAAACTGTTTTTCCTGCAAAAAAACGCTAAATTTCCAATGATTCATTGCTGACTTGATTATTAACCAAAAAAATTTCGAACATTAAAAAAATCAATAAATAAATAAGAGCAAGCATTTTATCGATAAAAAAACTATTTTTTATCACGTTTGAGGATCTTTTTTCAGCAATAATGAACGTTTTTAATTGCTTTTTGTTTTTAAGAACACTATTGTATTTTCTTAAAAAATGTTTTCGATGAATAATGAAATTTTACAAGAATTGTTCTCAGAATAATTTATATTAAGTTTTTTACTTATTTATTTAAGTTTTTTTTTTTTTAAATCTTTTAAAATTCTGTATTCACCCCTTTTTGGATGAAGTGGGAAGTCTAAAAGGCTGACAGAATTTTAAGATTTAACATTTAATAAGTAAAAACTGTATTTACTAATCATAAATGGAAACGCTTAGTACAAATCATCAAACACCAATGGTCCAATATTCTTAAAAGAATGTCTATAAATGTGCCGATTTTTGTAGATACAGTTGTTCATACATGCCATTATCAGAAAACAAGAGCGATAACTATAGCAAAATTTAAAGCCAAAAAGTATCAACAATTCAATAAAACTTTAGATTACGGAAAATATTTAAAAAATTTTTTAAGATTACCGAGTGCTTAAAATTTATATATAAAAGATGCTCACATAACATTCAATTATTTTTTTCTGGCTAAAGCACCTATAGAATAACATTTAGATAAACATGAAGCTGTCAAACATCAACAGCTTAAATAACCACCTACCGCTGTGTTAAAAAATTGCATTTCTGCAATATTTTAAACTTAAAGTAAATAATTTACACTATTTACATATTTTACTCAAGGACACATGACCCAGTGGATAAAAGTGTTGGTTGAATCCAGTGACTTGACCCAAAGAGTTCAATACCTAGCTACTTGGAGAGTTGAGTTAAAGGGAGATAACTAATACTGAGACATCTGGAAGAGGCATGGCATGTGAAACTAGAACAATCTACCTTGGTAGACAAAATAAAGGATTCAGTTCGAAATTCCAAGCACCTGGAGAAAGCTAGAGCGTACAACGGCCAAAACGTGAATATGGCAGTGAAGATGAGGACAACAGTCTGAACAATGTAAATAGTGTAAATAATTACAATATCTCATCTCATAGATGGATATTAAATAATATTTGTTTTAAATCAGTTTAATTATACTTTAAATCAGTTAATATTCCTCAAATAAAGTTTCAGAAAATTATTTATTTTTGGAAGATTTTTTTAATAAAGAGAATTACATTGTAATGAAGGACTACAATCTCTTTCCAATTAGTTTAAATTAGTTTTTTTGATATATATATATATATATATATATATATATATATATATATATATGTACAGGGTGTTCATTAATTAGTGTTACAAAGTTTTTTTGTCCATCCCTATTAAACAAAACAATTTGTAAACATTTTACAAAGCAGAAAACAAAACTAAATGTCCATAAACTTATTTGATGCACTATCTATTCAATATGCCCTCCTTCCTTGTCAATAACTTTCTGAAGATGTTTGGTGAATGACTCACATAAGGCACAGATAACACTTTCAGGGACTTTGTCCCATTCCTTCAAGAGTTTAGCTTTCAGAGACTCCAAAATTGTGGTGGGGTGTAGCAGAAACTTTGCTTTCTAAGTTACCCCAGAGGATTTAGGTCTGGGAATGATGGAGACAATTCTTCCTTTAAGATGAAGTGAGGAAATGGATTACTAGCCACTCTTGATAAGAGGGTACTGAATCTTGTTGGAATGACCAATGTCAGTTTTTGAAATGCTTTTTAGCCCAAGGCAACAGCAACTTAAATGGCTTGTTAATGCTGATGTCAAGTTGGAATGTGTTTGTCTATAATTTTATTCCTACTAGTGTGAGCCTCTTATTTTTGCTGCAAGTTTGTTGCATTTTTTTCACTGAATGTCTCCATGTATTTGCTCTACATACTGTGTTTCAACACAGAATTTAAACTATATAAAATTTCTATTTTTAGTTGATATAAACTTGATAGAATTGTTATATTTGAACTAAATGTGTCTGCTACAAATTTGGTTTTTATTATACACTAGCCAAATTACATGCACCTTGCTGCATGTCACACATTTTTTGTAAGAAAATGATGATTGATTTTAAATCATTGTTATAATTTGTGGAAAAAAATGATGTATTTCAATATTAACTCAATGATCTTGTTGATGTGACCTACCATCTTCTGGCTTTCTCCTATATTTTGGATAGAAGTTATTCCTTTGTTCAAATTTAAGTTCAAAGTAAATCAAAGGGAAAAAATGTCAGTCGGCTGTTTGTGCAAAAACAGCTTGATCTGTCTCTTTTGATATGTATTTGATGCGATACTTGATTAAATGAATTGATGAGCAGCTTTCAACATTGATATTACAGTTGAATTGTTGCAACAAATATGTATTGTAAGGCACTACCCACTGATTGGAGATTTCTTGCTCAACTTGATGTCCGCTCATTTTGATCTTGCCAATGTGACCTCCATCTTATGGCTTTCTCCTCCTTTATTTTGGATAGCAGTCATTCCTTTGTTCAAATTTAAATTTGATTTAAATCAAAGGGAAAAAATTTTCAGTGGTGGGTTTGTGTCTCCCAGGGACCCCCTTTGATCAAAATGAAATATATTTATTCAAGTACCGTGGGTAAAGTAGCTTAAGAACATATATAGTTATGGGGTCTATCTCCAAAAACCTAGGAGGAGTTCAATAACAAACAAGCAGGCAGAAGCTACAACTTTATATATAAAGATAAGGAAAGTCTGATTCCCTACTGTTTGTGCCAAAAATACGCGTCATGACAGTTTCATCGCTTGTGCTCAGTGTAATAAGATGTCTTTGTTATCTCTCAATATCCACAGTCATCTTTTCATTTTTCCTCATAAAAGATGTTCTCTTCATTGTGCTTCAATGCATTCTTGAGGAAGTGTTTTTGATTGATTCTGTCACAATGTTTTCGTTGATTCTCTTTCAGTTTTCTAATATCTGTGTACATATAACAAAAAAACTCTGGTTGGTAAATCTGACTTCTTACTCATGCTCCTCTGCCACACACTCATTCTACATATCGCAAACAACCTTTTTGTATTTTTATATGAACATGTCCATGCATTTACTTTAAATGCTGTGTAAATTCTGTGTTTAAACAGAATATAAACTACATAAAATTTGTATTTTTAATTGATATGAAGTAGATACAAATGTTACATTTTTGTTAAATTTACCTGCTACAAAGTTGTTATATATAAGAAAATTTTAAATAATATTACTATGTGAGGTTAAAATCATGTTTTATAAGAACTATTGATTAATATACAAAATGAGAAACTATTGTTTAAAATATTATTCTTTTATCAATAAAGTAGGAGACATCTTAGTATCCAATAAATAATGTACTCTACTCACTGTGTAAATTTGCAAATTCAGTCCTACTGGAAATATCTTTTTTTGGTAAGAGGTGAATCTTAATAAAATACACAAAATATGGACTGATCATAATATTATTAGTATCAGTTGAATTAGTCATATTTATTCTTCTTGGGAGCATGCATGTACACAATAAATTTCATGTTAATATAGCCATGGTTATTTCATCTTATATGGCTAATGCTTTCTGAATAAATGTCTCTCAGAATAAACCAAATATGATCATTTCAGCTGAAAGAAAATTGTTTTTTTTTCCATAAATTAAAAAAAAAATTTTTCTTTCTTTTTTCTCTCTTTATATTTACAGCCTGATCTTGAGACATCTTCAACGCTTCCTGCATCTGTTTTCAAAGAATGGAAGAAATGCATCCAGAAACATTTCAGCCGAAGTGTTGTGCGTTTCAGCTACCAAATCATGTGTGACATTGCTGCTGTGAATTGTGGTGTTAAACCTAGTCTCTTGTTTGACTATGGTCCAGTAAAACCTGATCAGATGTTGTCTTTGATGCTTGACCTTCTACAGCAAGGGCTTTTACACCGGCTTTCCCAACCAACTACGTTCCTTATCCTCTCTGTCGGAGGAGATGTGTTATTGTGCAACATGGCTACTCTACGTAATCACCTTTCACGTGTACTTAATGAAGGAACTAATGTATTCACGGACATCTCCAAAACCAACACGCAACCAAAATTTATTGACCAACTAGATATGCTAAATGGAAATATTACAGACATTCTTGAAGACCTTTTTATATTCTGTAGCAGTGGTAGTGAAAATAATTATGAAATTTTGTTCCCTTCTTCATTGAACCTGACTACTCTTGTAGGTATCCTATTGGGGTACCCTGTTGTCTATTGGTTCAGTCGATCTAATGAAGACGAGGGGAACTCTTTAGAAATCAATACTCTTATAGTATTTAAAGTGATAGCTCACTTACGAATGCCGCGAGTGTGTCAATGTAGTGACAAGTTGAACAAAGGGGCCCTTTCTACAGCCTCTGACATTTCTTCATCACATATCTGTAATAAAAATTCTAAAGAATTCACATCGAATACAGGTCAGGAAACGTTCAGACATGCCATTTATTCTTTTTCTGTGCCTGAGAATCTTGCATTGCAGGTGTCACCTTATGTTGAGACGTGGATGGATAATGTGATTGTCACCTCTTCATGGCACAATGCTTTTCAAAATCTGCATCTTGAAAAGAACATTGTCTTTGCACCGGCCATCACTTTATGAATGTTGTGTTGAATGAAAGAATGAAATAGCAGAAGCTGAAAGAAACCAGGAACATTTGACCCTTAAAATTCTGTTCTATTAAAACTTTCATATGGACATTCTTTTCCTGATCATTATTTTTATATTATTAATTTTTATTTTTTTACAATAAATACTTATAACCTGATGATTAGGGTTATTGCTTGTGTGCAAAAGGAAAACCCGAGTTATTCCAATTAATGTAACTGCTCGTCACTTTTTCTATTTATATGTGCAAACACATGTCTATATAAATGTTGAATTAAGAACTTTAGTTCCATGACTTATACTGTTGATACCAAAACTTCACAGCATCATCTTCTGCACAATGTTATGAAAGTTTTAGAAGTGTATTTAAATTTTATTCAGCTCTTTATTGCTTGTACATGAATGTCCTGTAAGAAGGGTTTGCAGAAAAGTTATATTTTTATTTTGGTGAAAATCTGT
>CAHIKZ030005474.1:1767500-1955000 GCA_903632075.3 Acanthosepion pharaonis | reverse complement strand
TGTGGTGTGGGGGAGCTGGCTTGTAACGTTCAATACCACTAAAACAAAGATAGTAATGTTGCATCTTCACTGTGCAGACCCATGATAAATGCACTCTAAGTGAGGCTCCTTTATTGGGACTCAACTTCATCCCAGACCTCAAGTGAAGAATATATATATATATATATATATATATATATATATATATATATGGCCTGATGATTGCGTCTCTAACATGAACAGACTGTCACCTCTGAGTGTTGACTTCAATGTTCACTTTTATATTTATATACGTATTTACATATGCTCAATATCAGAGATAGAGCGTATATAAATATAAAAGTGAACATTGAAGTCAACACTCACAGGCGACAGTCTGTTTCATGCTAGAGACGCAATCGTCAGGCCATAAATTGTCCCTAAAAGGGAAAGTGCTGAGAAAGCTTGGGCTGTTTTCCACGGTAGTGCAGTTAAAAACCCACTCTAAAGTGGCTTTTATTACTGACCTTGTGTCACAGCGACGTAAGCGCACGAAAAAATACATACTCATCGTCAACAACTGTCATTTCGATCCTTATTTTTAATTTTTTTTTATTATTTTGGTTATATTTTTAAAATAAAATAAATGCATATATGTATTTTATGAGTTTCATTCAAAATGTTTACGTTCGACGTAAGGGAGCTAAATCAATCTTTCTTATGAAAAAAACATATGAAACGTTAAAAACGATTATATCCAGCTCATAGTGTCCAAGTTCATAAGAGTAAAGCGCCAATTATAAATGAATAGATTTCTAATTAATGTTCTTTGGCGAGATGCGATTAATATAAAGTTGTCTCCCCTTTTTTTAATTTTCAACACAAATTTTTAAACAACTGGAATTTTTGACAAATGAGAAAGATATTCATGTTTCTCAATATATTATATTTTCAGGTTCCTTAATTTGATTTTTAAAGGAGACTTTTTTAAAGACCAAATAAAGTAAACTGTTAGTGTTAATAATAGTTTTCCCAACAAGTTTACGTGTTGCCTAGCAACAATATTTCTTTGTCGCTGTTGGAAGATTTTCATCGGAAAAATTTCGCATTTTATTTTTTTATTTACAAGTGGAATTTCACGATCCCATTAAGTCTGAGGAACGGGTAAGAAGATTATTAATGTTATTTTTTTAAATCTATTGAATGAAATTAAATAAAGAGTCTGTACTTGCAAATTATTTTAATTCAAAAGAGTTTTTTTTAGTATTGAGAAGTTTCACTTTTCGAGATGGGAGATAAAATGTTCAATTTGTCCCATAATAATTAAAATTTAAAAGAAAATTTTCAGAAAATAGAGAGGATAATTCGGTCATTACCAGATTTTGGAAATTTAAAGTATTTATTCTCGACTAATTTAATTAATCGAGAATACTTTAAATTTCCAATAGTCTATATTTCTCAATCTATTGTCATGTCATATCTATCTATCTATCTATCTATCTATCTATCTATCTATCTATCTATCTATCTGTTGATTTGTCTTTAGCTTGCCCAGTTCTTTCTTTCTTTCTTTCTTTCTTTTTTGTGGCTTATTTGTTTTTAGTTAACCCAACTCTTTTCTATCTATCTATCTATCTATCTATCTATCTATCTATCTATCTATCTATCTATCTATCTATCTATCTTTTGGTTGATTTGTCTTTAGCTTGCCCAATTCTTTCTTTCTTTCTTTCTTTCTTTCTTTCTTTCTTTCTTTCTTTCTTTCTTTCTTTCTTTTGGTTTATTTGTTTTTAGTTAACGAACCCAACTCTTTTATCTATCTATCTATCTATCTATCTATCTATCTATCTATCTATCTATCTATCTATCTATCTATCTATCTCATTATTAATAGAAATTTGTCACTTAGCTGATTGATATACCTTGATTTAAATCTGTTTTTCTTTTGTCTATTCTACGTGGGGCGCTTCGAAATTAATGCCTCTTCTGGTTTATTTCTGCGGAAACTATTACATTTGAGTACAATAACACTATTGAACACTTTCCATTGACTATGTATTTTTGCCAGCAATGAAAAAGATCCTGCTGAAGGTGAAATGTATTCCTTACCATTTACTTCTGTTTGATAATTTGTAAGTGTTCAGCAAGTGTTGATGAATGTCAGTGGATAATTTCTTCCATATGGACGAATTCCAAGATACACCTCTGCTGTGTGTGTTTTGTAGTAAACTGCTGGTCAGCTTCTATTTGTTTTACAAGTAAAAAAAAACAAACAATGGGTTATTGACTGGAAGGTTCAGTCCTTACTGCTATACCACCAAAATCGACTTCTGATATTGTAGACAAAATAGCTAACCTCATATCTATCTATCTATCTATCTATCTATCTATCTATCTATCTATCTATCTATCTATCTATCTATCTATCTATCTATCTTTATTGAGCTGGTCAAAAATTGATAATGATTCCTTTCTTTGACTTCGTGACTTAATGTAGTACAGGATTATTTTTAATTGTGGGGGGGTTCCTGTTTCTATCCCTAGTGTAATAATGGAGAGGTACTGTTTGAAATAAAAATCCTTATGAATAGATTATTGACTGACTTCCAGTCTTGTTGGATTAAATTAAAAAAAAATGACTTTTCCCAGATGAAAACATGAAATTTTTAATTTCTATCTATACAGGATATCCCCCGAAAAATGTCCCCACTCTTTAAATGACTGTAGCGGACCGTTGGTTGATGAGGTGGAGAACACACGTGGTGTTAAAATTTCCTGCTAGCCGGTCCAATTACATGAGAAAGTTGGACTTTAATTAAGTTCAAAGAAAACAAACAAGACCGATAACTATATGTAAACAAATATATGTATTAATAACAAGTTACAGGTTACAAGCATATGGAGTGCGTGCGGTGAATATTACGTGTGTGTGTTGTGGTGAGTGTTCGTACGTACGTGTATTGTTCTTAGCGTGTTCCCAGAATTTGGGAAACGCTGTATCTGTGAGAGCTCACATCTACGAGGTGGTACATGGCCCAAGGCCTGAGGAAAAAAAGAGATCGAGGCGAAGGGTCAGCCAGTATTTATAGCCAGGGGAGAGAGAGACCCCTGGTGAAGGGTTAAGGATCTGAGGAAGAGCTAACTCCGACATGACAATAAATGCAGTGTTTATTGACTAGCGAACAAGATTAATGGTTAAAATTACGAAATATTAATGTTTATTGACTTACAAAGAAGATTAGTTGTTTAAATTAAATATTAAATGCAAATTAAATAGAAATCCTTGTTTTGCTTTATGTGCTGTATCTCACCAGGACGTAGACGATCATGGCTCTCCAGAACTTCCTGTCCTTTGTAACTTTTAATAAACTTTGTCTTTCTATTATTTCACCCAAACTCCGTTCTGCCATGCATTTACTCAAGCTAAGAAAATGTTATGTGTTGTTTTCCGCTGTCTTCTTTTGCCCTCTATCTATACTCTGTGTGTGTTTGTGTGTGCAGGTAGTGTATTGGAGAGGGATTTGAAAAAAGAAATTCTTGAACTGAGTTTAAATTCTGGCTGAGTTTGATAAATATTCCTTGAGAAAGGTATAGATTCATCTCTTCTTCCACCAGCTATCGGTTAAAGTGTAGGGTAAACTGGGCTCTATTGCCTTGGTTGGCAACCAATCTAGAAGAAAGAAAATTTTGAATTCAGGAATATGAATGAGGATGGCTGTTTCGGGACTTTGTGGCAAACTGCATCATTTCTGTGTTATTTTGAAAAGTGTGACTAATTCTACACAAGCCTTCACTACTATAATCAAAGCATGTATGTGGGTGTAGTCTGGTAATTCAGTTATAAAAACTGTACTTTTAGCCATTATCAAGGATGATTCAATATTAACTATGAACAAGGCCACAATGTGCTAACCGTATTCGGAAATTAAAAACATCTCTACAACACACTAAAACATACACATAATGCACACACTCAATTAAGCTGAAAAATTGAATCATCCTTAATAATGGCTAAAGGTATAGCAATCTATATTTTAGATCGAATAATTTTTCGTGTAAACATAGATTGCACCTGTCATATATATATATATATATATATATATATTAAGAAATGGACAAGGTCCGACAATTTATTTATTAAAGACATTTTATTATGTTTAACGTTGTTATTTTATAGATACAAGTATTTAAGCAAATGCTCTGTTTATGATAAACAGTATTAAATAACATTTACCGGCCTGAATGTCCGAGAAATTTTCATAGAAAATATTCGTTCTTTGACAGGATTCGAACCTGCATCCTATACGGAACCGTCATATACGCTGACGTGCCTTACCGCTAGGCTACAAAGAAGCGTTCGGTAGACAAGGTCGAATTTACTGCTTATAAACTCCAATTTTCCATGAATCTCGTACATTCATAACTGCTCTGGCGTATCGAATGTAAACAAATGACGTCATATATTAAGAAATGGACAAGGTCCGACAATTTATTTATTAAAGACATTTTATTAAGTTTAACGTTGTTATTTTATAGATTATAAAATTATATTATTACATAATAAAATGTCTACCATTGTTCAGTCATCTTGCCATCAGCTTCTCATTGAATATTTGTTAGTGGAGGAGGAGAGGCTGCTAAGTCTGCGGTACCAGGACGTAGAATCAACAGCAATCATGTGCAGATATCTCTTCTTTCTAAGTCCTATGGCGATGGGGACATGGCGACGTGGGAAGGCCTAACAAACAGGAAGTCCACAGTCACAACTTTTCGTCTAGATTTAATTTCAAATTTTAATTTTCCGCTTGCTCTTATTTTCGGTCATACAACGATTACCTCCCTTTAACTAGTCAAACGATTTTTACGAACAACATACACCGTTCTAATTTTAAATTTTAAGCGTCCTTCAATTTCCCTTTTTTCTTACCATTGACTCATAACTATACCTCATTTCCTGCACTTGAACACCGGTGTTGCTTCAGTACTATTTTTGTGCTATTTTAATTTTGAACTATAAATCACAGCATCCATCCCATGAGCATCTGTGTACTTTTTTTTTAAATAAATAAACAATAAGCTATATGTTGTGCCCGACGAATTGGGTAACCACCGAAACTCGAGTCGCACACTAAACATAGGTATATGTGTATTTATTAATATATATTTCTTAGCTCTGTCTAATCACATTAAGCACTATTATGTCTACACCTCTTGGCTTAATTTCATCATTATTTATTCGCTTACTAGCGTATGCAGATGAACAGCACACGCGAATACGGCCGCTAATGTCTAGTTATCTCATTTACCTAACCTTTATATATATATATATATATATATATATATATATATACACACACACACATACATATATATATATATATATATATATATATATATATATATATATATATATATATATATATATATTAAGACATGTTTCGTTAATTTAGACACGTGCTGCCTACTTATTCTCAATAGGATTCTTTCATACTCACGAATTAACTTTTTTGTGAGGTTAATGAAAGACGAGAGGAAGACGCCGTGTTGGTTCATATTGTATTTATTTTTAGTACTTTCGACATACCATAATGTCATCATCAGGGTATTGGTAATTATAGGATAATTATTCTAGTGTCCTTGGTTATGGAAGACAAAATTTGTTGTGTCACGCTGTGGCTCGCGAGCATGGATTAAGGGGAGGTAAGTAGGGATTGTTATGGCAGATTTTCCGACGTCAGTAGTCGAAAAATAAAGGAATGAACTAACATTTATGACTATCTATTGTACACATCTTAAAATGTTTATGGTGTATTCATAACTAATTTTATTAAGGTTTGGTTTCAGTTTTTTATATAAATAGCTTCAAGGATTTTTCGTTTGTGTTTATTCTTGTCTCGGAAAAATATGGATGTTTTTTCAACTGTGGACAGGTATGCTGTTGTAAAAGTTTAGAAATATTGGAGGTGTTATTCAAATGCAGACATAGCCTAAGTGAAAGTGTTGTTGTCGTGTGTCCAACATAGATGTTATTTTTATCGTTGAAGATATAATCTTCCAGAGGACATTTAAATTTATAAACAATGTTGGTTTTCTGCAACACATGAGTGGGCGGGGAAAAGTCATTACGAATTATTTTATTAGATATAGTGGATTTAGTGTATAATTAAGGTGGCTGTGTTGGTTTTTATTAAATTTTTTAGGATAGTTTCGTCTTGTTTATAGTTAGCATGCATTTGGTTGCGATGTAGAAGGTTGTTGTTTTTAGGGTTAGTTGGGGGAGTATTATATTCTATTTGTTTAGTATCGCGATCTCTGTTGGACCATCTTATTTGTTCATCGACGATCTAGTTAGGGAATTTGTTATTGTTGAGTGTTTGTTTTATATATACATACATACATGTACATACATATATTTATATATATATATATACATCCATATATACATATATATAGATCAGTGACGTAGCTAGAGTAAACGTCACCCGGGGCGGTCCGCTCAAATGTCACCCCAATGACCCCGATTCACCCTATGTAGTTAATGTGCATTTGATTTTTGTAATAAATGTTTATGTAATTTTTGAGTGTTTGTTCACTATCGTTATTACTTTGGGGAGAAATAGTCTAATGTGGTGGTCTATAAGGTGGTTAGGGAAGCCGTTGTTGATTAGTGTTTGTTTTATATTATTAAGTTCTTTGAGGAAGAGTAGTCGAGAGGATGAACTCTGGTGTGCTCTTTTTAGAAAGTATTTTATTACTGCTATTTTCTACCTGAGTAGGCATTTGCTTTTAAAGTTATGTAGTATGTAGTAAGTTTGTGTGTGTGTGTGTGTGTTCAAATGAATTCTAATAGAGCTGTGGTCAGGTAGATGTAACGTAAGGCGTCTAGATAGGCATGTAGTCGTGTGACTGATGTAATTATCTATGAATTCAGTTTGATCAGGAACACAGTTCCTTAATGTGCATTTGAACTCAAGGATAATGTTCGTTCGTTGTAATTTTGATTTTGTTAACGTGTTATTATTTTTGAGGATAAGGTTAGTTGTTTTAATTTTTTTGTAGTAGATAATTAATTTGATTTTTTTTGTTCGGGTCAGTTATATATATATATTTTATTATGGGATATTACATTCAATCATGGTAAACTCTTCACAAATGCACTAATGTTTTAAATGATGATCTGCATTTTCTCCTGTAAACGCAGAAAAAAAGGTTCGTATAAGTATCTACATGTCCTTGCTAGTTTGAAAAATTTTCTATTTAACTCTCGGGGTTTTATTTTCATCTTTCAACTTCCAAAAATATTTGGAAAGTGAAGTATTATTTTTATAAGTAACATTAGTAAAAGAAGACAAGTGCTGATACCACCAGGTTTTGAAAGAATTCTTGATATTGCTTATATAAAACTTTTAAACCCTCGAATTTTCTATTGTAGAAATAGAACACAGATTCATAAGCATTTGTTAAACAGTCGGTATTGGTTAAGATTCCTACAATTACATTGGTCACTGTCCTTAACAATATTTGCATTTGTTCTTGCATTACGGTTAAAATTATTAAACAGATTCATTCACTCCATATGCTGTTGCTAATTCAATCAGCGAATTTTTGTACAATCCAGACGAAGAGTTAACTTTTCCAACTTATTATAAAGATATGAAAGGATCTTCAAAAGTGATTGTCCGCATTGGAATGATGAAAAGAAAGTTTGGTTATTATTGAGGAAATTGTCCCCTGCAGAGTATGAAAAATATGTAAATTATATTTTGCTGAAAACATTTTGGTGATAGGAGCTACATAAATATGAGGACGGAACAACTAAACCAATAGTTCATGCTTCAAGATCATTAATTGATGCTGAAAGAAGCTACAGTCAGATTGAAAAGGAAGCATTGGCCATCATATTTGCAAGTAAAAAGTTTCATAAATTCATATGTGGTAGAGAATTTATTCTACGGACAGACCATCGTCCATATATTGATAAAAAAAGGGTGTTCCCGCACACACACAGCGAATAGACTGCAGAGCTGGGGTACTGTTCTATTGAACTATTATTATAAAATGGAGTTTCTACCATCTAAAAAATTAAGTCACGCAGACGGATTGTCTAGACTAATACTGTTGCGGGGCCGATAAGGAGTCACGCCCGCAAGCTTTTAAGAAGAAAGGTGTGAACAGCTAAGATAATGAGAAATGCAAAATTCAGAGACACACCAAATCACCAGTTGGAACATTCGCCACACCCGACGTACGTTTCAGTCACATCCGGGGATCGACTGGACCTCGAATACCGCTGTTCCATTTGCCTGCCTCCGAGCTGCCGCTTTGAACCCTAACAACGATCCTTTAACTGGCACTCACTGACTTCACGATCGAACTATACCAAACAATTCCTGTACGTACATTTGTCCAGATCGGCAAATAAATCCGACGTTTGTTATTCTAAACCTCTGCATTTGTTTCTCATTGTCTTAGCTGTTCACACCTTTCTTTTTAAAAGCTTGCGGGGGCGACTCTTTATCGGGCTCGCGACAATACCAAGATTCTGGAAACCATTTGAAGACACAGTAACCGCGGCCATAAGGGACAAAAATTAAATTAATAACGTATTATACAATACTGCAAGAGAACTGCCCATAACATTGGAGGAAATAAGAATTAAGGTGGAAAAAGATGACTTTATAATAAAAATGAAGAAGCAATTAAGATTTAAAGGAAAAAAATATTACTGGAAATAATGCTTTTTCAAATGTAATAATGTATTTATAGACTACTAGCAGTAGAGCCCGGCGTTGCCCGGGGATGTAACAGTAAGAGATAGATCAAGTATCGGCCATCATAAAGACTGAAAAATAAAATTGACAAAGTATTGTTTAAGGTTGACGGACACGCATGTCTTAATTAGTTTTTTTTGTTTGTTTTTACGAATTGGTCAAACCCAAACTCAAACAAAAGCGTTGTTTTTTATCGTTATGAGTCTACCGATTGAACAGAATTTTATTATAAACAATTGTCTTGTAAATGAAATTTTTAAAGCATTTTGAATGTAAAAATAAAGAAAAATGTGTGCAAGACAATAAGAAACACTAACTGCCAAAAAAAAAAAAAGTTTTGTTGAAATCGGTTGAAAAATGTAGGAAATCCGATCCCATATATAAACGAACACAGACACACACTCACAAAAAACCTGGGTTTTATAATAATTATAACTCGATATGAGTTGTCCCCCTTTCATTCGCGACAGCGATGCCTCTTAATCGTGTTTTCAAATTGATTTCGTGCAAAAACAATTGTGTTTTTTCTATTTTCGGCACTGTCAGAACCACCGCAAGGTAATTTTACATAGTCCTGTGAAGTTTTGTTGAAATCGGTTGAAAAATGTAGGAAATCCGATCCAATATATAAACGAACAGACACGCACACACACAACCTGGGTTTTATAATAAGTATGATTCCGAATGGCTATCATCAGAAAAAATTGTGATACCAGTATCATTGCAAAAACGTATGCTAAAGGAATTTCACATAGGGCATCCAGGAATTTCTAGAATGAAATCCTTAATGAGGTGTTATACTTACTGGCGAAAAATGGATCAAAATATCGAAAATTTAGTGAAAACATGTAGATGTTGTGCTCTGGCAGTGAAGTCACCGCCTATCAAAATTCAACCTTGACCGAAAACTGATATTCCATGGTCCAGAATACATATAGAATTTACAAGGCCATTAAAGAAGCATACTATCTAGTGGTAGTTGATAGTTACGCTAAATGTCCAGAAATATTAAAATGTAAAAGACGAGAACATCAAGGAATCAAAATAATATAAATAAGTATTTTAAATCCAGTAGTAAGGTGTTCTTTAAAATGTATGAACGTGGAAAAGAATTCTGGGAAGATGATGTTAAAAAAATGGATTGGAAAAATGACATACATGGTACAGGGACAAAGGTAGATTCAACACCTTAATCATTTAAAACGGAGATTAACTGATTTAGTAAGTCCACGAAAAGAGGTACCGATGGAAATATTGTATGACATGTTTGATGTTTCCATGATACCAGAAATTAGTGAACCAAGGAGGTACAGTAAAAGAAAAAGAACAGCAACGGAACATTTTCTTTTTACTTTCAGACTCAGCGATCATGAGAGCACAGATGACTTTTTAAACCAGCCTTACTTTTACAAGCCTTTGCACAAATGTTGCCCCTGAAAGGGAGAATTTTCATGAGTCTTGCTGATCCAGAAGCTGACTTGTATACTTTATGGCAGAGTGTACAAGAAGGCACAAGGATTGATTTCTGGCTTCTTTCAATGGATTGAGCCTGATGAGACCTAAGGTGACTTTGAAGACCCGCCTTTGGAAGAGCAAAACTACCACATAAACTACATACATGTTGTAAGTTTAGGGTGGAAGGTGGAAGGTAGCACTTCAAGATTACCTTAGCATGTTCCACCACTGGTTACAAACTTAGTGATCTAACGTTCTCCACAAAGGTCAACATTCATCTTCCAGTTTCCTGGTATCAATTGATATCCCAAGTGCTTTGAAATTGGTTTTGATACAATCTTTAAAGCGCTTTATGTCCCTTGACTGGGTGTGGTCGTAGGGTCGCTGTGCAGCTGAGAACCTGACCAATAATTCCCACCACATATATGTTGAAAGCTGGAGAGGTATTCATTCATGCATAGCAGGTCTTTGACAAGTAGATCTAGTGGTGCTTATACCTCATGCTAATGCCCTCGAATATGAAGGCTCATCTTGGCCGTTGATTATAATAGAGAAACCTTCACCCTGGCCATTGACTTCAGTCTAATAAGCCCTCCACCCAGTGGATACCATGTCATCACTGCACTGGCTGCAGACATAGCTATGGACCTTGATCTACTTCATTGCACTTGATGACCATTCACCTACAAGAAGGTTCATCTCTACTTTGACTGGTCTTATTTTTAATCCTGCTGGGTGTCTAGCCACTCTCCTCACCAGAAAATCCTGGTGGAGGAACCGGTTTAGTTGCCAATGACATGACCATGTGGCAGGTAAGTACTGGTTTACATTTGTAGACTGACCTGACATAATCCATATCAAAAGACCAAAACTAAAAAACTGGCAAAATATTTCTTTTAGTTTCCAAATGTATCTTTTTTTCCTCCAAAGAAAGAATTTATATTATAAACTGAACAAATAATATTTGATAATATATAACAGTTTGAGATTGTTTTTTAAATTTATTATTTCATATTATCAATTTTAAAAAAACTGTTAAATAAAAATAAAAAAAATTACAATCTTGCATTTAATTTTTTTCTTTTCTTACTCAAGAATTTCCTAGCCATGGCGTCTGCAGTGGATACATCTATGAGCCGAATGTTTCGTCGTTTGACTCGTAGAGACCAGTCTTTTTTGATGAGACCACCTGTGCATGGCCGGAAGCTATTACAACCAATGAAGATGCCAACAAATAAAAGAGAAAGGGATTTGTTAGAGAAACAGGTGTATCTTCGAGAAAATTTACCTGTTCTGAACAAAAAGGAAACTGCCAAGTAAGTACAGTGATGATTGTACACACACACACACACACACAAACACACACACACACACACACTTGTTTAATGAAAGGGATGGTTCTAGATTTCCTATCAGAATGCCCAATATTTCAAATGTTTATTTTCATGGCCGACAAGCTTTCCTGTCACAACATAATCATATTGTTGACATTTCTCTCTATTTTATTCTGTGCTAATCTGAGTAAATATCTATATATCTATATCTATAAAGATATTTACCAAAATAAATGTACTTTGGTAAATATCTATCAATACATATATCTGATAAGCCTATTTTGGTACAAAACCAGATGTTAAAAAAAAATAAATATATACATGTAAATGTGAAAGACTGTCTTGACTCATCATTTACATGTTGTTCATATCTTTGGTGTTATTTTCACAACATTTATTGCTATTGTACTCTCTGGTCTTCATCTGGTGCTTGTCAATCTGGGTAACATTCGAGGAATTTTGAACTGAACCCTTTACTTAATCTATGTGGATAGATTGTTCTTGTTTGGTTGGCCAGTTATTGTTTACACTGTTTCCATTGGCTCTAAATCTGCACTACGCAGCCCAGTAACTCACAGTTACTATCTTACCATATCATTGAATCAATGTTTTTAACTACTAAGCTATTGTTCCATGGGACAATTCAGAGTAGAGATTGTTTTAAAACTAGCCTGTCTGATGATGGTGCTGCTGTTGCTAGTCACTTGATTATATATATATATATATATATATATATATATATATATATATATATATATTCAAAAAATATACATGTATGTGTATGCACCTATGTATATATATTTATATATTTTGCATATGTATGTATATTTTTACCACTAATATTAACTATATATATATATATATATATATAGTTAATATTAGTGGTAAATATATATATATATATATATGTATGTATATATATATATATATATATATATATATATATATATTAATATTAATGGTAAATATATATATATATATATATATATATATATATAGTTAATATTAGTGGTAAATATACACATACAGATGCAAAATATATAAATATATATACATAGGTACATACCCATACATGTATATTTTTTGAATAAAAAATTCCAAGAAGATAGAATCCAGGTCGAACTCAATGTCCAGAACAGAGTAAGGATATAATAAAAAGGCTTAAACACTAATATTCCATGGTCATAATTTATTCCATTGGAATCGTAAATACGATCCAATTCATCAGACCTACAAATTCAAAAAGAAAACAGAAAAAACAATTCCGGAAATAAAAATAGAATTTAGAGAGAGTGTGGGACGAAAGTTAGAGCTAAAGAGAGGGGTAACAGACGAAAGAAGGTATATATATATATATATATATATATATATATATATTGTGTACCTCTGATGGTCACTCCTTATCATGGTCAAAGGGCTTTCATAGTCTAATGACTCTGAGAACAATGCTGTCAGGAGTTCAGGAACTCCTAGTAAGGCGACTCTTGGCAGCAAGGTCGAAGATGAGGACCCAGACTAAATGTGACCAACCCCAAAGATCCCAATGGTAGAACAAGTGGATGATGATTACAACAGAGCTCAACAGTTGAACCAGTGACTGAAGAGGGCTACGCATGATGGACATGCCACAGAAGGTGCCACTCAAAATTATAACAGAATCAACAACAGTCCATTGCAGTTTCATAACTGGATTCTGCATATCTCATTCCATATGTGCCACAGGGGAAGGCCATGAAATGAAGTGTGTGCATCACTTTCTGGCAAGTTGAGTTCCCCCTTAAACAAATTCATGCCATCAGCACTTTCTTTACCTCCAATCAATTCATGCAAAACGAAATGGCATAAGGGAATGGATGACAGGAACAGATTTTGATGAAACTGGAAGCTTCTAGTCCTGAACTTGCACATTGGCAGTGAATTTAGTCATCAATGCCATTATCATAAAGGAAGTGATCTGCAAAGAAGAAATTAAATTCTTGGACATGAAATAAAGCTGGCACTGGCAATGGTGTTTATATATATATATATATATATATATATATATATATATATATATGTTATAAATTAAATGATTTAAAATATGTTTTTTTTTCGCTACACAGTAATAACCATGTTTCAAAAATGGAAGCTAAAAATTTCAAATTTAATTATATAATTAAATTAAAAGCATTAGTTCCATTTCATCTTTAAGCGAATTTTGGAATAACTTATTTTTAAATTTACTGAGTTTTAAACACACATATAAATTCATAATTTCCTGTTTCCAAGGATACAGAGAAATCCAATCATTCAGACAGTGGTGGTGTTCATTTTTATTAACTATTGTTGTATCAATTATGAGATGTGTTCCAAAAAGAGGTTAAGTTTAGGGCAGGTAGTGGTGTATTTTTAAACAAATTCTGACATCTGTTAAATGCATGTTGTCTGGGTTTTTTTTTTGTATTTTTTTCTCTCTTTTTTAATGGCAAAAAGTTTTTGGCATTTTTTCTGTACTTATATACTTAAAGATTCTATCTAGGGGTGTTTGGGTTATAATACGTTTTATTTAACTACAATTTTCAAATATTTTTACTCATAATTACTAATAGACTATATTTCTATTTAAAACAAGTAAATGTAATAGAATTACTTAAATTATTTAAAATTTTTTCATATCAAATATAAGTATGTATATTACTAGCTCCCATTTTTCTATTTTATTTTATTTTTTAAAATTATTTAAGGAAAATTTTTGACAATGACGGCAAAGAATAGCTATTTAATTTCTCTGATTCAGTAAATTTTTATTTTTTATAAACTTAGTAATATATAGTTTCTCATGTATGCGCAAAGGACATGGGTCATTTAATGACCTACATATTCTAGCTTTTCTTATTAATTTCCATTTTACTGTAGGTGTTTTATTGGATTCTTTTAAGTGCCAGAAATATTTTGAAAGGGAATGTCTGATTTCTGTATTTATTTATCCTAAATGAAGTTTGATGTTGATTGAACCACTTTTTGAACTCATGGCTTGTGCAACCTATATAGATTTTTATGTTTTCAGGATTCTCAATAGATGAGATATTGCATTGGTATACTAATGATTCTGTGCGACATTTATTTTGTAGACAGTTATGAGGATTTCTATAGCTACGTAATTTTTGTTTATCTTCATATCTTTTTATTTTTATTTTTACATTGTCTAAATTTCTTTGGTTTTGGTCTAAGTGTTTATTGAAGATATTAGCATTAACAAAAATATTACCAGGAAAAAAAAAGTTGTTGGCATTAAATGACCCATTGAGGTTGATATGCCGTAAAACAAAACAAACCAAACTAAACCATAACTTGACATGTAATTATAAAGTGAATTTTCATCTGGAATTTTCCCTGTATAATGTTTGATTAAAATTCACTCCTGATGTAACTGGATTGACAAGGAAAAATAAATATTTGTGTGAAATAAATGTTTATTTTTTGTTAAGCTACAGACTTATTGGTGTGTATACAATAATGTCAATAATGATATATAATAACTTTGATTCTTGTTACAATTTCAACTAAATGAAAATGAAGCTCTGAGAAAATTATACAGTTCTTGCTTATATATATATATATATATATATATATATATATATATATATATATATATATATATATATATATATATATAGCATAGATAGGAATCTAACAAAATGTTAGGAAAAAAGAACAAGTCGAAAACAGCTCTTCATCTTCATGTTTTACTTTATTAAAGTTTTGTTATAGAGACACAGATTAATGGTATGTTGTGTTTTGTTATATCAAAACATCCTACTGCATCTTGCTAACTTTTACACACTTTAGTGTTGGGAATGTTTGCCATACATATTATCTGTTACTTCATTACATGTGACACATATCTAAGCAATAAGAAATAGCAAAAAACAACATGGTATTAATCTGTATCATTTTGCTTTTATCATTTTATCATGGCCTGATGATTGCATATAGCATGAAAGAGACTGTCGCCTCTGAGTGTTGACTTTTATGTTCACTTTTATATATATATATATATATATATATATATTTAGTTGGATAGATGTGAGTTTGTGACCCTGGGTTTCATGCTTTAGCGATCGTCAGACGATCGCTAAAAGCGTGAAACCCAGGGTCACAAACTCACATCTATCCAACCAAATATATTAGCTCTATCTCTGATATTGAGCGCATATAATATATAAATAATTATACATATATATATTTATTTATATTTATATACACTTTTCACATATACATATATATATATATATATATATATATATATATATATATATATGATGGACTCTCCTGTTGATTTCTATGTATGACCACCCAATAATCACATTCAGTTTTTATGTTTGTGTCATATGTGAAACTTCAGCCCACTAGTGACCTGCATACAAGTCCAAATATTGTGAAACAATGAAGATCTTGGAATAGTTACAGGAATATTTGCTAATGCTTTTTGCTCTTGCCTTTTGCCCTTTTCAGCTGATCAATACAACTGATTTCTGATATCGCTCTGGCACAAATATCTCCAGTTATTTCTATCCAGGGCAACTCACCTAAGTTATTATGAGGCACATTGACAGCTGAGAAGTTATTCTTTATACCTGACCCATGACCATCCAACAGTCCACTATCAAGTTGCCTATACATAAGGACTTTAGGTATTCTATTGTTACTCATCTTTGCAACATGACCAGCCCAGCAAAGTTGTGACTGCATCAGGTGTCTCAGTTCCACCAATGTTGCATTTTGTGAGAAGATCAACATTGAAAACCTTATTGTGAAAAGTAAAGCCACAGATTGCACGGAGACAACTGCATATATATTGCATGGACATAGGAATCAGCTGCATAGTGACTGCCATTTTCCTGCTTTTCTAGGCTAAAATTGTTGGAAGCATGAAACTGACAGTCATTATACTGTGTCAATTTCTATGTTCACATACTATATATATATATATATATATATATATGGGATGGGGTGAAATACATATATATGTATAGAAAGAGAGTGGGAGAGAAAATAAAGAGAGTGTGAGAGATTTGCTAATATACCACATATGTGTATATTTTGATGGATTGTACTGGCAACACCAGGTGGTAGTGTCTTTTTTTTTTATGATAATGGTAAGCAAGCCAGGAGCTGAAAAGGTTGACTAAAACTATAATAATTAAAAAAAAAATGTAAAGATTCACATGTGAAAACCTAAAATGATAATGGATAAATTTCATATTTCCGTCCTTTTTGATAGCATAGGAAAAACTATTTTTTTCATTTTATTAATTTTGAGATTAATTCCACCATCCAATATTCGTGCTTTTTTTTTGCTCACTTTATTCCTTTCCATGTATTTCTGTATAAACATGATAGTTGCTAGAATTAATTATTTGTGTGAAGAAAACTAATGCATATCATTTTCCTTCTTTTTATTTCTTATATTTGTTGCTAACATGTTCCTTTAATTTGGTGATGCAATCAATTAGTTACAATATCTCTTTCTGTTTGCAGCTATTGGAAGTCTTTCAAGCATAGTCTGTGTGTTGATTTGCTCGCATCTGGCTTTCATTTGTCCTTTGATGAGATCTTCAATCTCATTCAAGAGCAGAAGAAGCGAATATCACCATATGAAAAGAAACAAACATTATTGGAAGAAGAAAAAGACAAATTGAATATAATCAAGAAACAATTGATGGAAGCTGAATCTGCCATGCTTGCTGGTAAGTTCTACAGTTCTAAGTCTGCCTAATGCTATGTTGGTATGAAATTCCAATTTCTGTGCACTCCTAATCAATTTACTCTTGCTTACTGCCAACACAACCATTACTGTCTTGCAAGATAAACAGATGCTGATTACTACTACTGCCAACACATTGTCCAGCAGGGCATGTTAAGGCTCATCAATTCTAATGTTTTGCATTTATAACAAAATGCTAGTTGTCCTTGATGGTCATCAGATTTAAATAAAAGCCTAGCCACATCACTTTCCTTCGGTCAGGGCTATATGCTTCAAGAATATCCAAACACAATTTCATGATCAGTAAAAGGAAGACAGTATGTTATATTGGCACCTAAAATGTCAGAGCCATTTCTAAAGACATACATTAGAACAACTTTAAGTGAGATTTAAAACATTAAATGGGACATCATTGGTATTAGGAAAATGAGAAAACCATGTGAACAACTATAAAAATTTATGAACAAAATGTATCAAAGGGGAAAATGGAAAAATTATGGGTTGGAAACCACAAGAAAAATGTAGCAGGATTTGAAGCTACTTTAGAATGCATAAGTCAGTGTCACCATAGAACTTTCAAAGAGATACAGAATAAATATCTTTACAGTTTAGACTCTCACTTCACATAAGTTTGTCTATTGTCCAGTTCACATTTCTCACCAGTTTTTTGAACAAGAGTAGAGGTTTATCCCATGTTTCCTGTTTAGGATTGGGTTTCGCATTCCTTTTGAAGTCTACCACAACTCTATATTCCTAACATCTCCAACTGAGCTCTGATTAATTATTTATCTTTCTTCTCTCTCAATAGGAGTAGATAGGTTCACCTATCATCTGTTTCATGCTCTTCCACGGTTTTTTGAACAGAAGTAGAGGTTTATCCCATGTTTACTGTTTAGGATTGGGTTTCGCATTCCTTCTGAAGTCTACCTCAACTCTATATTCCTAACATCTCCAACTGAGCTCTGATTAATTATTTATCTTTCTTCTCTCAATAGGAGTAGATAGGTTCACCTATCATCTGTTTCATGCTCTTCCACTGTTTTTTGAACAGAAGTAGAGGTTTATCCCATGTTTACTGTTTAGGATTGGGTTTCGCATTCCTTCTGAAGTCTACCTCAACTCTATATTCCTAACATCTCCAACTGAGCTCTGATTAATTATTTATCTTTCTTCTCTCTCAATAGGAGTAGATAGGTTCACCTATCATCTGTTTCATGCTCTTCCACGGTTTTTTGAACAGAAGTAGAGGTTTATCCCATGTTTACTGTTTAGGATTGGGTTTCGCATTCCTTCTGAAGTCTACCTCAACTCTATATTCCTAACATCTCCAACTGAGCTCTGATTAATTATTTATCTTTCTTCTCTCTCAATAGGAGTAGATAGGTTCACCTATCATCTGTTTCATGCTCTTCCACGGTTTTTTGAACAGAAGTAGAGGTTTATCCCATGTTTACTGTTTAGGATTGGGTTTCGCATTCCTTTTGAAGTCTACCTCAACTCTATATTCCTAACATCTCCAACTGAGCTCTGATTAATTATCTATCTTTCTTCTCTCTCAATAGGAGTAGATAGGTTCACCTATCATCTGTTTCATGCTCTTCCATGGTTTTTTGAACAGAAGTAGAGGTTTATCCCATGTTTCCTGTTTAGGATTGAGTTTCGCATTCCTTTTGAAGTCTACATCAACTCTATATTCCTAACATCTCCAACTGAGCTCTGATTAATTATCTTTCTTCTCTCTCAATAGGAGTAGATAGGTTCACCTATCATCTGTTTCATGCTCTTCCACGGTTTTTTGAACAGAAGTAGAGGTTTATCCCATGTTTACTGTTTAGGATTGGGTTTCGCATTCCTTCTGAAGTCTACCTCAACTCTATATTCCTAACATCTCCAACTGAGCTCTGATTAATTATTATCTTTCTTTCTTTCTCTCTCAATAGGAGTAGATAGGTTCACCTATCATCTGTTTCATGCTCTTCCACGGTTTTTTGAACAGAAGTAGAGGTTTATCCCATGTTTACTGTTTAGGATTGGTTTCACATTCCTTCTGAAGTCTACCTCAACTCTATATTCCTAACATCTCCAACTGAGCTCTGATTAATTATTTATCTTTCTTCTCTCTCAATAGGAGTAGATAGGTTCACCCATCATCTGTTTCATGCTCTTCCACGGTTTTTTGAACAGAAGTAGAGGTTTATCCCATGTTTACTGTTTAGGATTGAGTTTCGCATTCCTTTTTGAAGTCTACCTCAACTCTATATTCCTAACATCTCCAACTGAGCTCTGATTAATTATCTTTCTTTCTCTCTCTCAATAGGAGTAGATAGGTTCACCTATCATCTGTTTCATGCTCTTTCCACGGTTTTTTGAACAGAAGTAGAGGTTTATCCCATGTTTCCTGTTTAGGATTGAGTTTCGCATTCCTTTTGAAGTCTACATCAAATCTATATTCCTAACATCTCCAACTGAGCTCTGATTAATTATCTTTCTTCTTTCTCTCAATAGGAGTAGATAGGTTCACCTATCATCTGTTTCATGCTCTTCCACGGTTTTTGAACAGATGTAGAGGTTTATCCCATGTTTCCTGTTTAGGATTGAGTTTCACATTCCTTTTGAAGTCTACCTCAACTCTATATTCCTAACATCTCCAACTGAGCCCTGATTAATTATTTATCTTTCTTCTCTCTCAATAGGAGTAGATAGGTTCACCCATCATCTGTTTCATGCTCTTCCACGGTTTTTTTGAACAGAAGTAGAGGTTTATCCCATGTTTCCTGTTTAGGATTGGAGTCTCCTGATTCCTTTTGAAGTCTACCTCAACTCTATATTCCTAACATCTTCAACTGAGCTCTGATTAATTATCTTTCTTCTCTCTCAATAGGAGTAGATAGGTTCACCTATCATCTGTTTCATGCTCTTCCACGGTTTTTTGAACAGAAGTAGAGGTTTATTCCATGTTTCCTGTTTAGGATTGAGTTTCGCATTCCTTTTGAAGTCTACCTCAACTCTATATTCCTAACATCTCCAACTGAGCTCTGATTAATTATTTATCTTTCTTCTCTCTCAATAGGAGTAGATAGGTTCACCCATCATCTGTTTCATGCTCTTCCACGGTTTTTGAACAGAAGTAGAGGTTTATCCCATGTTTCCTGTTTAGGATTGGGTTTCGCATTCCTTTTGAAGTCTACCTCAACTCTATATTCCTAACATCTCCAACTGAGCTCTGATTAATTATTTATCTTCTCTCTCAATAGGAGTAGATAGGTTCACCTATCATCTGTTTCATGCTCTTCCACGGTTTTTTGAACAGAAGTAGAGGTTTATTCCATGTTTCCTGTTTAGGATTGAGTTTCGCATTCCTTTTGAAGTCTACATCAACTCTATATTCCTAACATCTCCAACTGAGCTCTGATTAATTATTTATCTTTCTTCTCTCTCAATAGGAGTAGATAGGTTTACCTATCATCTGTTTCATGCTCTTCCACGGTTTTTTGAACAGAAGTAGAGGTTTATCCCATGTTTCCTGTTTAGGATTGAGTTTCGCATTCCTTTTGAAGTCTACATCAACTCTATATTCCTAACATCTCCAACTGAGCTCTGATTAATTATTTATCTTTCTTCTCTCTCTCAATAGGAGTAGATAGGTTCACCTATCATCTGTTTCATGCTCTTCCACGGTTTTTTGAACAGAAGTAGAGGTTTATCCCATGTTTCCTGTTTAGGATTGAGTTTCACATTCCTTTTGAAGTCTACCTCAACTCTATATTCCTAACATCTCCAACTGAGCTCTGATTAATTATTTTTTCTTTCTCTCTCTGTTCAATAGGAGTAGATAGGTTCACCTATCATCTGTTTCATGCTCTTCCACGGTTTTTTGAACAGAAGTAGAGGTTTATCCCATGTTTCCTGTTTAGGATTGAGTTTCGCATTCCTTTTGAAGTCTACATCAACTCTATATTCCTAACATCTCCAACTGAGCTCTGATTAATTATCTTTCTTCTCTCTCAATAGGAGTAGATAGGTTCACCTATCATCTGTTTCATGCTCTTCCACGGTTTTTTGAACAGATGTAGAGGTTTATCCCATGTTTCCTGTTTAGGATTGAGTTTCACATTCCTTTTGAAGTCTACCTCAACTCTATATTCCTAACATCTCCAACTGAGCCCTGATTAATTATTTATCTTTCTTCTCTCTCAATAGGAGTAGATAGGTTCACCCATCATCTGTTTCATGCTCTTCCACGGTTTTTTGAACAGAAGTAGAGGTTTATCCCATGTTTCCTGTTTAGGATTGAGTCTCGCATTCCTTTTGAAGTCTACCTCAACTCTATATTCCTAACATCTCCAACTGAGCTCTGATTAATTATCTTTCTTCTCTCTCAATAGGAGTAGATAGGTTCACCTATCATCTGTTTCATGCTCTTCCACGGTTTTTTGAACAGAAGTAGAGGTTTATCCCATGTTTCCTGTTTAGGATTGAGTTTCGCATTCCTTTTGAAGTCTACCTCAAATCTATATTCCTAACATCTCCAACTGAGCTCTGATTAATTATCTTTCTTCTTTCTCAATAGGAGTAGATAGGTTCACCTATCATCTGTTTCATGCTCTTCCACGGTTTTTTGAACAGAAGTAGAGGTTTATCCCATGTTTCCTGTTTAGGATTGAGTTTCACATTCCTTTTGAAGTCTACCTCAACTCTATATTCCTAACATCTCCAACTGAGCCCTGATTAATTATTTATCTTTCTTCTCTCTCAATAGGAGTAGATAGGTTCACCCATCATCTGTTTCATGCTCTTCCACGGTTTTTTGAACAGAAGTAGAGGTTTATCCCATGTTTCCTGTTTAGGATTGGGTTTTAGCATTCCTTCTGAAGTCTACCTCAACTCTATATTCCTAACATCTTCAACTGACAGCTCTGATTAATTATCTTTCTTCTCTCTCAATAGGAGTAGATAGGTTCACCTATCATCTGTTTCATGCTCTTCCACGGTTTTTTGAACAGAAGTAGAGGTTTATTCCATGTTTCCTGTTTAGGATTGGGTTTCGCATTCCTTCTGAAGTCTACCTCAACTCTATATTCCTAACATCTCCAACTGAGCTCTGATTAATTATCTTTCTTCTCTCTCAATAGGAGTAGATAGGTTTACCTATCATCTGTTTCATGCTCTTCCACGGTTTTTTGAACAGAAGTAGAGGTTTATCCCATGTTTCCTGTTTAGGATTGGGTTTCGCATTCCTTTTGAAGTCTACCTCAACTCTATATTCCTAACATCTCCAACTGAGCTCTGATTAATTATTTATCTTTCTTCTCTCTCAATAGGAGTAGATAGGTTCACCTATCATCTGTTTCATGCTCTTCCACGGTTTTTTGAACAGAAGTAGAGGTTTATCCCATGTTTCCTGTTTAGGATTGAGTTTCGCATTCCTTTTGAAGTCTACATCAACTCTATATTCCTAACATCTCCAACTGAGCTCTGATTAATTATCTTTCTTCTCTCTCAATAGGAGTAGATAGGTTCACCTATCATCTGTTTCATGCTCTTCCACGGTTTTATGAACAGAAGTAGAGGTTTATCCCATGTTTCCTGTTTAGGATTGAGTTTCACATTCCTTTTGAAGTCTACCTCAACTCTATATTCCTAACATCTCCAACTGAGCCCTGATTAATTATTTATCTTTCTTCTCTCTCAATAGGAGTAGATAGGTTCACCCATCATCTGTTTCATGCTGCTTCCACGGTTTTTTGAACAGAAGTAGAGGTTTATCCCATGTTTCCTGTTTAGGATTGAGTTTCGCATTCCTTTTGAAGTCTACCTCAACTCTATATTCCTAACATCTCAACTGAGCTCTGATTAATTATCTTTCTTCTCTCTCAATAGGAGTAGATAGGTTCACCTATCATCTGTTTCATGCTCTTCCACGGTTTTTTGAACAGAAGTAGAGGTTTATCCCATGTTTCCTGTTTAGGATTGAGTTTCGCATTCCTTTTGAAGTCTACCTCAAATCTATATTCCTAACATCTCCAACTGAGCTCTGATTAATTATCTTTCTTCTCTCTCAATAGGAGTAGATAGGTTCACCTATCATCTGTTTCATGCTCTTCCACGGTTTTTTGAACAGAAGTAGAGGTTTATCCCATGTTTCCTGTTTAGGATTGAGTTTCGCATTCCTTTTGAAGTCTACCTCAAATCTATATTCCTAACATCTCCAACTGAGCTCTGATTAATTATCTTTCTTCTCTCTCAATAGGAGTAGATAGGTTCACCTATCATCTGTTTCATGCTCTTCCACGGTTTTTTGAACAGAAGTAGAGGTTTATCCCATGTTTCCTGTTTAGGATTGAGTTTCACATTCCTTTTGAAGTCTACCTCAACTCTATATTCCTAACATCTCCAACTGAGCCGTGATTAATTATTTATCTTTCTTCTCTCTCAATAGGAGTAGATAGGTTCACCCATCATCTGTTTCATGCTCTTCCACGGTTTTTTGAACAGAAGTAGAGGTTTATCCCATGTTTCCTGTTTAGGATTGGGTTTCGCATTCCTTCTGAAGTCTACCTCAACTCTATATTCCTAACATCTTCAACTGAGCTCTGATTAATTATCTTTCTTCTCTCTCAATAGGAGTAGATAGGTTCATCTATCATCTGTTTCATGCTCTTCCACGGTTTTTTGAACAGAAGTAGAGGTTTATTCCATGTTTCCTGTTTAGGATTGGGTTTCGCATTCCTTCTGAAGTCTACCTCAACTCTATATTCCTAACATCTCCAACTGAGCTCTGATTAATTATCTTTCTTCTCTCTCAATAGGAGTAGATAGGTTCACCTATCATCTGTTTCATGCTCTTCCATGGTTTTTTGAACAGAAGTAGAGGTTTATCCCATGTTTCCTGTTTAGGATTGGGTTTCGCATTCCTTTTGAAGTCTACCTCAACTCTATATTCCTAACATCTCCAACTGAGCTCTGATTAATTATTTATCTTTCTTCTCTCTCAATAGGGTAGATAGGTTCACCTATCATCTGTTTCATGCTCTTCCACGGTTTTTTTGAACAGAAGTAGAGGTTTATCCCATGTTTCCTGTTTAGGATTGAGTTTCGCATTCCTTTTGAAGTCTACATCAACTCTATATTCCTAACATCTCCAACTGAGCTCTGATTAATTATTTATCTTTCTTCTCTCTCAATAGGGTAGATAGGTTCACCTATCATCTGTTTCATGCTCTTCCACGGTTTTTTGAACAGAAGTAGAGGTTTATCCCATGTTTAATGTTTAGGATTGAGTTTCACATTCCTTTTTGAAGTCTACCTCAACTCTATATTCCTAACATCTCCAACTGAGCCCTGATTAATTATTTATCTTTCTTCTCTCTCAGTAGGAGTAGATAGGTTCACCTATCATCTGTTTCATGCTCTTCCACGGTTTTTTGAACAGAAGTAGAGGTTTATCCCATGTTTAATGTTTAGGATTGAGTTTCACATTCCTTTTGAAGTCTACCTCAACTCTATATTCCTAACATCTCCAACTGAGCTCTGATTAATTATTTATCTTTCTTCTCTCTCAATAGGAGTAGATAGGTTCACCTATCATCTGTTTCATGCTCTTCCACGGTTTTTTGAACAGAAGTAGAGGTTTATCCCATGTTTCCTGTTTAGGATTGAGTTTCGCATTCCTTTTGAAGTCTACATCAACTCTATATTCCTAACATCTCCAACTGAGCTCTGATTAATTATTTATCTTTCTTCTCTCTCAATAGGAGTAGATAGGTTCACCTATCATCTGTTTCATGCTCTTCCATGGTTTTTTGAACAGAAGTAGAGGTTTATCCCATGTTTAATGTTTAGGATTGAGTTTCACATTCCTTTTGAAGTCTACCTCAACTCTATATTCCTAACATCTCCAACTGAGCCCTGATTAATTATTTATCTTTCTTCTCTCTCAATAGGAGTAGATAGGTTCACCTATCATCTGTTTCATGCTCTTCCACGGTTTTTTGAACAGAAGTAGAGGTTTATCCCATGTTTCCTGTTTAGGATTGGGTTTCGCATTCCTTTTGAAGTCTACCTCAACTCTATATTCCTAACATCTCCAACTGAGCTCTGATTAATTATTTATCTTTCTTCTCTCTCAATAGGAGTAGATAGGTTCACCTATCATCTGTTTCATGCTCTTCCACGGTTTTTTGAACAGAAGTAGAGGTTTATCCCATGTTTCCTGTTTAGGATTGAGTTTCGCATTCCTTTTGAAGTCTACATCAACTCTATATTCCTAACATCTCCAACTGAGCTCTGATTAATTATTTATCTTTCTTCTCTCTCAATAGGAGTAGATAGGTTCACCTATCATCTGTTTCATGCTCTTCCACGGTTTTTTGAACAGAAGTAGAGGTTTATCCCATGTTTAATGTTTAGGATTGAGTTTCACATTCCTTTTGAAGTCTACCTCAACTCTATATTCCTAACATCTCCAACTGAGCCCTGATTAATTATTTATCTTTCTTCTCTCTCAATAGGAGTAGATAGGTTCACCCATCATCTGTTTCATGCTCTTCCACGGTTTTTTGAACAGAAGTAGAGGTTTATCCCATGTTTCCTGTTTAGGATTGAGTTTCGCATTCCTTTTGAAGTCTACCTCAACTCTATATTCCTAACATCTTCAACTGAGCTCTGATTAATTATCTTTCTTCTCTCTCAATAGGAGTAGATAGGTTCACCTATCATCTGTTTCATGCTCTTCCACGGTTTTTTGAACAGAAGTAGAGGTTTATCCCATGTTTCCTGTTTAGGATTGAGTTTCGCATTCCTTTTGAAGTCTACCTCAAATCTATATTCCTAACATCTCCAACTGAGCTCTGATTAATTATCTTTCTTCTCTCTCAATAGGAGTAGATAGGTTCACCTATCATCTGTTTCATGCTCTTCCACGGTTTTTTGAACAGAAGTAGAGGTTTATCCCATGTTTCCTGTTTAGGATTGAGTTTCACATTCCTTTTGAAGTCTACCTCAAATCTATATTCCTAACATCTCCAACTGAGCTCTGATTAATTATCTTTCTTCTCTCTCAATAGGAGTAGATAGGTTCACCTATCATCTGTTTCATGCTCTTCCACGGTTTTTGAACAGAAGTAGAGGTTTATCCCATGTTTCCTGTTTAGGATTGAGTTTCACATTCCTTTTGAAGTCTACCTCAACTCTATATTCCTAACATCTCCAACTGAGCCCTGATTAATTATTTATCTTTCTTCTCTCTCAATAGGAGTAGATAGGTTCACCCATCATCTGTTTCATGCTCTTCCACGGTTTTTTGAACAGAAGTAGAGGTTTATCCCATGTTTCCTGTTTAGGATTGGGTTTTCAGTTCCTTCCAAAGTCTACTTTGACACTATTACTTCTGACGTTTCCAAGTGAAATTTGAAATGTTATTCACTAATTAAATTTTGACCTTTTCAAATCTAGAGTTAGCTGTTATCTTTCCTGCATAGCCCCAAGAATTTCACTTCTTCCCTTTTCTTATGCCAATACAACACCACGCAGTAACCCTCTACCTTGAGTGGCTTTTCGGCCTTGTATAGGGCGAACATTAGTAAAAAACTTCAGTGTTAAAGGAATTAAACAACTTTTACAATGACTTGTGAGGAACTTCAGTAGTCAAGTTAGGAAATAAAGATTGTATTGACAACTTTGGATACAAACTACAAAACCAAATAACTACTGAACTTGGAAAATCTCTCCCCACTCCTAAAAGAAATCAGACACAAAATCAATATTATCTTAGCAGATGAGAGAAAGTATCAAACATATTCAGGTCGTAAGTAAAGTCAATGTCAAAAGCAACTTTAGAATAGTGTTAGGTAGAATTTAAATTGACAGCAAAAAAGAATACAAGGAAATGTTCTACACAAAACTACGACCACTTCATCATCCAAATGAGCCTATGGCCATATCATGTTGAAATACCAGTTCCTGTATGATCAACAAAGTCAATCAATGTCAAGGTTGGTTAGTACCTAAATGGGTGACTGCTTGGGAATACCAGCTGCTGTAAGCTTGGATATACAAGTAGTGTAATGGATAATGGTTTGGAATTGAAAATCGGAATGCCAAGTTCCAGTTTGGTTTGTCATATTCACTTATGTGCAAATACTCTGGGGAAGTATGAATCCATATCTTCTTTCCCCAGTTATGAGTTAAGTATTAAGACTTGTATCAATAAATCATTATTATCTTCAAAAAATCCTTATAATTTAAAAATATTTTCTGGCTTTAAATAACCTACAAAAGTTGATAAACTGTAAAAAACAAATCAATTCATCCCAACTTTTCTTAACTACATTGTCCTCACATTTTGTATTGAGCTCAAAAATCAGCCCTCAAACTAAAACCTATGCAACATACACACAACAAATCATGACCTGTAAAGACTGCAAAACAGTTCAATGTATGAGAAAACAAACAAGAGTGAGAGACATCTTAGAAGCCATTAACAAACTTAAATGGTAAAGAGTAGATTATGTTACAAGTGTGTCAGAAAACATGGATTCCTCAAGATCATCTGTGAAATTGTTCTTTTAAATAAAACAGTATGATCTGGATAAATCCAGAATGGTTTTGAATGATAATGTTTAGAAGTGAAAAATGCAGCAGATATTGGTGAAAAACCTATACTTAACAACAGTGATAGTAATGACTGAACAAAATAAGCAAGCAGGTAGTAACTCTTGGTTTATCCACAATCAAACAGAACCCATTTAATTCAAAGAAGTGGATTTTAAAAAGAAAACTGATTTTATTTGACAATATTCATAAAGAATCTAAATGAAATTGTTTAAATTTTAAGTACGGTAACATTTATTGTAAATTCTACTGACTTCCCCTTTTAAGATCTCATTTTAATTGGTTACTCAGATTTTACTCAACAAATCAAACACAAACTCTCAAGAAGTTTTTTATGGAATTTTTTAAGACTTACTGTGTTTTATTTTGTTTCCAAATGAGACAAAGGTTGTCTGTCAGACTGATTTAGTTTGTGATTTATTTTTGAAAAAGTGAAGAAACCGGATGGAATTACTTGTTTGTGAATATTTTTCACTCAGAAAATAAATATTTAAACTTTAAAATTAGTCAGTTGTTCTTAAGAAATAACTAAAGATTGTTTATATCACTGAATAATATACACTGATGGAAAATAAAATTGCAACCTCCAGAAAGACAATGCTGATTTTAACCTGAGTAGTGTATAGTAGATCTTTTGATAAAAATTTCAAAGTTTTTTTGCCATATTGTAGATTAAATAATTACAGTGAAAAACACAATTAGTTAAGATATGATTCTTGTAACAACATAATTTTAGTGCTATGCTTGTATATCTATGACATTCAGGGTTTCTCTAAAATAAGTTTGAATGCCACTGGACAAATGATTGTCTCAGTTCTTAAATCTTGTATTTCTTTGATCTTTAACAAGGGTGTCTAATTTTTTTTCATTTTAATATTACATTTTTTTTGCAGAGAATTATCGACTGGCATATGAAGCTCGATTGGTGTTAGCAAATCATTTCAGCAATGAGGAAGACAAGTGGTTGTCCGATCATTTTCGGGAAACATGTTTGGAAGTCAGTTGTCTGGTAGATTCTGATGAGGGTAAAACTTATGCTGAAGGATATTGCAACATGGCTTTGGCCCTCAAAGACAGTGGTAGGTTTTTTTAGAATATTTTTCATCTTTTAAACCTGAAGTACAAATATAATAGAATAAGGTAGATGGTAACTCTGGAGTGTGATATCTTCATAACCTCTATGATTTCTGGTGAAGTGATTAAGATCAGTAAAGTAAATTCAGCAATCTTGAACCTTCATGTCTGCCAAAAAAAAAAAAAACAAAGTGTGAAAAGGAAAGTTTTTCCCTTGACACCACTATTATTTTAACTAACTTCACTCCTTCAGAAATATTTATTGTTGCACTTAATTTTCATGTGAATGATAACTCTCTCATTCTTAGAAAGCATGCTGAAGTGTATATGCTATTTGCTTTCCAAATAGTAACACTGCCTTGTATATAATATATGATGGTAGGTAGGTATATTTAAGAGAGTATTTAAAAATAAAAATATTTCTCTTCTACTGTCTCTGTGTATAGAAGTTGATAATTTCACATGATCTTCCTTTAAAATAAAATATGTGATTTTTAAAATATACTTCAAAATTATTCTTTATGATATTGGTAATTCCTGATTCACTTTTGAAATCTTTCCTTCTTCCTTAAAAAATCTGGATCTTGTTTCTATTGCTGATGGACAACTGATCCAACTTATAATTTTAGATTTTTGTACTATGAATAAGAAACAAGCAGTTGTTTATAGGACATTTTGAAGGTTGAATAATATTTTTTACAGAAAGCTGCAAAGTAGGAGCAATAATGATTATTTTTTTTTGAATTTTAACAAATTTCAGAAGTAACAACAGTTTCAAGATGGGTTCAGAAGTAAAATTTAATTGTATTCTATTTATTTCTGGTATCTCGAATTTAAAAACAGATGTATCATCATATGCATACCTGATAATATTTGAAACCTTGAAAATTCTATATTTAGCATAAAACAGTTCTCTTGAGCCTTCCTGTTAAGAATCACTTAAAATTTACTTTGGTAAACTCTTTTCAAGTTTACCAAAGTAGCTTTTAAGTAAAAAGACTGACCAATCAGTTGACTATCTGCTTTCAAGATAAAGTGAGCATCAAAGGAGATCAAGTTGCTTATTGTATGAGGAATTATAAAAATTATTTAGGTACTGAACAGGTAGAATATAATTTTGAGGATCAAGTGCCTACATGACTAACAAACAAATGCAAAATCAGCTATTTATATTTACAATTGAAACATTTTGCTTTGGTTTGAGGCTTCATGAAATTTACTACTTTAGCCATACTGTCAAAAAATGGGAGCATTGAAGTAATTTTATAATTGCATTTTATTTCTTGAATATCAAAACCTTTATGTAAGTTTGCATTTTCTTATTTATGTTAAATATATTAAATATTAAGCTAATATTTGCATGAATTTAAAACTAAAAGTAGGATTAAGTAAACTTAACAGCTGATTCTCTGCTTTAAAGGTGGTCCACATGTGCTTCTCATATGTAGAATAAATAGGCTGGTTAATGAAATTTCAAGGATAAAAAGCCAACAAAATGATACCAATATTGTCAATAAAATTGATATTTATTTCATATAAACCTTTTGACTGAAACAAAGCACTAAGAGATAAATTTTAAAGTCAGAATTTTCTGTTTTCTTTTTTCAATGATGTGAGGAATAAACAAAGAAGTGGGACTTACTCTTTCAAGGAATTTCATTGGTTGGAGGTCTCCCTGTGGAAGTTATACTTCTTGAATAAAACCAAATCTCTGTTTAATTCCTCAATGTTTGAATTTCTTTTGAAAATAAATTTCAACTTTGATCTACATCTCACCTCTTGGCTGTTGAATGAAAACACCAAAAGCACACATCTGGTGTCATTTGCGTTATGATGTAGTAAATTGAAGTGATTTGTGACTGGGAGACTCTATTTTTATTGTCCCTGGTGATTTTCTTATGGTTGTTAAAACAAAGTCAGAATTTTGTTCTGGTTTCTCCCAAATAGTTACCGTGTTTGAACTTGTGGCAAAAAACAAATATATATATATATATATATATATATATATATATATATATATATATATATATATATATATATAAAAAGGATGAAAGAGATTTTTGTACTGATATGTTTATTTCTCTACAGGTGAATATCTTATGGCAATGGAAAAGTTGGAATGGTATTATGAACTGACTGCTGGTCGGGAATGGACAAATGATGAGGGACTCAACCTTCATCAGCAAGCCAGCAGCTATCTTTTCCAGATCTACACATTTATAGCTATGAAAAAGAAAGAAAGCGGTTACACAGAAGAAGCTCTTTTATATTTACAGAAGGCTTATGAAAGAGCTGTAGAAGGTAAGTTGAAATATGGAATAAAATATTTACTTTTTATTGCTAATAACCAGTATGTCTCTAAATGTTACATATTGCATATGGTTGAAAGAGTAAACAAATGAAAAATAACAATATATTGCCATTGAGGCAGAAAGAAAAAGAGAAAAGATGATTTTTTAGACAATATTTTAAAAGATACAAAAAGCATTAAAAAGCTTAGTTGTCCTCTTTTGATGAAAGTCTCAGTTAACTATTTTTTAACTTGAATAATTCAGCGCACATCGAATCATTTGGCTGACATTTTGTTAATCAAAAATACTATTTAAAAAAAACATCTTGTATGTTTAAAAATTCAGTAACTAAAATGTTAATTGTGGTTGTAAAGAGAGTATATTCCAACCACCAAACAGAATAATATAAAAATAGCTCATAATGGGGGGGGGGACAAATTTGTCTGTCTCTTGTTATAGAATATTTTAGTTGTTGTTCTGAGATAACATTGCACAATTTACAGCTTGTTGCATGCTAAAATCTTACACTTTTGGATGATATTATTATTGCTGTTGATAATAATCTTAATAAAGACTGACTTTGACAACAGGTGATTATATTTGTCATGATCAGTATTTAACTCTGATACTCATTTCTTACAACTGTTGTCAAATAGATAAATATTATATATTGAATATGGTTGCAAGAGTAACAAATGAAAACAATGATGCATTGTCATTGAAGAAGAAAGAAAAGGAGACAAGATATGTTCAAATAAAATTATTTGTATTACCAATGTATACATTGGATCAAGGTAGAATGTCTCTTGTAGCTGATGGAGGTGGCACTTGTGAGTGAAAGTGCTTGATCTCAAAGATAGGAGAGTTGGTTATGTTCTGGTATTATGTTTGAAATTTGTGTCAGATCAGTCGACCAAGAGGCCTCTGGGAACTGCCTTGCAGGTCTTTTTAAGCAGTCTTGTTGAATACATGACTCAGCATTTTTGTCATGTTTTTGCTTTTAATGGCATTGTTTGTGATTGGCTTTGATGTTTAAATTTTATTTTATTTTTTGGGGGATTCGTTTTGTGAACCAGATGCAATGATTGGAGCCCCTGTGAATCATAACGTTTTTATTTTTAATTTTGGTTTCATAGTGTTCACATCTGGCCAACAGGTTTTGATGTATCGTGAATCAGGAAGAAGTCTAATTTGAAGCAGATTATAGCATAAAATGATATAGGATAACTATTTAGTATGTTTGTTGTTATTCCATCTTATTTTGCATCTGCTTTTGTTAAATTCTTTGCTTCTATCTATCTATCTTCTTTGGACATGGCTGAGGATTTACATATTTGCTATAGTGGATGTTTGAGTCCAAGCAAAGGCAAGAATTTCAAAAGCAAGCAGGTGGTTTCTTCAAGAGATTAACAATGCACAGTCATTTCATTCATATACATGTAAAATTTGATAGTATCAGTTGAGCCCATTAGTTTACCTTTTGGATGAGTCATCAATATTCAATTCTAAATAAAGACCATGTTTCAATGTAGGTAACCTCTCTCACTTCGGCAGTCATTCTGCTTTCTTAATTACATTCATGTACTCATAAAAGCTACACTAGTGGAATAATATTGACATGAAAGTTCAACGTCTGTATAAAAAAGAAAAAGAAAATCCACTCCTGATATTGTGGTGGTACTTAATAAAATAGGAAACATTACTTTTGGGACAATTTACACATATATATATCGTGTGGATATAAGAATCAACACTGCATGGTGACTGTCAGTTTCATGCCTCAATTTGATTTTCAGATCTTCTTGGTTTGAAGATCACATTAATATGTAAAACTGCTAGTCACCATGCAGTGTTGATTCCTATGCCCATTCTGACTATGTTGATAAATATTCTATGTCTGATATTAAGTACACTTTCCCTATAAATATAGTAAATTCTAATCTATCTCTCTCTCTTTATATATATATATATATATATATATATATAAATAAATAAATAAAAAGAAAGAACAGTAAGGTATATAATCTGGTGTTCTTATAGATATTTTTATTTTTACAAAATAGTGCTCAATGTAAATCCAGACGACATGCACGGATGTCAGAATTTGTTGAAACATACATCCCTACCCCTACCTAAACGAAAACCCTTCTTCAAACGTAACTAATAACTGATACAACAAAATGCAGTGATAATGAACACGCAACCATCCCTTGTCTGGATGAATGGATTTCTCTGTATCCTTGGAAATGTGAATTATGAATTTTTGCAGTGCCTTTAAAACCCAGTAATTTTAAAAATAAGTTACTCCAAAATTCGCTTGAGGATGAAATGGAACTGTCTTTAATTTAATTACAAAATTAAATTCAAAGCTTTTAGCTTTCATCTTTGAAACATGGTTAGAACTGTGTAGCGAAAATACCATATTTTAAATCAGTTAATTTTTAATATATATATATATATATATATATATAAGATGTGTTGGAATCAAATATGGATCAGAATCTGACAGAATGATAAGATAAAGAACAAATAGGAAAACAAACATTTCCTATTTGTTATTTATCTTATCAAATATGTTAGTTCCTAAAGAGAAAAAAGAAGGAAAAGGAATAGGGAGAAAGTATAAAGAGAAATAACTACAACATTCAACACATATGCACTGCACATGTGTACACAAACACATATCCACAAAAAAAGAGAAAAAAAAATCAACCTAGCACTAACAACTAGCACATAAATCAATTTCTAATTTAATATAAAAATAACTCAAAATGAGAAAAATGGCAGTCAATTGCTGAAATCTCCTGATGAGTGGACCAAACAATTGCTAAATGGTTCATCTATAAAACTCTGGTGTCAATGTGCTGAGTATAACATCAATCAGCTAAATGATAAATTTTATTTGTATTAATCATATATATATATATATATATATATATATATATATATATATATATATATATATATTTATATATATAGAACAGCACTCATGGCCTGACGATTACATCTAGCATGAAACAGACTGTCGCCTCTAAATGTTGACTTCTATGTTCACTTTTATATCTACACATGCTCTATCTCTGATATTGAGCACTTTATTCCATAAATACAGCACATCTATCTTAAGACTATATTTTTTTATATATATATATATATATATATATATATATATATATAATTTGCTTTTATGTAAATATTTATTTTCCTGACTACTTTTTTTTTTCTATTTTCCAGCTAAAGATCAAAATGATATTGGAGAAGCCATCTATAAACTTGGTCTTGCTTACCTTGATGCTAAAGATCCTGATGTTGCTCTTGAGGTGAACAGAATAAAACAAATCTTTCTCTTTTTACATTTTGATTCTGTTATTACTCTATTTTTTCTGGTGAACAATTCTCTTTAATTTCTCTAAAGTCAACCTGTGTAGACATTTCTCTTGAAAATAGCTTTGTACTTGTTATATTCCATGCTAATAGGAATATATACTTGAAAACCAAGGTGGATAAAATAACTAAAGTTTTATTGTAAAAAACCAGTACAATAAGAATAAAAGTAACAGTTATGCACAAGGTTGTTGCAAGTCAATCCAGTAGTGGGTGCTACTATTGGAAGGTCGATAGTTCTCACGTAAGTCTGAGTCATACTCAACAGATCCCAGCTAGTCTCTGTAGTCCGTTGACTTACAGATACTTATAGGTAGTAACTACCAATGGGGTGGCAGGTTATTCCATTACATCAGTACTTAAGACTGTAAATCTTTTGGTTCAGTGGTAGAGCATGAAACTTGTCTTGGAGAAGCTTTTTTTTTCACTAAGTTCTGTTATTCTTTTTAATCCAAGAGTGACATCCACATGAATATTTAATGAAAACAGCTTAGTAACAAGCATTGTCAATTCTTATTAATTTTTTACTAGAATTTCTATCATTTTATTTTCAATTGACTTTTGTTGTGACTTCTCAGAGTGTCATTTCATAATTGTTAGTAAACACTATATGTCAGGAAAAAGCTTTTGGTGAGGCTTAAAGATAGTATTAGGCCTTTATGGATAATAAAGAATAAATCTATACTAACAGTTCCCATGAAAATTTCCTGATTTTCCTATTTGAATTTTCTGATGAAGCACAAGTCTTAATTTAATGACTAAATAAGCTTCTAATGAGTTCTACAGCTACAAAATATCCATGGAAATTCCCCTATTGCATCATTAAATATTTGAGTGGAACAACTTTAACAGAATATTGCAATAACATTGAATGCAGTGCATTATTTAAAGAAGAGGGTACAAATGAAAAGATTTAAAATTCAGACATTAAATACATGAGAGAATTAACACCTCCTCTATCATCTATTTTTTGTTCTTTCTTATTAAATATGGTTTCTTTTTCTTACTAAAATCAAACAGTGTCTCTGATATATCTTTCATTTCTCTTTTTCCTTGCAATGAAAATGAAATAATCCAGTATTTATCTCAGATAATAGCAGCACATAACACATGTGCGAATTTACTATCTAATGCAGAGACAAGTGGAATATGATTGCTAGATTTGATTTCATTAGTTTCTGTAGCCCAAATGGTAGAATAGCTGTTATGGTAAGGCAATCTTCCCAAAGAAATGTCATGTGAGTTTCAGTCCCACCAAAACCTTATTCTTTATTTGTGATCTATGCTGTTTAATAATGATTTGAGTAGAAAACAACTGAAATTTAGATGAAAGAAATACTAGTCAAAAATTAATAATAAATCATGTAAAATCTATGATGCCTGTATCATATAAATGTTAACTTGAAAACAGCTTTATTCAAATTTTGTACAAGTCCTATGCCTATGATGGTAACATCTTTTTGTTGCAGTGACCAAGCAGGTAAAGTAGTTATGAAGGAGTGATTTCTAAAAGTGCTCACTTATTTACTCTTTTCTCTATAAACCATCATGGTGTTGGGATACAAAAAGCGATTATCTCCATTTGGTTGAGATTAAGTTGCATGGATCATATGACGATCACATAGTGACCTCACTTTATACAGTGATGAAAGAGACAGCTAAAACACATGAGTTGTTTGTCCTGCCCGTGCCAGTTGCCATATGCTGCAGCATACAAGCACTTGGCCTCATTTTCCTATGGAAATATATCTTCACCAGATATAGAAATTATCTCTGGCTTGCAGTCCTCAATTTGAGAAAAACCCAAGGTTCACTGTTTCCTCATTTTCAGAATATGTCTTTGCTAGGGATATAGCAGATATCTCAGGCCTGCTCAAATTTGGAGTCCTAAATATGATTTCTCCAGAAACACAGAAGAATCTCCATATTATATATAAGGCCCTATTCTTTTATTCTACTTTCACTCTGCTTGTTGTGTAGATATATCATATTTGCATGAGATACATGTATATATGTATATATAATTTTGTGTATGACTTAGTGGTATAAAAGTTTTTCTGGGAACAAAGCATTTTTGTCATTCCTTTTCCATTCAACCATTCTGTTCCCTCCATGAAGTACAGTGTTATCATGGATATAATAATGCCCATAATAGAAGGAAAGATAAATGGGAGAATAAACCTTTCTTCTCTAGTGCACACATCATCTGGGTCAACCTGACATGACATGATATTATTAACCTTCATTATTTGGCGACTTACCTAACATATAATATTATTTACCTCCATTAACTAGTAACCACAATGATGATATATATTTTCATTCCTATAATGGCATGTCAATAATGAGGTGAAATCTTTTCCAAAATATCTGGTAATGAACAGACTGTAAAGAGATGTGGATTCATACCTTTTCCAAAGGTATTAATGCAAAGCGAATATAAAAAGCTTTCATCAGAGTTTAAACATGAACTGCTGATTGTTATTCCTACTGCCAAACATTATGCTGCATGACACTTGTAATTGTAAAATGTATTTAAGTCTTGGATACATTGTTGAATTTTTTAAGTATATAAATTGACAAATGAGAAACAATTTGTTTCAAAGAATATGCTTCCTTTTTCAATTTTCTTTACAGCACTTGAAAAAATTTATGGAAATCTCAGAAAAACTCCACAGTGCTTATGGCATGGGAAGAGCTGCAAATGGTATCGCCTCTGCTTATGAAATGTAAATATGTTTTACCATTTGATTATTATTAATTTTCTGAACAGACTGTAAGTAGAAGGGTTTCTTGTACCTTAACACACTGTTGAATGGGTTCAAGATTATACTGACTACATCCTCATGCAGAGGGATAATCCTACCACAGAAAGAGGCCACTTATTTGCTATAACTATATCTACCTTTTTGACCCTTGACAGGGTGCTTACTCACCTGTAGTGTTATTTCTTTCTCTTAGAAAGTTAGCATTCATCTTACTAAAATATCCAAAAAGGGCTAACTTGCTTGAAAATTTTAGCCCTAGTCAATGGCAGAATTTAGCTTTTGAAAAAAACCAACAAGGTAGTAGACTTCTTTTGTATTTATAAATATTATATATATATATATATATATATATATATATATATATATTATTTATTTATTTATATATATATATATATATATATATATATATATATATACCAAATCTCATGCAAAAACTGTCACTTAAAATATGTGGGTGAAACATGTAGGTCCGTAAAATCTTGTGTGTTGGATCTATATCCATATATTTGCTTGCATATATATATATATATATATATATATATATATTTATATATTTATTTATTTATTTAAATATTTTTATTTATTTATAATTATATTTATAATTATTATACATATTATATTTATATTTTGATGTCAAATGCAGAGAATCCGATAAGTAGTGATGTCAAAGTAGAGATGATCAAGAAAACATTTTTTGAGATAATGACAATAATGTTATAAAGAGAATTGAACATTCAGTTGATGCTGGCTTTAGAAAATACAACCACTTTGAATAGTAATGTAGACTTGGCTTTCAAGTCCTGGGTCGCAACCAGTCTAAGAGATGGAAAACTCAAATACTAAACCATGGAGAAAACAACAGGAAATGACTCGACTATATTTCCCAGTAAGTTATGGTAATTTACAGATAATAAAGAAAAGGAATCTCTAAAGAACCATTATTGAAAGAACATGGCATTAAAAGAATAATTTTTCAAATTTAGCAATTTGGTCTGTTGAACAAACTTCTAATCATTCTTCTTATCAAATAATCACTTGAAATCATATCAATATTTAAAACTTGAAAGATATTATTGTAGAATAATTAATAGTAATTGTCATTTAATAGAAATCAGAAATGAAAGAATTAATTTCTGATGTCTCAGTAGATGGGGTTTCTTCTGTTTTAATGCAACACTATTGAATTGCATATCTATACACTTTTGAATTTTACAACTTCCTGTTGAAATATTACTGTATTTCTGTAAAAAGCTTGTGGATTACATATTCAAGCATAAGTGTTGAAAGTACATTGAATTCATCAGCATCATTAGTGGTGTCACTATTATTGGATTGAATTTTTAATACTTTCTTAATCCCAGATAGTGTTTGTCTATTTCATCTTTCAACTTAAAACACTTTGAATATTGAATAGCAACAAATTCCTGTGATTATTCAAAATTGTGAAAATCAGTTTAAATACTATAAATACATTTTAGTCTAAACTACTTTACCAAATACTTTCCAGGAACTGGGATTTTTTATTGTTTTATCCAGACAGTTTTTCAGAATTTATGGGCTACAGAAAGTCATTAACATTCAACTTCAATTTGCTTTTTTTCTATTGAACTGAATCTCTTTGTGATTGTTTCTTGTAAATGATGAGAATGATGCAAATAAACATTAACATATTTATCTTGTTGATCTGATAAGTTTTATTTATCATTTATAAAATAAATTAGCTCCCTACCAAATCTAAATTCTTGTGACAAACACAAAAACCTAGTTAGTAGGAATAGAAAATTGTATAAGATGCAATTAACAACCAAGACTCAAATGCTGCATGAAATTTTAAAGGACAAACATTTATTTTGGAATACAGAAAAAGGAAAGAATACAAATACAAAAAATGTACATATAAGTCTTGCACAAAATTTTGCTTTTGCGCACCTTGTAAATAATTGAGGCAGGATAACACTTTCAACATATGACAAAAAAGATTACATCTTTTAAAAATTAAAAAAAAAAATGGAAAAAACCTTTAGAGGAAGCAAAAATTGCACAAGGCAGATAATATAAAAGTGTACCCACTTAATTTGTTCAACTAAATACTAAATAGGAATATTACATTTTTCCTAAAACCAGATATTTTTCTGATTCATGCTGCACTAATTTTGCACTGGCAGGATGTTAACACTCTGAACACCAAAAACTGAACTAAAATTCTATCAAGGCTCTGCAAATATTTTCCATTTTTACTCATATACTCAAAGAAAAAAAAAATTATGTAATCCAGAATTTCCACCCAATAGCACCCACTCCTGGCTAAAGAAACAAAATAAAAAATGGAGCTGATATGAGTCATAAGAGACATAAAAAACCATTAAAGGGACATTTTGTAAGTTGGAATGCATCTTGGCTCAGGTCCACAGACTTCATCAGAAAGCAACCTTCAATCTCCAAGAGATATCAGACTTGGCAAGCTCGCCCAAGACTGTCACCGCAGTAAGTCACAATGGATCCTTCCTCTCCTTCTTTATGCCTCACCGGATGCCCTTTTACAACTCCACTTACCTCTTTGTCATTGAGAGACATCTACACTGATTTATCATTTGTTGTATTTTATGTTAATACAATTGTTTATTTCTGTAAATTTTTGTTGTTTCTTCTTTGTTCTGCTATCATACGCTTATCCTAACAGGAATATCTCAGCACAAAGGTGTTTTGTGTTTTCAACAGGTCTTTGTCTCAAGGACTTTATGTAGTTCTTTACTGGAAAGTTCAACTTGAGTGTTTGTTTTGTTCAAATATTTCCCATGAAGATGCTAAAAAGACTTTTCTGTCCTGTGACTTGAATCTGTTTTCTGGTTCTGCCAGTTCTTCTTTCTCTCCCTCCTCCGCCCCCATGATGACTTATGACCCCTTTGGCTAGACTTCAATGCCTTCTTCTTGGCAATTAATTGCTTTCTGAAGCCATCATTTAACTGCAATCTTTTTATTCAAGAAAATGGGGATTCCAGGAGGCTCCACCCAGGTTTTCACAAGGGCTTGAAAGCACGTTTCTTATTGGCCAATAAATATGAAAACTTATTTTCTCATAAATTCAAATATGAATCCCCAACAATTCACAAAGAAATGATTTTTGTGGTTCTTTAACAACTAATTCTAAAATAGATTCTCACACAGCTGTAACAATATTTTACGACCTGTCTGGCTTAAAAATACACTTTTCACAAAGGCACATGTAACAAAAAACAATCTAGATGATTAAACATCTATTTACTACACTAAAGACTAAGTTATAAAAAAATAAAATTTTTATACATTTGTTTATCTTATGAAGTTTTACACAATGTTAAATTTCATTTCTGTCTTACAGGAAAGGTAACATGGACATATGCATGACTTACTTGAGAATGTATGTAGATATTGCCGAAAAGAATGGCTTGGAACAAGCCTACAGCACTGCATGTCATCATTTGGGTAGCATTTGTAATTCACTTGTAAGTTCTTTTCTCTTAGATTTATTATCTTCTTATAGTTTCTGTTTTCATTATTAATTGCTGGCAAATTCTTCTTTTATCTTAGTATGATTGCTTTTTATTAAAGATCATGAACAAAATTATCATCATCTTTTAACAAGTGTTCTGTTAAATAAGACTCAAGATAAACCTTTCTAAAACAGAAACTATGATCTGGAATTGGAATGAAAGTAGTGATGGTTCAAACCCTGAATCTATTGTAAAAATTCAGGGTTTGAAATTAATAAATACTAAACACTCAGTGTACGGATTAGTTTTCTTTTTTTAATCATTTTACCCCAAGCAAAGAAATAAAGCTACTAAGATGCAAGAGGTTACTGAGTGTGAGAAAATATGAGAAAAATATTTATTTGAGAAAAATAAAACATTATTAAAGATAGAGAACAATTAAAGAACAGGAATTAAGAAGATAGAAGATAATGATTGACATTGCATTTAATTTTTTGAAGAATTGACTGGAAAGCAAGAAGAGTTAAACAAGTGAGAAGTGCAAGAGAAGAAACTGTTAGCATAGAACTTATGGTTACATCTAGCCAATTCAACTGTAAGAGGATGAGACTTTGCTATACATCTAGTAGTACACTTAAATTCATAAAGTTTAGGTACTAAAGAGTAAAGCTCATCAGAATAATTACCATGAAAATATTTATAAGGCACAGCAAAGCTATGTTACAGCAGTGGGAAAGTGACTGAAGCCAAGATGCCAGATCAGGACCAATAACATTGCAGATTCTTTGTATTTTATCAAGAATCTCTAAATATATAGCAGAAACACCAGACCATATATGGCAGCAATAAGTTATAACAAATTTAGTATAGGAGATCAGGAATTTGAACAGAGGAATAGGCTGAGCTAGGGGTAGTTTTGCACAACACTTCAAGTTGCCACAAAACTGAAACATTAGCCTAGAAACTTTAATCATAATGTTGTTAGCTGTATACAACCAAATGAAGCTTGTAGTTCTTAGCAAGGACCATTTCTCTTCAAACCTCATGGACTGGCATTACAGAATCATGAAGAACTATATCAAATAACAGAAACTCCATTACCTGAGGACTTTCAACAGCAGCAATAACTAAAATGGATAGCAGATGTATCTCAAAGATAAAATGACATAATGAAAATTTTTTACTTGAAGCAAACAGTTAGAAAAGAATCCCACATCAGTAATGGAAAGAGCCATAATAATAACTGGATTTGAGAAACCTATTCTCCTGAAAAATTGTTTTAATAGAAAGATTTTACAAGTCTCAACTGAAAGTAGCACTGATTGCTTGGTCAATGAATACTGAATGTTTACTTAGAAGGAAACAGTAAATATTACCATTAAATTCTATGACTGTTAAGTAAGCAGTATAGATTAGAAATAAAAATGTAGCCTCTAATGAAATTTGAATTCATATCTAGTCTTCTTGGAGCTGATCTTATGTGGGTAATGACTTTCTAATTTGGTCACAAACACTAATCAGCAGACAAAATTAAAAATTGTTCTATCACTACGTACTTTTCTTATGCATTTTTCTCTTACCAGCATGGAGAAGAGAATTGACTTGTCAAATTCACATTTGTGCAAATCCCCTTGGAAAGTGATGAATCCTTCTCTTCTCCCTCCAGTTATTGTTTAATAACCAAACTGCATTTTCTAGCCTTAGTTGGCAATCAGTCCAGGAGAAGGACAACTCTAAATTCAAAGCTTGTTGGCTAGCAACTTCACTCTGTAAAAACCGACTGACCATAGCAACCATAGCAGCATCACCTAGGGTGGTGAGGCCGTGGCTCTATACGCTGCTGGGAAGTCTACGTGCTTAACATAGTCATAAATATAATAGGTTTAAGGTATCAGAATTTCTTAGATGAAGTACTTTCATCATTATTTTTTATTAGTTTTCCTTTCCATATTATTATTGCTTTTTTTATTATAATACTCAGATTGTTTGATGTTCTACAACTATAAAAAATAGCTTCTGACAAGATTTGAACTGCTGTCCCATAATTTTGGGAGCCTATTTAACATGGATGGTTGTCATTCACAACTCTGAATGCTTATTGTCTCTCATACTACTGAAGGCTATTATGTATCCTGTTATTATTGTACCGTGCTGGACAACTGTGAGTAACAATGAATGACGAGACAAAATGTACTGTGTGCTAATCTGTAGAAACCCACGGCATGAGTAAATTTGACTGTTAGTAGCTGCAGGCGTCATGCTTTATTGGAGCGTGATTGGTCTCTATAAATAGTTACAAGGGAATTAACTCTGTATTTATTAATACATCATAGCTATTATCATTCACAATTTGAATGCTATTGTTTTTCATAACACAGAATGCTGAAGTCTTTTATAACTATGAATGCTATTGTGTTCTACAACTCTGAATGCTCTCATTTTTATAACTTTGAATGCTATTGACTTTCAGAATACTAAATGCTATTGTCTTTTACAACACTGGATATTTCTTTTGAAGGCAATTCATGATGAAGCTGTGGAATGGTTCAGCAAAGCCTACAACATTTCCCGAGCTCTCAATGACTACCAGTCCCTTGGGGCCAATCGTGTTCAGTTTGGTACAGCTCTTGCACACAAAATGAATGTGATTTACATAAGTAATGTGAAGATGCCAAATATTGAAGCTTTGCTTAAATGGAAAAGCTTTCGTGCTGAAGAATTCATTTCTGAAGAGAATGAGGTTGAGAACCATACTGAGACTAATGCTGAAGATTTGTTCTCTGACAAGAAGAAAGAGCCAAGTGAAACAGGAAATGAGCCCACAGAAAATGGTGAGGAAGAAATAAAAGAGTTGGCAAGCGATAACAACTTATCTGAAGAAAATGTTTCCAAGTGATCATGGAAGAGAAATTTTTCACAGTCTCACATGATGCAAATGTCATTACTAGGTCAGTCTATTTACTGTGTTTTTTTCAAAATATGCTCGTGGAATATAGAACAATTACCAACTCTACTTCCAACACACACACATTTTTTTATATCATAAAAGACATAATTAGTAAGTAAAAAAAATAACAGTAATAAATATGATTCAAATGCTGGAGGGTCATTTGGGAACCTTGTGGCACTCGATGCCCCAGGTCTCTGTATTCGTCCCTTCAAAAAGTGTGGATGGTCCTGCACAAAGCCTTCACCACTATAATCAAATCTCATGTACCGGTGTCGGGCTGTCGGTTTCCTGGAAACTGATCTGCTTGACCCTCATACGTTAAATCTCGATGGGAGAGTCGACTATTATATATATATATATATATATATATATATATATATATATATATATATATATATATATTAAAAGTGGACATTGAGGTTAACACATGGTGGCCACAGTCTGTTTCATGCTTAAACACAATTTTCAGGCCATGTGTGTCTGATGCTGAAATAGCCTGACATCCATAGCTGGAAGATTGTGTTCAAGCATAAAACAGGCTGTTGCGGTGGGTGTTGACCTTAGTGTCCACTTTTATTTCTCCAAATGCTTTATCTCTGATATTGATCACTTTAACCCATAAATATAGCATATATTTTTTTCATATACATATATATATTTTTTAAATAAACAATAAGCTATATCTTGCATCTGACGAGTTGGGTAACCAATGAAACATAAGTTACACACCAAACATAGGTATATGTGTATTTGTTAATATATATTTCTTAGCTCTGTCTAACCACATTGAGCACTATAATGTCAACACCTCTTGGCAAAATTTGTTAATTATTTATTTGCTTACCAGCATATGCTCGCCAGCACATGTGTATACGGTTGCTAATATTTAGTTATTTCATTTACCTAATTTTCTCTCTCTCTCTATCTCTCAATATATATATATATGTATTTATATATAATACTCAGATTGTTTGATGTTCTATGACTATAAAAAAATAGCTTCTGACAAGATTTGAACTCCTGTCCCATAATTTTGGGAGCCTATTTAACATGGATGGTTGTCATTCACAACTCTGAATGCTTATTGTCTCTCATACTACTGAAGGCTATTATGTATCCTGTTATTATTGTATCGTGCTGACGTTATTTTTCAGTTAAAAAATATGAAAATAGCATTTCTCTACATTCCAGTTGCTAGGTACATTCCCTTTTTGTTTTTATTAGTTACTTTGTTCATTTAATTTCATTTTTGTATTTTGCTTTGATAAAGTCCACATTGGACGAAACGCATCAGCAATTTCCAGTTTTCCTATTGTCATTTTTATTCATAAATAAATATAAATAAATATATATATATATAATTATTTATATATTATATGCGTGGTACTTATTAGAAAGCGCTCAATATCAGAGATAGAGCTAACATATTTGGTTGGATAGATGTGAGTTTGTGACCCTGGGTTTCACGCTTTAGTGATCGTCAGACAATCACTGAAGTGTGAAACCCAGGGTCACAAATTCACATCTATCAACTAAATATATATATATATATATATATATATATATATATATATATATATATATATAGATATATATATATATATATATATATATATATATATATATATATGATGATGTAGTATATCTGATAATATTTATATTGATGAAACACAATTAAGTTTTTAAAAAGAATTTATCTAAACTGTTATTTTTATTTTTTTATTTTCAGCAAATGTTATCTATCGAGTGGCAAAAAAAGTCAGATTTTGGTGGTTGATTCCTGAATTTTTTTTAGTTGTAATTTTAACTGTCTTCATTATTTCATTGGAAAATAAAATTTCTCTGTTTTTATTCTTGTTTCTGTTTATTTTATCTTTGTTTGACAGAAATTGCATTCAGGTTTTATGAAGGATGCTCTGAAAGGAATATTTTATTGTGTTGTTGGTATGGCAGTAGAAATTCACCCTTCCAACCAATAATTCATAATTTATTTTGCCTTATTGCATGCAGCCGATGTTTTGCTAACTGCTCCAATAAATAAACTAATAAATAAATAGTGTAAATAAGCATTTAATAAATAAATGGTGTTTATTATTTTGTTGTCAGTTTTCAAGAACAAAGAAAATGTATCATTTTACTTTCATATGTTTATGTTTTATTAAAATTCTAATCATTACTTTTTAAAATAATAAACATTGCTGAGGAGTGAAAGTAATTAAAATAATAGCAATATCAGGGTAAAAGAAGTCCTTTTTTGTCAGCTCAAAAGTCCAAGATTACCAAAATTTTGATATTTCTGAATGAATTTATATATATATATATATATATATATATAAATTCATATATATATATATATATATATATATACATATATACCTTCATATATATATATATACATTCATATATATATATATATATATATATATATATAAATTCATACATATATATATATAAATTCATATATATATATATATATATATATTTATATATATATATTTATATATATATATTTATATATATATATTTATATATATATATTTATATATATATATATATTTATATATATATATTTATATATATATATTTATATATATATATTTATATATATATATTTATAAATATATATTTATATATATATATTTATATATATATATATTCATATATATATACATATATATATATATATATTCATATATATATATATATAAATCATATATATATATAAATTCATATATATATATATATAAAATTCATATATATATTCATATATATATTATATACATATAAATTCATATATATAAACATGTGAAAAATGTGTGTGTGTATATATATATATATATATATATATACACACACACATTTTTCACATGTGTGAAAATATATAATTATTTATATATTATTTATATATTATTTATATATTATATGTGTGATACTTATTAGAAAGCACTCAATATCAGAGATAGAGCTAACATATTTGGTTAGATTGATGTGTGTTTATGACCTTGGGTTTCATGCTTTTGCGATTGTCAGACAAACTCAAACTGAAGATCTCAAAAGCGCGAAACCCAGAGTCACAAGCTCACATCAATCCAACCAAATATGTATATATATACATATATTTTAAAGAAAAACAGACCACTTTAAGGTTCCATTGTAATAATTTATTTCACCTGAGCCCTTTTAAAGGATGCTGGATCAGATAGCACTTCCAAAAGATGAAACGAAATGAAATAAAAATTTACACTTTTGATGGGTAGTGTATGTTTTTGGAATTTAACAGAATGGTTAATGAGGAGTGGTTTGAGAGGCATGTTTGAGTTTAGAGAGTGTTTATTTAATATTTCTTTCAATCATATTTAGTATTGGGGAGGAGATATATATATATATATATATATATATATATATATATATATATATATATATAGATATATATATATAAAACAGGGAGGATATATATATATATATATATATATATATATATATATATATATATATATATATATATATATATATATATATATATATATATATATATATATATATATATATATATATATATATATAAAACGGGAGGAGATATATATATATATAAAAATGTTTTGTAAGAAATTTTGTTGAAATAATTATTCTAAGTCAATAAAATTGTATTTAATTTTAGGAACTCATCACAAAATTGACTTCTTAAAATTAGAAAAAGTTATTGCAATACATTTTGAAAGTTTTTTTGCTTTATAACATCTTATAAAGTAAGAAAATATTTGATAAGGCCTTATCAAGCAAATTCTTTGCTTTCTAATGTTTTATAAGGTAAATTATTTTGATTTGTAAGGTCTTATAAGGCAAGTTCATTTACTTTCTTAAACCTTATAAGCTAAAATCTTTTACTTAATAATAAAGCAAATTGTTTTGCTTTATTAAACTGTATGAGGTAAATTCTTTGCTTTCTAAGGTCTTTTAAGACAAGTTATTTGACTTACATGAGGCCTTACATGACAAATAATTTTGCTTTTTAAGGCCTTATGTAGTGAATTCTTTTATTTTCTAAAGCTTTGGGAATTCTGAAGTAGTAACTGAGAAAAGCAAAGTAAAATTGAAGAGTCAAATCAGTAATGTGGAAGACGTCAATGTCAGAAAGTGAGATTAATTGTTGAAAAGAGAAATCAGAGAAAAGAGAAAACCTAAGAAAGGAGTTTAAGGGTAATGGGATGAGGGTGGTGGAGAAACAATAATGAGGAAATACTTACTTGAGGGCGGAGGTTATAAAGTACAAGAAAAAAAAAAACGGAAATTCAGAAGTGTAAAGTATAGCAGAGTAATTACCTTAATGACTCTATGGTTTCAAAGTTCCAGTTGTTTCTGATAAGAAATCTAGTGACTACCCAGCTATGGGTAGGTAATAGGGTTTGACAGCAGTTAATCAAATTACACCTCTCTTATTGTTTCCTTATCCTCACCACATTTGTCTATCATTTTGGTTGGACCAGATTGTACTTATACAATTAGAAAGCAACCATGAACTTTGTACTTTTTGTAGTTGAAGAATCTTAAAGTGTATAAATGTGTCACTTTATGAAATTTGTAACCAAATGTATTCATGTAAATGTGTAATAAGAAATGTGTTGATGCAATGTGTAATAATACATGTGTTGATCCAAATGTGTAGTAATAAATGTGTTGATGTAAATCTGTAGTAATAAATGTGTTGATGTAAAGGCATAGTAATAAATCTGTTGATGCAATGTGTAGTAATACACATGTTAATGCAATGTGCAGTAATATATGCATTGATATAAATGTGTAGTAACAAATGTGCTGACATAAAGGTGTAATAATACATGTGTTGATGCAATGTGTAGTAATAAATGTTTTAATGAAGATGTGTAGTAATAAATGTGTTGATGCAATGTGTAGTAAAACATATGTTGACTTAAATGTGTAATAACACATGTGTTAATGTAAATCTGTAGTAATAAATATGTTGATGTAAATGTGTAGTATTAAATGTGTTGATGTAAATGTGTAGTAATGTTGATACAAATGTTTAGTACATGTGTCCTTATAATTTTCACATATTTTTTGAGTAATTATTATTATTATTAACTCTTAATTATATATATATATATATATATGAATAAGTGACAAATTTCATATTTGTATTAATCCTTTATATATCTATCTATCTATCTGAGTATATATATATGTGTGTGTGTGTGTGTGTGTGTGTGTGTGTGTGTGTGTGTGTGTGTAGTGTGGATATATTGATCAACATTGCATTGTCAGTTTCATGTTTCAATGCAATCTTCAGGCCAAGTGGTATATCTCCTTAGCTGGCGATATATATATATATGTATATATATATATATATATGTATAAAGTGATAAAAATATAGTATTAAGGTATGCTATATTTATGGGTAAAAGTGCTCAATATCAGCGACAGAGTTAGTGTCTTAAGTAAAGAAACAAAGAGACTAATAATTTAATTTCATGCGATTTATCTCCAATAACATATATTTCTGAAAAAAAGAAGGTTAATCAAAGAATATGTATGATCAAATGTTGCTTTATGAATCTTACTCCAAAAAGGTAAAGACACTTTACATTAAACTTATTCACCAGTACTTGGATATGGAACTGTTATGTGGAGCCCACAATACAAAACTATCTTTAACCTTCATTCCTGCAAAAAACAATGTGTTAAAAGGACGGTATTTCCCTTGATACCGATATTATTTTAACTACCTTCTACTCCTTGGTAATGTTTATTGTTTTAAAAATATGTAGTGATTAGCTACTTCAATAATTAAATGTGTAAGGTTTCTTATGGGAACATTTTGTAGTACATGAAATAATGGAGGTGAAAAGGCGTACATGCACAAAATAACATACCAATTGATTTGCAATACGAGATAACATTTATCAGACAAATTAACAAAAGAAAAGTTTAAAACAAGAGTTTCTCTTGTTAGACGTAAATTGTATACATAGCAAAATGTTCATGAATATGTTATAGTGGGATCTTACTTTGTTGGCGTGTTTTATGGATGTAGCATTCACAGCACTTTTAGCTTCAGCATGGAAAGTTCATGACAGCAGTTTGAAAGAGGAAAAACTCGAAAGAGAGAGAGAGAGAGAGAGAGAGAGAGAGAGAGTTACTTTAGGATTCACGTGTTTTTATATTCGAGAGCTGTTGCTGATAAATTCTATTTAGAGCTGCTACTGCTACTATGTTTAAGGTCAGTACAGTACCCCTTTTCAAGCAACAATCTCAAGAAAGAATTTTTATTATGTTAAGTGAGAACATAGTTTCTGAGGCTATCTAATATGATGACTGCTCTTTGAAGTTCTAGGTTGTATCTCCTTGGTGATTTATAATGAATCCTCACAAATATTTTCTACATGTGCCAGTTTTAGTTGGTTAAATCGAGTATCAGGAAACATGTTGAAGCTGATTTAGTATGTCTATTTTGACTTTTTGACACGGAACACAATAGCGTGTCCAATCCCTGGTATCCTTGTTGATTTCGAGCTAGATATAATTTTTACTAATTAACCTGCAGGTCGCTTTTATGCCTGGGTGTAATATTGATTGCAGAGTGTCAAATAGGACACTATGGAGAGTTTTCGAAATAAAAGGCCTGTAGAAATGTCGCATCAAATGGAATGTTTCATCTGTGGGTCATATATTTCGTTCATTTATAGTGAAGGATTATTGTCCTCTAAAAGAGATTTTAGATCTTGATCATCATTTTGTGAAGTTGCAATTGCTTCAAAATCGTTGACTGGAGTTATATTACTTACAGAAATATTCCTGGAAAGTGTGTCTGTTAGAATGTCTGCAGAGCTTTTGATATGTCGAATATCAGTTGTGAAGTGGCTGATGAAATCGAGGTGCCTAAGTTCCCGAGAAGAATAGTTATCCTATTTCGCCTTGATTGCTTCTATTAAGGGTTTATGGTCTATGAGTACGTGAAAAGACGTAATTTCCAAGAAATGTCGGATGGCACAGTACACTGTCATTATCTCTCGTATGAAAGTGCTATACCGAATAGCGGTTTCTGATAATTTCTTTGAAAGAAAGACACGAGTAACCATTCACCTGATCCACATTGTTGCAAGATTGCTCCAATGGCAAAACTTGAGGCATCTACTGCCAAGAATAATTCTGCTTCATGATTGGGAAAAGTGAGGTTAAGGTTACTAAGATTGGCTAGCTTTTCCGTTGGCAAATTAAAGGCTGACAACTCTTCTTCAGAAAGTTTTATATCACAGTTCTTTTTCTTTTGTCCTTGAAGAACATCGGTCAATGAAGAAAATATTTCCGCCAAATTGTGGATAATTTTCCTATTAAAATTCACCATGTCAAGAAATTCGAGTAGATTTTTAAAGTTTTATTAACTGGAAAACAGCGAATAGTTTTGGTCCTTTCACGTAATGGTTTCATATCATTTTTATTAATCCTATAACCTAAAAAGTCAACTTCAAACAATCCAAATTTATATTTAATTAGATTCACTACAACACTATATTTTCGAAATCTTTCAAAAACATCTTGTAAATGACGTTTATGTTCTTTTGGGGAAGAGCTGGTAATAGGCGCATCGTCGATGTAGCAGAAAACTGAATCTAGTCCTTGAAGAACTTGGTTCATAAATCTTTGGAAGGATTGTATTGCATTTCGTAATTCAAGCGGTAAACGTAAAAAATCATGAAGTCCAAATGAGGTTGTAATGGCTGGCTTCTTTATGTCAGAATCGTCTACGGGTATCTGATGGCAGGCTCGGATGAGGTCAAGGTTTGAAAAGATTCTGTAAATGCTGCTTGGGTTTATGCTTTGAGGTTATCAAATGTAATTGCGTGTTCTAAGAGCATTTATCTATTATACATTTAATGATTCAAGAAAAAAAACGAACCCCCCCGAAAAAAAAAAAAACAACAACAAAAACAACGAGACTCTAATTGTGCATCAACAATAATATATATATTGAAACAATAACATACAAAACAATCATGTAATGGTGTGTAGTAATTAAGGGAGAAAAAGTTGCTTCACTTCAACTGTATTCTGATTAAGATTAAATGTTCAAAAGAATTTCTCTTGAATAAGAATGTTCAGAATTCTATATTGAATAGAGTCTGGTGTTAGAATAGAATACTGTTAATTAAGAAGTGTGTTGTTTTGAATAAGTAAGAGAGTTCTGGTTCACGAACTTGGCATAGTCACAGAGAGGAAGAATGTGTAATGTGATACAAAAATCTGTGTCTGTGTGTGCGTTGTGAGTAAAGTCGTGGATTTGTGTAGACAGGCGTAATAGCTGGACTCTACTGAAAGTTGTGGAAACAAACCACTTGTTTATAAAGCTGCTGGTAGGCTCCAGGCGACAACGCGGGAAAATTGGTTTAGCACAAAAATGTTTGATTGGCTAAAATTCGACCAATCACTGATTTTGTAACAAAGAACATGTGAGCAAGTTCATGGCAGAAAAATCAAAGTGGTGACTGCGATTGCTAAATTGTCTTATGGAAAGGCAGTATCGATTTACTAGCCAATCGCAGACGAATAAATTGTGGGCGTGGAAAGCGTAGCAGTCGCTACACTACCCCACTCCCAGATTAGAAAAAGTGATGAAAAGCATTTTTTTTTAATATGTTACATGCTGTTTGAATTTTGAATGCCAGTGGACCGTCCTTTCTTTTTTGGTAAATTGATGTTCAGGTATCTCAGGTGTTTGTTGTGTATTGCTCGGTGGTGTTGGTGATGACGATATTTGGGTTGGTTCAATATTCCGCTCCATCTATGCCGGCTTTAGGCGATCAATTGATACGTTCGATTGGCCACTGATGAGCTTGAATAGTGTAGAATTTGTCATGTCGGTCGAGCAAGGACACGAAACGGACCTGAGTAGCTGGGGGTCAGTAGCTTCTTGACAGAATCTTTTCGAATAAACACAAAATTACACTTGTCTAAAAAGGTAGGAACTTAAATGTATTTAGTCTGGAAACGAGTGGGTGTAAATGCCAAATTAGACATTCTATTCTGCAGGTATTGAATAAAGGTTGAGGAAGGTTGTGAGGCTAAGTTATCGGAAAGAAATTGTCCTGGCAACACTAATAGTTGGCCCAAAACAAGGTCAGCAGGTGAACACTGTAAGTCTTCTTTCAATTGAGACCGAAGCGAAAGCATGACTAAAGGTAAATTGTCTATCCAGGATAAGTTATTATCAACATTAGAGCTAGTTAATGCGGCCTTTAGTTGGCAGTGGAAACGTTCAACAAGACCATTAGCACAGGAGTGATATGCTGTAGAAGAGATATGTCTCGCTCCGAGAAGATTAACAAATTATTTGAAAAGTGTTGCTTGAAACTGGGGACAACGATCTGTCGTTATTACTGATGGGAATCCAAAAATACGAAATCCAGTCTTTCAGTATTGCCTTAGTAACAGATTCTGCGGTTATTGACTGAAGTGGGATTGCGATCGGCCACCTCGAGAATCTGTCTATGACAGTAAGGGTGTACTGGTGTTGCGGATGTGTGATGTGTGTTGGAGAGGAATAGAAGGTTTGAATTATCAGAAGGCTTAAAATTGTGTGTTCAATAATCTTCCGTCCACAACAATTAATACAAGATAGAGAATAAAGATTCATAAACATATTGTTTCAAAATGTAACAATTGAATTTATTAAGTATTTGATGTACAAGCATAAGAGCTGAAGGTGTGATAGAGTTATGTCTCTAAGATTTTTAAATATTTGTATTTGAGCTCATAAAGTGAAATTAATTATTAAACTGTAGTTTAGAAGAATAAAGTTCCTTTAGCATGTTTGGAATTGTGAGTTGTAAAGTTGGTAAAAGTTCAGAAGAGATTTCAGAGTTCGTACTTGCGTGAATGTTGATAATGGTCTTTAACGTCTGACTACATTAGTCAAGACGGGAGTTCTTGAAGATTACATCTTGGCAGCAAGGAATGAGAAGCGCGCACGCACGCGCGCGCGCGCGAGAGAGAGAGTTTACACGTGTTTTGTTTTTATAATTTTGTTGTACCACGTGAGAGGCTCAGAGCATATTGAGCGGGAAAACAAATTTGTCGCGTGCAGGCGGTTTGATTGGTCAGAACTCACCAATCAGCGAGCTAGATTGAAGGTGATTAACCAATGAATGCTTGTCATAAATTCACTTACAGAGAATAGTTTATTTATCCACGCAGGGGTGACTGGCTGACGTGGAAGATTCCACACTGGTATCCGTGAACTTTCGGTAACGGACTCACTAAATCGGCATGCAAGTGACTAAAACAGTGAAGTTTCCAAGTGGTGATTTAGTATGGCGATGCACTTTGGTACGTTGGCAAACGAGACAAAATTGCGTCTAATTCTTGATATCGATGTTCATTTTCGGGCAGACAAAACGTTCAGAAATTAGTTTTGCCAAAACTTTCCAACCGGGGTGTGAGAACGAATGGAAATGGTCGAAAATTCTTCTTCTCATGGTGACGGGTACCAAAGGTCTGGTACGCGAGGTGCTGGTGTCGCAAGCGATTAACTTGGTACTGAAAGGCATCGGACGTTGTTCGATCGATAACGACGAATTTTTGGATGAGTCCAATAGAGTAGTGTCCCTTTGTTCTCGTCTGCTAGAAATTCGAGATCCAGTTTTTCTTTAGTAGTGCTAAGTAAAAAAGCTCTTGAAAGAGTGTCGGCGACGGTGTTGTCGTTGCCTCTTATGTGCCGTATATCGGCAGTGAACTGCGAAATAAAATCTAAATGCCTGTAATCACGCAGATTATACCTATCTGATTTGGTATGGAGGGCATAGACTAGAGGCTTATGGTCAGTGAAGACAGTGAAATTCCGACCTTCCAATATATGTCTGAAATGTTTTATCGAGAGATAAATAGCAAGTAACTCACGCGAAAAGGTGCTATACTTTTTTGGGGGTTGAAGTGAGTTTGACTGAGAAAAAGGAAATTGATGTGGTTTCTTTCTCCGTGTGCTGGTGTAGAACAGCTCCAATTGCCTCTGATGAGACATCAGTAGTAAGCGAAAGATGTGCTGCATTTTCGTCATGTAGATAACTTAGTTTGGTAAAATTTGCTAGTGCATTTCTGGAATTTATGAAAGCAGCAAGAACTTCGTCCGATAGTGTCATCGCGTTTCTCTTCCCCTGGCCACGAAATAAGTTAGTAAGAGGTGCCAGAATGTGGGAATAGTTCGGAATGAACTGGCGATAGTAATTTATTAAGCCGAGATAACGTCGAATTTGCCGGAGTGTCGTGGGTTGAGGAAACACTCGTAAAGTAGTAACCTTCTCGAGGACAGGTGTAATACCAGAACAATCAATTTTGTATCCGAAGAAATTTAGTCTAGGAACAGCAAACACACATTTGTCCGTGTTTATTTTTAAACCGAAATGTTCCAAACGTTGGAAAACTTGTGTGACGTGACGCAGGTGGTCTTCCATGTTAGCGCTTGCTACAAAGAAGGCCGTCGATGTAAGCGAACGAGTGAGATAAACCACGGAGTGCTTCATCGATTAGTCGTTGGAATGACTGTGCAGCGTTTCGAAAGCCTTTCGGCCTTCGAAGAAATTCGTAAAGACCGAAGGGAGTTGTGATGGCTGTTTTGCGTACGTCTTCAGTGACCACCGGAATTTGATAAAAAGCTTTTCGTAGATCTATTTTTGTGAAAATTCTAGCTCCTTGCAGAGAAATTGCAAAATCGGCTAAATTTGGCACAGGATATTTATCAGGAATAGTCTGCGCATTGAGGCGTCCATAGTCTCCCCATCTTGCGCCTTGGGGACCATGTAAGGTGGAGACGCGAAAGGGCTCGATGAATTATGACGAGATCCAACATGTGCTGGAATTCAGCACGTGCTAGCTTGTATTTTTCTGGTCCGAGTCTACGCAGTTTCGAAAAAACTGGCGTACCAGATGTATGGATTTCATGAACGGTGTGATGTTTTACCGATTCTGTATATATAAAAGGTTGGATAAGTGAGGGAAACTTATCCAGTACGTCTTGGAGTGGATTATTCTCTGGTAGAGCGACACATAATTTGGTTGAAGTGAGGGTGGAGATTATACCTGTATTAGTAAGTTTAGTCGTCTGGTCTATAAGTGAATTGTTCGACATATCCACAGCTAGCTTGTAATGTGCTAGGAAAACTGCGCCGAGTATGGGAAATTTGACTTCCGCCACAGTAAAAAACCATTGGAACGTTCTCTTTAATCCAATGTTTAGGGTCATAGACACTTGACCAAAGGTTTGTATTTGGGAACCATTTGCTGCGCGTAAAGTGTATGAAGATCTTTCGGTAGGAAAACCTGGTCTGGGTGGAATTACGCTGACTTGGGCGCCTGTGTCGACCAGAAATAATTTGTTAGAATTCCTGTCTCTGACCTAAAAAAGACGGTTGGCTTCTTCTCCCCCAAACAGCGGACGCCGTCTTCATGCGCTGTTGGGACTGGCGGTTCCTGCCTTCTGGTTAGGTGTAGATACTAACTGTGGTTTAAAATTGTACGGCTTGGTACAATGCCTGGCTGTCTGACAGAATTTACGGTAATACCAACAGATCGTAGTATTTCTCCCGCGAGAAGTTGTGAGCTGAAGTCGATCGCTCTCTATTCAAACGATCTAACTGCATAGATAACTTGTTGAGTTGTTGCTGGAGTTTGTTAAATACATCTTCGACTTGTTTGTTAAGCTGCTGGTAGGCTCCAGGCGACAACGGGGGAAAATTGATTTAGCACAAAAATGTTTGATTGGCTAAAATTCGACCAATCACTGATTTTGTAACAAAGAACATGTGAGCAAGTTCATGGCAGAAAAAATCAAAGTGGTGACTGCGATTGCTAAATTGTCTTATGGAAAGGCAGTATCGATTTACTAGCCAATCGCAGACGAATAAATTGTGGGAGTGGAAAGCGTAGCTGTCGCTACAATTCTAGTTCCATGTAGTAAAATGTAGACTGGTAAAATCTTGGATATTAGAAATTGGGTACCTATCAGGAACAGTAATCACGTTCAGTTTTCGGTAATCACCACAAGGTCTCCATGAGGATAACTTCTATTTGGTACCATGTGAAAGGCGAATTACTCCGAGGTTTGCTAAATGCTGGAATTCCAGTTTGGTAAGGTCATGAGAAGACAAGTGAACCAATTGTTTCAGTGCAGTGTGTGATGTAATGTTTTTTCACAGAGAGTGTTGAATTTTGGTTAGGTTATGTCTTGGTAATTGTACAATATTTCCGAAAATTCGGTATTTCCTTCTGTTAATGCAGCTATGGGACGAAGAAGTTTTGCAGACTTTAGGCAGCCAATAGATTTGGTGTCAGTGTTTGTGCCAATCACTTGTCGTCTTTTAAGGTTGATTAACTAACCATAATGATGCAAAAAGTCAGCACCCAAAATGGTGTAGTGATGAAAGAACCATTAGAAATCATGGCGTAGCGACAAATTAAATATCGTGCATTTATGTCCATATGTGTGGATAATCAATCCATTTATCGCTCATAATGTTAGTTTTCCAGGATCTTTTAATTTGTCTAACTGGGAAGCTGCAATTAGTGATATCTTAGTGATATCTGTGCTCCATTATCGAACAGGAATATTGTTTTTGAATTTCTGTCGATTATGTGGAAGAGTCGACATGAATTTGAAATGCCATCGTGTTCCATTGACAAAGATTGTTGGCTTATTCGTTTCCCTGGGACTTGTAATTGCAAAGAGTTGTGCATTTTATACCTATATGTACCTGTTATACTCCTGTCACCGGAGTCCGTGCACTTGCAACTAGGTTGTCTTGGGTCATGACTTCCATCAATTTATCAGCCGTATCGCACAGCTTATTCATGGTACATTGTCTCTCATTGCCGTTAAGTATATCAGTACCATATGCGGCAGCTTTCCTTCAAATATGTGTTGTAAAACACTGTCATTCAACATATTGCCGGACAGAGTCTGAAAACGATGCAGAAATTGAGATGGTTTTCTATCTCCCAATATTTCCGTTTCCAATAATTGTTGCAATCTCCTTCTCTCAGATAATGAAGTTCGGTGTATTAACTCGTCTTTTGATTTGTCGTAGGGGTTGGTTTGTGGAGGATTTAACAGGAGATCCCATAGATACGTGGCTATTTTTTGAGGCAATGCAGAAACTATGCAAGCAAAATTTTGCTTTTGTGATGATATGGTTTTAATCAGAAAAACGGCTTCCAAGCGGATAAAAAACTGCACCAAATCATTTTTAGAGATTTTCAAAGGAAGTAGTTCCTCTATTTTTTGTTGTGTGTAAGTCTTTTTTTAGACAATTTTACGAGTTTTGTAAAAATAAATGAGCATGCGTATGCAGTATCAAAAGGTTGTAGCACGTAAAAATATTTTTTTATTTACTACTTAATGGTATAGAATATTATTTTGTAAATATATTTTGAGATAAATTCTCAGTGGAAGGTAATACATAACACGTTAAGGAGATTTAGAATAGGGTGGAGACGTTGCTCATTTCGTAAAAATAAATGAAACGTGGTCGGTCAGAAGCAACGTCATCCCCGTTATTTCACGTCTTTCTAAGAAGTTTTGTGAAAGAGAAAAATATATATTTATTTTAACATTTAAAATTTTATGGGTCACCGTTAAAGTTTATAAGATATTTTATCATAAAATATTGTTAATTCACAGTCCAGTTTCGTAAAAGATTTTTTTCCGAAAATTACTAAGAGAAAATCCTGTATGAAAAGATTTCAAAAATGAAATATAAAAATGAAAATATATCTGTAGTTAATGTAAGTAACACTTACGGAACTCAACACAATTTTATTTTTAAAAATATTCGTTTAAATTAAAACTAGTGAAACCATACCCCTGTGAAATTTTAATACACTATTTATTTTTAAAGAAAAAATAACGCGTTCTTTTTTAGCATAAAAGTTTTTTTTGTCGTGGTCATCGGTTTAATGATTAGCTACTTCAATAATTAAATGAGTAAGGTTTTTTTAGGGAACATTTCGTAGTATATTAAATAATTATGGTGAAAAAGAGTACATGCACAAAATAACAAAGAAAATTGATTTGCAATGCAAGATAAAATTTATTAAACAAATCAACAAAAGGAAAGTTTAAAAACAAGAGTTTCTTCTGATGGACGTAAATTGTATACACAGCAAAATGTTCATGAATATGTTATAGCGGAAACTTACTTTGTTGGTGTGTTTTATGGGTGCAGCGTTCACAGCCCTTTTAGCTATAGCGTGTAAAGTTCAAGACAGCAGTTCGAAACAGGAAAACCAGGAGAGAGAGAGAGAGAGAGAGAGAGAGAGAGAGAGAGAGAGAGAGAGAGTTACTTTTGAGTTTACGTGTTTTTACATTCGAGAGCTGCTGCTGATGAGTTTTATTTAGAGCTGCTACAATGTTTAAGGTCACTACAAAGCGATGACTACAAGTGTAATAGAACCTATGAAAGTAAATTTATACATTTTTTGTTCTTGATGTTTTCATTACACCACACATGCCGGCCAGGGAGCAGCCCGGCCTTCGGGCTGGGTTGCGACCATGGCAAAGTCTAGTTTGGACCATATCAGGACCTGCTAAGACAAGCCAAGACCAGAACTTGACTAAGCTTTGACCAGCTTGGACATGTTATGACCAAATCATTGACTAAGCCTTGACCAGCTTGGACATGTTATGACCAATCTTTGATCAGTGACCTTATGTGGAAACGCTTGGGTTTTCCCACGAAAAACGACCTTGTGTCACGTCTTGACCCCGTGGGAGTCAAGTAATCCCACGAAAAACGACCTTGTGTCACATCTTGACCTCGTGGGAGTCAAGTAAATACCGCCTAGCTAAAGGCAATATCAATTTACCATCCCTTCAGAAAAAGCCAGTTCGCCGATCTGTGTGGTGTAATGAAAACACTGAATAAATAGTTAAAAATAAAACAAATATGAACAAGTTCTTCATATTCTCAAACAGGAAGATGCGTGGTCACTCACACAAGTTAACGAAACAACACGCGAAAACGATGGGTAGTAGATCTATCTTAACTGTCCTGAGGCTGATAGACAATTGGGATTCTTTATTACTGCCGTTGTGAACTTACTAACGCAGGACAGGAGTAATTGAAGGAACTGTTCAAATGATCTAAGTGACAATTGACTATTATTAATTCTTAAATGGTATAACCAAGGGAAATAATAAAGTCAATTAGAAACGGTTGAAAAAGAGAAGTATTGCTGTAAGAGAGAAAACTAAAAATGAAGAATTAAGCAAAGAAGAAAAAAAAAAAAGAAGAAAAAAAAAGAAAGAAAAAAGAAAAAAAGGAAGAAAAAGAGACGTGGAAAAGGAAGATTAATTTGGAAAGAGTAGATGCTATCAGTGTTCGAGCTCTGGTAAAAAAAAAAGCTAGAATTTCGATTGCTTTTTTTTTCTTTCCTCATTTCTCTCTTTGGCATTCTTCATTTTTGCACGATGCAGTATTTAAAAATGTTTTTAATGAGTTGAAGTTCATAAAACCCTAGTGTATTAAGAATTGAAGTTAAAATAAATTATCCAACTCTACGAGAGACAATAGATAGAACAAAAAAAAAAAGTCAGAATACATTGTCTCCTCCTCTTGTATAGCCGGATGGAAAACTAAGGGAAGTAACTCTAATTGACTTATTGAGAAACCTACTAACTATACTTTTACTGCTAATCTTATTTATTATGATGTATGTTTTGAATGTTAGGAAACTTTGATGCGTAAAGAAAACAAATCCAAGCATTGACATTCTTGAAAAGGACATTTTCTGGATAAATTTGTATCTGAGACGTCGTTATTTACATTTAAATTAATTTTAAATGCTCTCATTTACGGAGAGAAAATAAAAGAAAAGGAAAGAATTAATCGTAAAACTGCTGGCGTCTATTCAAGAAGTTGGTAAGGAATGTGAAATAAAATAATTGAAGTCAAATTAAGAAGCCCGTGAATGCTTTTGTTTTTAAGAGGTGGCAATGAGTGCAGTTTAGTCATATGTAAAGTCGTAAAAGTAAACATTCTGGCTTTTCGACTCTAGGAGCAGCAGTAATAGTCACAAGCACGCGTCATATCCTCCAGTCCAGTGGCTTCAAACAACATTTTTTCTTTACATTATTATTCCATATTCCTTATACTGTCTGCAAAAGTGACAAAACTTTCTCTAACTACTATGTGATTCTAAGAGAATCGCCTTTTTTATCTGACGAAGTCAACCTGCCAATACAAGTAAGTGGCATATTTAATTTAATTAATTAAAAAAAAGATACGATGTCATTTCAAATTTTAATTAAAAAATATAACTTAACAAGCAATAATTTTTTTTTAATAATTAACAGTTATTACGAAATTAAATTTATGAAGTTATGTGTAATAAATTTTACAATGGATTTACCATCCTTTCGGAAAATATAGGTAGTTTGGAAGTTTTTTTTTATAGATCCAAAACTAAAAGCGAAAACTTATTGTAAGTTTTGTTTTTAGTAGTTAGCAAATTAAGACAGTTTTTCTTTACTATTTCATTTGTTCGACTTGGTAAAGTTTTTGATATTTACATAAAAAAGAAAAGAACATTCACCGAAATGAAGACAACATTAAAGTTTTTTTTTTAAATACAAGAATAGCGTGATCTTAGTGAATTTCGAAAGATTTTTCAAACATAACTTAAAAAATAACAATTAACATTAACATTAACTTTATTAAAAATGTAACTTATACCTCTCCGAATCAACGTATTTGGAAGGATTTTTTTATCTTATGTTCGTTGTCAAAATTCTGGTATGGTGTCAATTCAGTTGTTTTTTGCCTCATTTATTAACGCAAAAAACAAAGAAAAATTTTTTAAAATTTATTTTTGCTACTTTAATTTATTTTTACAAGAACTACTAAAAAACTAAAAGTGTGTGTTTTTCTGTTTTTTCTTTTAATTCTAGTTCTCAATAATAGCCAATTTTCTCGATTGACAACGAAAAAAAAGTAACCTTCGAAAACAAATGTCTTTCTTTTGTTTGCTTGTCTTTTTTTCTTTGTATATTTTTTTTACCTTGAAGTGATCGGATTAACCTTAAATTTCAAATGATTTTGGCATCTCCGACATATTATCGGCTCAACGTTTTCGCTTTGTTTTTGGAAGAAACTGATTTTATATATATATATATATATAAAAAAAAAATTGTAATCGTCTCTTCCGCATTTCAAAATAACGAAATCGGTCCATTATTAAACCTAAGCGTCTTTAAATATGAAACAGGAGAAAATCTCACAAATTTTGATTCTTCGATGACTATTCTTTTTTGTTGCTGAAATGACAGCCCCCCCCCCCAATAAATTGGTTTTAAAAAGTTCAAATGGTAATTAGAACAGAATTAACTGCAAAATGCACAAATGCAAAGAAAATTTGAAATATCAAATGCAGGGATTTTAATAATTTTTTACCACCTACGCACTCAATATTTTTTTTATTTCTCTTTTCTTCACAACAACACTAAATAAAAAAAATAGTTTTCAATACATGGTAGGCTTATCATACGTCCAGATGATGGTTAAATTATTATTTTTTTTAGTATTGTATTTTTTTTTTTAGGCGTGTGACATAAGTGATGTTGGGTCACGAAAAGACTATTGTTGCGGAATGTAAACAAATTGAAATATATCAGAAGGCAAAATTAAGTAAGAAGATGAAGGTTATGTGTGCTTATAGCGTCCGTATCCCACAAAATATTGGTTATACAAACAATTTAAGAACAAATTGCATGGCAAGAAACTACTAAATATACTGTTAATGATTTATCATTTAACATTAAAGAAATTTTTATCTCTAAAAGGCAGGATGTGTCTGTGTGTGTAACGAATGCACGGACGCAATTTTCGACGGATTTGCATCAAAATTTACATGCACATTAGCGGGAAGGCCAAGACTGACTTTGCATTTCCTAATTCCCATCGATAGTGGAAATAATCGATTTTTTCATGCTTCTACGGCAGTTTTCATGTAGTTTGCAGCCATTTTCTACTGGCCAGAGTGAGAGCCTATAGCTGGCTGCCACGAATAGGCAGGAAGATTCTATTGGCCAGCGTAAGAGCCAACAGCTGACTGATACGAATGTTAACTAGCATGCTAGCATGCAAAAAAAAAACAAACAAAAAAAAAACGATAGCTGCATTCGTCCCAAGTGGGAAAAATTTAAATCTGCATGGCACTTTACTCCAATTGGCTCATTCGCTTGCTTAAACTCAACGTTGATTCTGATTCCGTAGAACTGGGTTGGGTGTGAAGAAGTATTTGTTAACATTCTTTTTTCATTCGGTTTTTCCAGTTACGAGTCCTTTTTTAAAGCTGATCGTTTTGTGTTCATTTTGTTTAGTTCTTTTTCGTAACAGATTTAATGTTTAGTATAAAGTTTTGTAAAAAATTCGCAGTGTGAGATAGGCAAGAAGTAAGGCATGTAGCAACATCAGCACGGCAAAGGGCACTCGTTTAAAGGCAAGTAAGGGCAAAAATATTTTAAGTCAAGTGATTGCGATTGCTGTATGAGTCGTATGATTTTTTAATCAAGCACAGGCAACGCCGGGCCATGCTGCTAGTCAACAATAAAATATACATGTAACGACAATTACAATGTTTGCTGTTGTGATAATTAAGACAACGTCATAAGGAATGTTTGTGCAGGAATGTTGTTAAGAAATGTTGGTATTTTTTGATTAAGAAATTTAAAATGATTTGGTTTCTGCAAGGAAAAAGAAATTATATGTGTTCGTTCATTTATCAGTGTGTGTGCGTGTGTAATTTACAAGTAAGAATAAATGCTATCAAGAGTTGCTTGTCTTTGTCTGTGAAGGCTAAGTTGGTGAAATATACAATTACTTTTTAGTAGTGAAATTGTTTCACTTTTCAAGTCAACTGTAGATGTTGGTTAACACGCGGACAATGGTTGATGAATGTTTGTTGAGTTTGTTGAGATTTGAATGTGATGTGTGAGTCAGTGAATTGTCATGCGTGGTAGCATCTCCGGTGGCTGACAATATTTATTCCTGTAAAAATACAGCAGATGTGGCACAAGGCCGAAAAAAGGGGGTGGGTGGTGGAACAGGACGGTCATCATTTGTCTTAATTTTAAAACTTAGCAAGCCACAACCACTGACCCAGCCATATAAAACAATATTCCTACCACAAAAAAAAAACACATTCATACTTACCTTTCTTACTACATTCACCAAAATACCTCATTGTCTCAATGAAAATCCTAAATAGTCCCCATATGTACAAATCATTACCTGTGAGGGGAGGGGAATAAAAAGCAACGTTAAAACACCCCAATGATTATATACAATATGGTTATAAACTATTTACAAGAAACTAAACAAAACCATGTTAGTAATAAAACCCCCACAAACGTTAAATATGGCAGAAATATCAGTTAACTGGACGAAATCGATGCGGGACTATAAAAATATAGAAAACATTCATCCATCCCAAGCACTCACACAGACACGCACTCATTCTGACACAACAACACATACGAAAAAAACACACACGCGAAACGAAAGGCGCCCCGCATCTATCAGAGAACTGATATCACTGACCACCTAACGAGGGAGGGGATGGGGAGTTAAACTAAAGGAAAAAAGTGTGGGGGAGGAGGACAGAAACAACATACCCTAGCTAAGTTTACAGAAAAAGAAAAAACTAAAGAATCAAATACAAAAAAACCTACTCTAGCCTAAATCTAGGGATGGGTTCAACCCAGGAAAACAATATTCTTATGCCTAACCGACATCAAAATGCCACTCCAGATCAGCCCTTTTTACTCGGCACAAACGCGCAAGATTCACCCACCTTTTGCCAAATTCTGATGAAATGAGCCGCCGCCTTTCCATGCTAATCTTGATTTTAAGCTGATGCTTAAAGTACAAAATCAGTTGGGAAGAAGTCAACCTCTCGCCATCATAGAATTCCTTCTGACGCGTCGTCCAAATCACGACTCTCATAACACCTAGTAAGCAACAGAACACATAATGTTCAGCCTTCGTCTTCTGTGGCACTACATTGCTACAAACAGAACTGGCCTCAAGGACAAAGAACTTCCCTTGCAGCATGCTGACCATGAGGCCTTCAACAAACTTGCACAATGGCACTACCACCCTGCAATGAAAGAAGGCGTGACCAATGGTCTCGACTTCCTCAATACAGCGACGGCAGTTTGGAGATTTCTCCAAGCCCGCTGCACAAAGTCTTTTGGCGACCCAGAGGGCCCCCCGAATCACCAGCCAGGTGAGTGATACCTCATCGTTATTGAGGTTTTTCAACCCAGGCGACCCTCCTGCTTCGTAAGACCGAGCTCGTCAATTAGATCATCACGAACTCTCCCCCCCGACTAATAGTTGATACAATGCCCTACGAGACAACGAGAGGCGTTTCAGAGCGCGACGACATTCGCGGTAGAAGGAGCATTCGGTTCGGGGTATGCGGTCGGCCTCCTCCTCGCACGAGTACACACTTCTCAAGGATGGGAAGTTTCTACGCTCTCCTCATCAGATTCACGACACATTCGGTCTAGGAAGGCGATGCGAAGCATATATTGACGTATCTCAATGCTAGGCATACCCGGATCGCTTTCAGATGGATGAAGGCAACAGACCCCCCGAGATACCATAGCGGCCTTGTCTCCACAAGAAAGAGAACAAGAGCCTTACTAATGACATTAGTGTGGTATACGGAAGTAGAAGTACAGAGAGTCGGTAAAAGAGAATCGGGTAGATGTGTGAAACATATACTTTCGCCCTCCCCTTCAAGGAAAGCTTCCCCCGAGACCATAGATTAACCGCATTCGCCTTTAACTTGCGAAGGAATGGTTCCAACGCAAGAACGTAAAGCAAAGGCGAAAGCGGACAATCTTGATGAATGGAACGAGACAATACGAAAGGCTACGATCTTACCCCATTCACTTCCACCAGCGCACCGGGGGTCGCATACAAAAGTCGGATCCAGGAGCGAAAGTCGTCTCCGAAACCGGCCGCCGAAAGGACAGCCTCCAGAAATCGATGGTCAACCCTATCGAAGGCCTTGGACTGATCTAAATTGATCAGCGCGGCTTCACGTCGACTTGTTCTAAGATCAAGCGTACCATATGAAGGTTATCCTGAATAGTCCTGCCCTTCACAGCACAAGTCTGTTCGGAGCCAATCAGACTAGACAGGACAAGCTGCAAACGGTTGGCTAAGATATTCACCAAAATCTTTAACTCTGTGTTTAACATGGTTAAAGGGCGAAATTATCTAACCCATCCCCACGGTTCTTGTCCTTACGCAGCAACTTGATCACACCCCTGGTGAAGCATTGAGGTATAGACCCCTGCTTCATCCAGTTGTTGAAAATCAGTCCCAGCAAAGGAACAAAAACTGGCGACTGCCTCAAGTAAACAAGGGAAGACCATCTAGTCCCGGAGATTTATCCAGGTCAACCTGTTTCAGCGCTTCTCAGATTTCCGACTCTGTGATGGGACCCCCGCACCCAGCCACTTCAGCTGCCTCGAGGCAGGGAAAGTCGGCTAAATAGGCGTCGAACTGAGCAGGGCTCAGCCCGGGCTCCCTGGCGAAAAGTTCCTGAAAGTAATCCCGAAAGGCCTCGCATATGCTCACGTTTTATTCACGGTCTGTTTATCCGGTAATGTGACGCACGCGATATGTCGCCGAGATGCGCTTCGATTTTCCTCTGCAGGCAATTCAGCGGCCATATTCGTCGCCTCAGAGGACATTTTTTTTAACCTAGCCCTAACTACCAGAGCTTGATCCTTCTTGATAAGCAAGGAGGACAACTCTGCCTTAGCTAAGGCTATTTCTCAACTATCACGGGATTTCACTGCCTGATCAACTTTTTGTTCTAAAGCCGTTTGTGCCGCTAATCTATCTAGATTGAGTCGACGACTAAAATCGGCAGTAAACGTTCTAATTTTAGATTTTAATTTATCAACCGCCCCCGTCAATTCCTTCCTTATAATTAGTAGCAGCTGGTCCCGGAAATCCTGCTCACCAAATAATGATGAGTTTAATTTCCAGTAGCCAGCCAACCTAACCTTAGGCTTATCGGTTTACACGGACCCGGACAAGCCTATGATCCGAATAAACTATATAATGGAAACTTGGACACCCTAAGAGCCCTACATCGACTCTCCTAAGACTCGGTCGAGGTAGCTAGCAAGCGTTCCAGGTGCCAAGTTGCCACTATTTGTCCAAGTCCATGCTACCTCCCGAGGGTGCTCATTCTGGTACTTATCAACAAGATCAAACCCGTCGATAAAGTCCCGAAATGGTTTCACATCCCGTTGTTAGTACCCGGATTTTGCCCTATACGATCTATATCGGGGTCAAGGACGGCATTCCAATCCCCCGCTAAAACTACCCGACGAGATGTCGTCAAGAACGGCTCGATCTACCGAAACAAAGCAGGCCGCTCAGAATGGTTATTGGGTGCATAAACCCCAATGAGACGCAGAGCCTTATCCTTTATGGTAACATCCAGCACGCAAAGCCTTCCCGCCGGATCTGCGAAGACAAGAGTTAATGCAGCCTTCAAAGACCTGCTCACCAGCCAAGAGACACCTCTCGAACGAATATCAAAACATGCTGAATAAAAGGAGAACCCACTAGACAGTATGCTCTTACGGTCATGAGAAGAAAACATAGTCGGGGTAAGGATACCGACCCCTCCCCCATCGACCCTTGGCCCATCTCAGTCTTGATGGTGCCGTCTTGGGAGAGGCCGCCTATATCCCAAGGTAAAGTCAGTTTTAGTGCTCTATATAGGGAGGGGTGAACAAAAACACGGACCCTCCCAGCACAAAATTGTTTTTATTTCTTCAATTTGTCGTTTTTGACAATAGCAATAGGAGGGGATATTTTGAAAGAGGCTATTGCCTCGTCGAGCATAGCACAAACGTGACGAGTCCCCGTCCCAGTTCTCATGACAACACTTTTGGGTCTTCTATGTCTTTATCTGCAAATTGTCTTATGGAGAAGAGATATCTTAAATCTTTTATCCTATTTCCGCAGTCCCGAGCTTTCTCTGCTGGGGCAGGGGAAATACGACATACCTCCTCTCCCGAGGTGTATATATGTTTATGAGATTTTTTTTCTTTAGAGTCTTGTGCTGGACTTCTTAGTCTTTTGTTGAGAGGTGGGGGCATCTCAGGTGTTTTAATGGGAGAGGGATGGGATACGATTTGTCTTAAAGGGCTGGGGTCTCTACTGAGAGGGGTTGAGGGCTGGGAAGAATGTGCCTGTTGTGAATGTTGGGCAGAAGATGTGGAAGGAGTGGCCTTTTTCACCGGAAAGGGCTTTTTTGGACTGGGTTCTTTACTGAGAGGGGTTGAAGGATGGGAAGAATGTGGGGAATGTTTTACAGAAGATGTAGAGGGAGTGGCCTTTACCACTGGAGAGATCTTTTTTGGACAGGGTTCTCTACTGAGAGGGATTGAAGGGTGGGAGGTTTGTGAGGAATGTTGGGCAGAAGATGTAGATGGAGTGGCCTTTTTAACTGGAGAGGACTTTCGTAGATCTAGTTTTTCTTTCAGCTTTTTGATTTTCTCGGATTTTTCGAAGCCTGGGTCGTACTTTTTCTGTAAATCTCTAAGAGTAGGTTCAGAGACTGGGGCGTCGCCCTTAATCTTGAGAGAAGGAGAGGGACTGTCAGTGACTTTCGTTCCAAGGGCTTCAGGGGACTGAGGACTCGCTGTCTTGCACTTCCCTCTGGCTATGCCAGCAACCTGCCATTCCCCCTCTCCTTTCTCCACAACTGCACTTGCAGTGGGCGAAAGCTCTTTGGGGAATGGGGGCTTAGATATAGACCCAACCGGGGGTTTCTCCACTCTGGTCCTGGAAGCTGGCATGCCCATTACAGGCGAGGCGGTATTCAAAGACACGGTCAGCGGGGGAGTTTGGTCGACTGGAGCCTGACTTCCAGCGGCCTTCTTCTCTGGACAGGAAGAGGAGAGTGGACCAGTCTCTCTGCACTTCCAACAAACTGGTTTATGTCCAGTCACGATGAACGGCAGCTTCAGGCCACCAACATCCAGTTGGGGATGGAGACGAAGGCCTTACGATCCAGCATAATGTCAAAGCTCCATCCCCTGGTCATGCTATCACAGGAAGCACCCAGAATTTCGCTGTACTGCGGCAAGAAAGCCACCAGTTGCTCCCCAATAACTCAAGGAGGGACCTAATATACTGCTACTCTGGTCCTTCGCCTGCCTTCATACTCTGTACGGAGAGTTAAATCCTTAGTGATTAGTTCTCTAGTTGTTACTTTTATGCAGTCTTCACAGTGGGTAACAGTATGTCCCACATGAAAAATCCATTACCTTTTATGATCCGATGTGGCTTAAACCCCAGGGACTCCGGTGTTTTCACCACTGTGTCGTTCATCAAACGACAAATTTTGCGCGAATGCTTGTCAACGATTAAAAAGGACACTATTCTTTTGTCGATTTTCTTAAGTTTGATTGGATCCTCCAAGAGCCCACCTTCTACCACAAGATGTGTGTAACTCTTGGCATGCTCCAAGAACTCCACAATATCAATAATGCATTTAGGTGGGGACTTCCAACAACAGAGCAAATTCCCAGCCTCAGCAGTATCACTATTTTTGTCCTTTTGGCCATCCTTGGCCTCCATAATCCTGTCAGTATTTTTTTTTTCTGTAGAATTTCTATTACTTTTTTGGCCATTATCGGCCTCCATATTTTCTTTGGATTTTGCTTTGCCATTATTGGCTTCTGTGCTATTTGGAGTTTTTTCTTGACCTTTATTGGCCACCATACTATTAAAATAACCAGCAATGGCCTCTTCACTAGAGGAAGAAGATTCCAAGGCCGGGTACTCTTCTAAACTGTTTTTATCAGGCGGGTCTTTCTTTGGATTGAAGAGATGTTTCCTAATAGATCTCTTGAAAGTCACCATTTTAGGTTTCTTTTTCAAAACTAAGAAAGAAGGTACTTTTTTTCCTTCTTTTCCATTTTTAAAGGGGAGGGGAGGGGTGAAAAGGGGAAAAATAGTTAAAGATTCAAGAAAAAATAAAAATGGACAAAAAACAGCAGGTGACAGACAAAAACAAAAAGGAAAAAACACAAAGCTCGCACGAAAGTGAGACAGCAAGTAAAAAAGTACAAAAACAAGGAACAAATAAATATACACAAAGGTTTTACAAAAATCAAATGACGAAAGAGAAATAAAACGAGGTTCACAAATTTAAAATGTACAATAAAAAATTGCCGGAAAATAAAAGAACAAAGTTCGCCTGGAGGCAAAACAATAAAATTTAAAAAGGAAAATGAAAATAAACAATAAAATGAAAACGCTAGAGAAAGAAAAAGGAAAACATTATACAAAGAAAATACAAAACAACAATAGACTGAGCTAATCGCAAAACAAAATGGCTGATGCTACGAAAGCGAGTCAACCCGATAAACAAATAAACAAAAGAAAATAGACAAATTAGACAACACAAGAATTAGAACAAATATGGCACAGAAAAATTTTAAAAACAAAACACAGAAAACTTAAAGAATATTAAAAGGAAAGACACAAATAAAGAAATAACAGGTAAAGAAGAAATTAAAGTCAGTTGTAAAAAAAATAAAGTGAAACACTGGCAGGGGGTTACAAAATAAAAACGAAAATATATTTAAAAGAGAAATTAAAGAAGAAGAAAATGAAAATCACAAAAGAAAACTAAAATAAAAGAAAAAGAACAAAATTAAAGGGGTAAAAATAAAAAAATGGGGAGGGTAAAAAAAGGAAAAAGAAAAAATCAAAATCTTTTTCAAAACAGTCGTAGAAAACACAAAAAGGTGGTAATAAAATCAAGCTCAACCAAAAATGTAGTTAAAAAAAATGCGTAAAGTCCAAAAACAGTCAGGTGGCAAACACCAGTCAGAAAAGCTCAGAAAGAGGCCACCAAAAAAATTGGATGACTGACTCAAACTCCGGTGGCTGACGGTATTTATTGTAATAAATACAGTTATGGCACAAGGCCGATGAAGGGGTGAGGTTGAGGCTGGTCTTCACTAACTATCTTATACCTAGCTAATTCGATTCACGACCCATTCACTCATTACAATTTGCCCATTCACCACAAAAACTCGTCCATCACCAATCAATCCTCCATACACCATAATACCGCATCATCACAAGGGGGACCTACAAAACACGCCCCATGCCATAAAAATTTAATGATAATAGATACTTAAAAATCTGTGATGAATTGAGTCAGCTGCAGTTAATTTATAGATTTTTTTGTGTAGCGAAATCGGCTCAAAAGAGCTTAGCAAGAAATAGGATCCATTTGGAATTTTGCTACATTTTAGTGTTTATTAACCAATCTTTTTATTGGTTAATAAACACTAAAATTTTGCAAAATTGAATCTGCAAAATCAAGATGATGGTTGGTTAAAGGCTTTTCAGAGAAGAATACATTTTTCTGAAGGGGGTTAAAGGCTAATATGGAAGATTCCACACTATAATTGTATAATAAAAATTGAAGACTGTTTGGGTTATGTTTGGGAATTGTTTCAAATTTTCAATTATTCAAGAATAAATTATGATGCAGAAACAAATACAAAAAAAGCAATTAAACAGGATTATGTTCAAATGTGGGGTGTGGGGGGTAATAGCCATGAGCCTTCCTCGAATGCAAATTTGACGTGGGTGATCATGGCTCTTCACAATTTCCTGTTCTTTGCAGCTCTTACTAAATTTTGTCTTTTTGATATCTCTCTTAATCCCTGTTCTGTCAACCATTTACACAAGCTCATTAGGTAGGTTATGCACTGCTTTCCTTCATCCCTTTTGCCTTCAATATCCTGTGAGTATCAAATATTTTAAGCCTTCTTTCCTCATAATATACCTTAGAAATTTCAACTGACTCTGTCTGATGTTGAGTATAAGTGTCCTTTTGTTTCCATTTTCTCTAAAACTTTGTAGTTGCTCACATATTCAGTCTATAGTATTCTCAGTGTCCTTCTGTAGAACCACATTTCTGTTACCTCAAGTCTCTTTTTAATCTGTGAAGAGATTGTCCAGCATTCACTGCTATATAGAAGGACCAATGAAGTCATAAACACATTTTCTAGACAAAGTTGTTTATAAGAGCTCAGATAACATTGTGTAGTGACAGTTATTTACTAATCCAAATCCACATTCTTCTCATTCCTGATGGAGGAATCAATCCCTGGTGGATCTCCATCACTTCCTGTGTCTGACCATACTGATATCAGGTTATATTGTCATGCCATCTTACCTTTGACCACCTTCTAGCTAATCTGCCTTGGTATCCACTCTGTTGCTCTAATAGTCTACCTGTTGTTTTTGAGACAAGTGACATGGTCACAGGCCATGTTTGCCTTTCTTGATAGTCTCTATTATGTTCTTTGCTCCAGTCTGTTGGTAAATCCAGGTTTGCTCTTCCTGTGACATAAGAGTAAGACTATTTACAGAGCAGACAAATCATCTAGTAAGTGACTTGTTTCACCCAACAATCATTATGCCCCATATCTCGAAATTGTAATCTACAAAAATTGCATTAAATACAGTTTGACATATTTAGGCTAAAGTATTAGGAGCACACACTGTAGTTCATTTGGTTAGTGTATAGCGGACATGATTTAATGTATTTAGCATACCACCACTATTGATCAATTAATTACTCTCATTGAGTGAAGTATAAATTTGTTCTTGTGTCCAAATTGGCGTAATCTAAACAAAATATTTGCATTATAAACATTATAAATAAGAGTGTTAAGGTTTTACTTATTCTTTTTTTGTTCCTTTTTCTTTATAAATAAAGCAGTTTATCTGCTGTTTACTATAAGAATATTGGTACATTTGGGCTACTCAGACATTTTCTTTTCAGTCATAATAATTCCACTAAGATGCAAAGGGTTACTAAGAGTTAAAGAATTTGAGAAAAACATTATCAAGGAGAGAGGAGAATAAAAGAACACATTTCAAAGAGACAGAAGATGCCAATTCACATTGCTTTTAAATTTTTGAAGATCATAGTTGACAGGAAGTCAAGAAATCTGAAGAGAGTTTCACAACTGAGAAGTGTGAGAGAAGAAACTGTTAGTATAGAACTTATGGTTGCATTGAGTAATAGTGAGACCTACCTGCCAATTTAGTAATGAGCTTGAATTTGTGAAGTCGAAGTACCAAGTCAGAAAGCACAACAGAACAATTACCATAAAAATATTTATATTTCTATAAATATTTTTATGGTAATTGTTTTGATGAGCTTTCTGAAAGATATCTTATGTTGCTGGGACAGTGACTGAAGCCAGGATGCCAGCTCAGGACTGATAACGTTGCAGATTCTTCTTTGGATTTTAAGAATCTCTTGATACATAAACTAGATAAACTGTTTTTACTATGAATTAATACTGAATCATTGAGTATATTTACATTAAAGCAAGCTAAATCAGTTAATTAATAATTATTTCTGTACCTGTATTCCATTTGCTTATATAACACAACTTGGGAAATATATATTACTCATTGAAATGATCTCTACAAGATAAATATGAGAAGTGAAAACTTCAGTGTATTTTAAGAATCTGCAATGTTATCGGTCCTGACCTGGCATCTTGGCTGATCTTCTTCACATGTTGAAGGGTTATAGTGTTTTTGGATAACATTTTGATTTAATACAATGTTTCTTGTCAAATCAGAAAATTAATGTTGTCTTGAATGGCCAGTTTTTTTAGATTTTTTTACATTAATACAGATGCCATCCCAGGCTCTATCATTGGATCTGCTTTGTTCTTTATTTTCATCAATGACCTTCCCAATGTCATCAGTTCCTAACAGTATGCTGATGACACAATTATTTACTCCTGTCTTAATAGTAAATCTGATAGGTTCAATGAAATCAAATTGGCAGCTGATCTTGAAAAAAAAATGTCTATCAATCTGAATTTTGCTTCAATTCAGCATGACTGATACTAAACTCCAGGAGAGTAACTCACTGCATCTTCTTGGTCTCACATTTTCCATTGAGATAAAGTAGAATGACTACATTGAATCAGTTCCTAAGTCTGCTGTTGTTGGTTCACTATGTCATAGTTCTGGTGAGAAGAATTGTTTACTATCTTTCACATTTATAAGTCCATGCATCAAATATTACTGCTACATCTGGTCTGGTGCTTCTGCTATATATCTGGAAATTCTTGATAAACTCCAAAGAAGAATCTGCAATGTTATCGGTCATGATCTGGCAACTCAGCATCAATCACTTTTCTGTCATTATAACATAGCTTCCTTGTGAGTTTTCTGTAAATATTTTCATGGCAATTGTTCTGATGAGCCTTCCTCTTTCGTATCTAGTCTTTATGAATTTAAGCACTAGGTCTCATAATTTCACTGTTGGAATTACTAGATGTAACCATAAGTTCTATGCTAATTTTCTTCTTTCACACTTCTTGCTTGTGGAACTCTTTTCCAGCTTCCTGCTTTCCTGTCAACTTTGATATTGAACAATTTAAATGCACTATCACTTAACATTTTTTTGTCTCTTTGAATCCTGTACTTTCATTGTCCTCTCTATTTCTTTAATTATCAGTAACCCCTTGCATCTTAGTGACTTTATTGCCTTGCTTGGGGTGAAATGTTTACAAAAATAAAAGAAACACATTTTTTTTTCTGTAACAATTTGGTTTTGTTAATACAAAGCTTTTAAAATCATTAGAAACTGTTAGTTCTTTATTGGTCTTGTTATATTAAATTAGTGCAGCAATCTATTAGTGCAAATGTTCTGATTCAGACACATGTATTGTAATTTTGAGGGACATTTGGCTTAAAAGTCTCTAGTGCATTGTACTCTGAGTAAATTGCATGCATTGTGCAGCTGGGGTGTAGTAGCACTAATAGAAGATTTTCTTGTTGCATTTAAAATCTGAAAAATTACCTATTTAATTTTCTCTGAATGAGAATTTGGATAATTTTCTGTTATGTAGATTTATAGAATACTCTGTAAAATTAACTTAAGTGATTTACTTTTAATATATATTTTTTTATATTGACACAGTATCCCAAAAATTAATTTTTAAAAAAGTCTTTTCATGTTAATTTTTTCCTTCTGAAATTTGTGATAAATAGCCTTGTTAATGCAACCTCAAGGCAATGATATATATATATATATATATATATATATATATATATACTTTGTTACTCAATGTTGACTTCAATGTCAACTTTTATATTTACATATTCTCTATCACTGACATTGAGCATTTTAACCGATAAATATAGCATACCTAAAGAACTACATTTTTATCATATATACATATATATATATATATATATATATATATATATATATATATATATATATATATATATTAAATTATATGTTCTGATATGGGGGACTTTGGTGTTTCAGTATTGTTGAGCACTATTTTGCTTTTTAGCATTATGCTCCTTTTGTTGAGGCCCTACTGCTTCCCATACTGTCCACCATTTTCTAAACACACTTTTTTTCTGGTGTTTGTTTTTCCATAGTGATGGAGATACTTTTGGTTTTTCCATCTTGGCTGTAAGGGCATTTCCCCACTCAGTGAGTTTAGTTAGTGTGTGTATATTATATATACCTCAGCTACTCTTGTAACATCTTGAGCTGGTCGAGGGGGTATAAAATACCAATTTTCCAAAATAAACAGTTGCTGACTATCTGATGCTTGTATGAAAATGCATGAAACTTGGTTTTGGTAAATCATTGTTTGGTGGGAAGTTATCTAGAGAACTTTATATATATATATATATATATATATATATATATATATATATATATATATATATAAGGCTCAAACACTAATATTCCCTGGTTATAATTTATTGCATTGCATTGCATTGATTGTGATTATGATTCCAATGTAATAAATTATAAACATGAAATAATAGTGTTTGAGCCGTTTATATTATATTCTTACTCTGTCCTGGACATTGAGTTCTACCTGGATTCTATCCTCTTGGAAAGTTTATATATATATATAATATATATATATATATATATATTTATTAATTTAAAAATATGATTCCAACTCGCGACATAAGAGGTCTCATGTTTCAAAACAAGAGCCGAAAACTTCAATATAATTATTTGAATTAAATTGAATTAAAGTAAGCTCTGTTCCATCTTCAAGCGAAAATTTTTTGGAATAACTTATTTCTGAAATTTATGTGTTTTAATAGTATATTTATAATTGAAATCAAAATTTCCATGGTAACAGCCAGGGCGAATTGTTAGGGGTGTGTTGGGTGTTAATAATAAGTATAGAGTTACTTTCATAGATGTCAAATCAGGGTAAGGTGGGGGTGTCTAAATTTGAAACGGAAGATGTTTTCGCCTAGTCTGGTTTACGTGTCTATGGAGATTTATTTATTTTTTTTTTTAGTATTTTTATGAAAGGGATTTGTGCATATAAAAACTGCCATAACATTTGTTTTTAGATGACTTCATAAAGGGTTATCTTTTTTTGTAGGGTATTTAAACTATTTATTTGGGCTATGGATTATAAAAGTTATTATATTGTATGCTTGTTTTTAGCTAGTTAATTCAGTGCGTAAATTTGATGATGTCAGCAAAAAACCGTTAACTCATGTCTATTGTTTAATAGATTTTTATTATTTAGAAACTTAATAATGTGCAGTTTCTTATGGAGGCACAAAGGGCATGGGTCATCCCAAGCCTTACAAGTTCTAGTCCTATTTATAATTTTCCATTTTATATATTGCACCTTAGCTAAGCAGCTTAGCTAGATGAGTGAAAATTATTAAAGGATTGATTTTAATTTGAACAATTTTAATTTACTCTTGCATATATCACCACAAGCTTGACTGTCAAAAAGAAAAGGAAAAGCATTTGGTTAAAAAAAACAATTACTGTTTTAAAAGAAAAAAATGAATATTTGATTTTGGTACGTTTTTGGAACATCATCTGCTATATAAAGGCTATATGTTCAATAAAGCTGCATAGTGATTTCTGTTAGGTTGAAAGACGTTATTACAATCAAGTTATTTATTGGGAAATTTTGCAAATAATGAAGAGGTTATTCTAGTGGTATTTTTGGATATGGCAGATGTGAAATGAAACTTTTTATGATGGGAGAATACATCGATTAAAATTTAATAAAAATATAAGAATATTAGCACAGAATAATTTTTCTCTACCTCCACAGAAATAAAAAAAAAATGAAAATGCAAGCTTTAAAAATTTAACGCTTTTTTTATTTCCAGCAATGGTGGGGACTGTTGAATTGTGGTTGACTTCTTCTCAAATTTTCCTTTTGCATTGTAACTTTGGAACAGTGGATACTGCTTGAGAATTATTTGCCCTTAAAGAATTTACCAGCAGATGTCCAGAAGTTGATGACTGAAATTAAAGCTAGCCATATTTCACTATGGAAGCTGGTAACCTTGAAAAATTCTTTGGCCCTTACTTATCTGAACGTCAGTGGGGAACTGTACGGGAAGATTATTCTCACAATGGAGACTGGTAAGCAAATCATTTGTATTTTCTTTGTAAGCATCTTTTCATTGAGAAACCTTTTTTTAATGCATAATATTTTACCTATACTAGCCCTTGATCCTTGCAATCACACTGTGTGTAAAATTTAAGTTACAGGACTTGGAGAAATGTAATGGTTTGACATTTGGCTATAATGAAGTTAAGACAGAAGAAACCATGACACAGATTTAGATTCTATTATGAACAAACTTTTTTTCTGATTCAAGCAGTAAATGTACTGCCATCATTATAAAAACTTAAATAAAATTTCAACACAAGACAATTAAAACCAGTGTAGCTAAGATGGGGTAAGTATGGGATGAGATGGCTGTTTTATTATTCATTCATTTGCTTTATTCTGCAAGGTGAATTTCAATTTTTATATTCTCATATCACCATAATTCCAGTGTTTAGAATTTAATAAAATTTTGTTTTATAAGTAAAGTAAAATGGACCCATTCTTTTTTAGTGTTTTTTTTTAGAATGTTTTATTAAAGGGAATATTTCTTTCTAAAAATGTAATATTTATATCTTCTTTTTTTAATCTTTCAGCTGGAGATTTTTCTCCCATGATAAATCTCGTTACACTGTCTATTTACATGGAGAAGATGGTCTCTTGGGGTGGTGTGACTACAAGTCCAAGCTATGTGTGTCTTTGGCACTATGGAATGGCAAAGACAAGATTCTTAAAGAACGATTGTTTGGTCTCACTGGACTGCAGGTGAAAAACTTTTCCAGAAATGAATTTCAAACTGTTTTACCTGTTTGTTGGTAAAATGTGATTAGCCATGAGTGTGTAACTTTTGCCTCTTAATTTTAGATTTGATGAAGTTTTGTTCTCTCTATGTATATTTCTATGTTGACCATTATAATAAAAGTTCTCTCTTTGTCAGAAAAATGGATAGTAAATGCATTTGCATTCTACTAAAATCTAGAATAATGTAAATATGAAAAAATGATTACATTTATGTCATATTTTTGTCGCTACAAAGATCCAAATCTGTACCTGTGTGTATTTATGGTAACTAGATATAGCATTATAAATTGAGTGAGGACCATTTGTCTTTGACTCATGTTACTTTTCTGCTCATTGTTCTCTTTGTATCATCTGGTTGTTTCAGTTTCAGGTGTCTGTGACCTTTATGTTTCAGGCTGACTGTTAGGCAGCATGTAAGAAAATAAAGAAAACTTAAAAGAAAAGCTATGCCTTCTTTTACATGCTTCTTCCTCCTTATTTCAATCATGGCAACTCAGTTTATGAGCATAAAAATAAGTTTGTATTGCTTTTTATTTAGTTGAACTGGGATAACAAAATGTAGGAATCAGCAGCAGTTCATTTTGGTTGGGACAAATATACTTTTAGGTTCTGTCTCTCAAAGTTGTCTGCCCACCTGCCTGCTTATTTTATATGCAAATAGTTTTGTTCTTTTCTTGCTTTCAGGTGCAAATTTCCTAACTTGAGGCTTTACTATTCATCACGATTTTTGGAAGCTTTCACCATCAATGTACTTTTGCTGATACAACATTTTCAACAAGAACCAATGGATTTTTTGAGACCGATTTTATTCTAATATTTAAAGAAATTTTGTTTGTAATGGAAGAAGGAAATTAATTCATGTCTTTTAGGGATTTCAGAATTGGTAATGAATCTTTCCAAATCTGACTGACTCTGAAGAAGTTGCAAATTCATAGTTGTTTTGTCATATGTTATTTTTTTCTGTATTTTCTTAGAGATTATTTTAAGGAGACTTTATTGGTCATAAGATTTTGGACATGTTTAGTCCTTAATTGCAACTTATAGGTAACTTGATGATTGTTTATAATTTAGCCATACATTCTTGGTATTTTATTTTAGTCTTTTTAATAAGAAATTTGTTATGAATACAACTGGCTTAACTTTGAATATTCATGGGTTGTTGGCAATATATTGAGTTTTCTTATGTCTTCAGATATTTTGAATATTTCCATACATGTGTGTGGAATGCATTGGTTTTAGGTGACAGAATGGGAGAATAACAATTAGGGAAATCAAAATGAGAAATGAAGATATGAGAGGCCAAAAAATTACTTTTAAATTTGGAAATATTCCTTTTAGATTGGAAAAGAACTTAAATTACTGTGAGACTAATAAACAAAAAAAAAAGAATGAAAAGATGACTTTTGTAATCACGAGAGGATATGAAATTTCACATTCTCATGAGTATGTCTATACATTTGTGCTGGGCAAAAATCAATTATAAATAAATAAAAAAAAAAACAAACTATTAACAAAATCCAAAAAGGAAAAGAAGAGGATGACAGATTTTTTTCTTTATTGAAATGAATTATCTCTTCATTTTTGATATATAAAAACCTCAAAATAAATGGATGGAGGACACAAAATACTAATATCAACAGGGATATGACATGATCACATTACAGTTCTAAAACAGTTCATCATATTGGCTGTCATATTCATTATTCATATTTGTATAAAAACTAATGTATTGTGAAATGAATTTTTGTTCTTGGCACAAATGACCTGTGTAGCATAGGTCATAATGTTATAAAAGAGTGCTGGCTCTGGTTTGATGTTTAGAAATAAGAATGCAAAATGGTGATTTGTGATGAGATTAAAAATAGAATTAAATCATAAAACATCCAGAGGGATATCTTAAACAATTAGGAGGAAAATGGAAAAAGAAACCGAGAAATAAAGTTAAATTAAACATATAAAATAAAGTTGATGAGGGAACCAGAGAGTTGAACCATTAATGAATTTGGTGAAAAGTCATTAATTTTGGAATTCTGTATAGGTGTTCTTCTCAGGAAGAGGTTACCAAACCTGTTTTTTCTCTGGGACACATTTTGGGAATGAAAATTTGCGTGTGCCTTAACAAATTTTGTGTGATAAAAAGTACATTTAAAAATAAAAAAAAACAACTAATAATGTGTTAAATATAATATATAACACAAATAACTTATAATATGATTAAAGTACACAAATTTAATGAAAGGTGTGAGTTTGTTTTTGACTAGTAATCTTTATATTAGGTCTAATTTGAGATATACAAACTCTCATCTCATCAACACAAAGAAACCTTTCTCTTTTTTGTTTTTGATACTTGTCAGAACTGAATATTCTTATTCACAACAATATGTTGTGGAGAACTGTAGAAGAATGGATAATGCTTTTGAAGAGAAACATAGATATTGTTTCTGGTTGTATATCCAAAGAGAGTCCAGTGGTACATTCTTGTGATCCTTTTTAAGGTGCAATCACTTGAAATGTTTGCCAATTCTTCCTTATCTAATGTCAGATCTAAACTGCTTGAATTTGCAAAAGGATCTCTAACCCAGTTAAATTTTCCTGTAGACAATAGAAAGTAATCAGAGACGGTTAAAGAGAGATAACTGTGGATTCAAAGTCAGAACATTATCATTGATAACTCTCTCCTCCAATTTGCAGAGCCTAGTTACTATATTCTTAATACTTGATATAATGCAAGAATATCACAATTATAAAATCAGTCAATAATTATTTATAAATATTTATGCTTGGACTCATGCATGCAATTACAAGTAATCCATAATAATACTTTAAATTTTGAAATCATATTTATTTGTGGCATATGAATTTTTTGAAACTGGTTCTATATCTTTGATTGTCTTTCAATCATTCTGTCTCACCTGCTATCCTCTTCTTCTAAGGGAAAATATTTACTTGGGTTTCTGAGCTGAAATCTGATCTGAGAGGAATAAATTCTTAATACTATGATTGCTATACTCATAAGTTAATTCTTATTAAAAGTGGATAAATAGTTTTTTGGTGTGCGTATGTTGGGCGGTACCATGTGTATTTGGATAATAGACCCTCTGAGGTGATACAAGCAAAAGTGGAAATTTTTACATACATCAATGTCACACTGGGAAGCAGGTGCTCCAGGGTGATTTTTATATAAAACAGAGAATCATTTAACTTCAGTAGTTACTAGGAGATCTGAAGACAGAGTGCTAAGAAATCCATATTACTCAAAGACAAGAGCAACACATAGTACTTGGTGGATGGAGCAGACACACAAACACAAGTACAGCAGCCACTCTGCAAACTGAGATGTCAGCTACTATTAGAATTGTTGTGGTAGTTATACTGACAATGGAAAAACAAAGACTACTATAATTTGGTGTGAGTGAAAACAAAATCAGAAGGCCTCAAAATACTTTGAAATCACCATTTTGCTATATAGTGTGTAGAAGAGATGAATGATTGCATAATATTCAATAAATTATTGTTAAGTTTTCTGAAGGGTTTACTTGTTTTGAAGAGATCTTTCTCTTTAGTTTTGATGTTTGAGGAACAACTTTGAGATCATGCGAGAAACAAATTACCATGCTCCTTGGAAGAGTTTAATAACTTCTGTGTGGGGGACACAATGGACTACTAGACAATCACTTGAAAAATGGAATTTGCTTCACATTTGAGTGTGAAATGAACTGGAACACCTGATAATGATATATACTCATATGTGGCTTTCTGGACACACTGGACGAGAAAATGACTGGTGACTCTGGAATATTTGGTTGGGCATCATTTTATGTTCAGTTTCAGTAGTCGCAATTGCTTTCTTTGATCAGGCTTTGGGCTTGTTTATAATGTTACTCTTCTTCACCTCTGTAAAAAAAGCATAATTGCAAACTTTCTCTGGCAGATAAATGTCTTTACTAATACATTTCAAAGTCACGTTTCAACAAAATGCACCCATCAGGTTATGCCATACAAGCTTTTTTATAATTAAACATTTGTTTGTTTAAATAAGTGTTATGGTATCTACCTTTATAGACTAAATGGCCTCGTCCTATTACTATATATATACGGGGAGATTATGCCTCTCTCGAGAGCTGTCTACCGCTGACGAGTTGACTACTGTACTTTGCCGTCAGTCGAATGTGCAACACTTTTGTATTCGTTCTTTTTGTTTAATAATATGTTTTCACTAAATTGCTGAGTTCAAGTTTTCTTTCGGACCTCTTCCGGGTCCACAACAATAAGAAATAGAGTAAATGAGCATTTTTCACAAAATCTATATAAAGTGCTATGGTTATTAAATTCAGTATAAAAATATAATGGGAAATTTATATTGCCAATGAATTTCTGAAGACTTTATTTGGTTTACTTTAATAAATTTTCAAAATGGGTAGAAATAATCCTGACAGAGTTATACATTTTCTGAGTGTTTATCATCCACCTTTTTGGAATATTCCAAAATTATGCAAATCAAGTAGTTTTAGCTCATTAAATATTTTAAACAGCTGTTACATGATTGAAAACTAGAATTCTTAGTTTTGGAATAGGTGTATCTTTTTTGGCTTTAGGTTAGGACAAATCACTTTCCTGGGGATGGGCAGAGGTCATTTTGTTACAAGGGTTCATGGGACAATTTTTGAAATGTAAAAAAAATCTTTTTGCAGATATAATTCTTATTAGAAAATGGGTTGCAAATAAACTTTATTGCTAATCTTCTTTCTTTTTTCATAATGCCATATCCTTTTTACAATGTAGCCAATCATGGCTCTCCACAACTTTCTTTTTAATATCTGTAAATTACCATGACTATTCTTGAGAAATGTAGTGGGATCATTTTGAATTCAGAGTTGGCCTTTTTGAGTTTGGTTTTTCTACCCAGGCAATAGAACTCGATATGCTCTACTATTTTATCCATGGCTGGGGGAAGAAGAGATGGATTCAGGCCTTCCCAAAGAGCATTAGTGTAAAATGAATGTAAAATCTTTGGATGGACTTTGAATGGTTACACATTGTCTTTTCAACAATTTTGTTACAGCCCTGTTTTTTTTGTTTGTTTTTTTTTATTCTAGGGTATTCATTTCAATACATATTGATAGAAAATTAAATCAGTATATTTTCCCTTGGGTGAAAATGCAATGGTTTATTAATAAGAAAGTGTCATTTGAGCCTAGAATGATATATTTAAATTCAATTATTGGTTGCCTAATTCCGTTTGTGCTAATGCTCTGAGGTAAGGCATATGAAACAAAACTCTAGCATGCAAGTCTACTCACAATCAAACAGTGAATTTGTTTCAAGTGGAAAATCTGTGAACATTTTGTTTGATCATGTTTTGTAAATGAAGCAAGGCAAGAAGAGAAAAGTTGAATGAGACTTGAGTGTTTTTCTAAAATGTTTGTAATAGTGATCATCATTGTTATTTAGGCTGTATTATAGTAATAATAATGATTTGGTAGGCATTGCATTTTTTTTTCCTAAGACCAACTGAATTTTCATTGAAAATCATTTATAGTCTTTTATATTAAAAATGTGATTTAAGGTTTCTCTCAGGCAAATTCTTATCACAGTTGGTTTGTTTTTGACAAAAGGTGCTGGAGGGTTGAAGCTCCCTATCCACATTTTGCTGAAACAGCAAAATAAACAGAAAAATTTTTTTCTTGGCTTCAATCTATGCTATCATTTCAGTAAAATCATTACTAGCATTATTATTAACATAATTTTTAATTTTTCTTCTATAACATTAGCTTCTAAAACTTTTATGCAGAAAAAATTTATAGAACTCATCTAGAAAATTGGTACAGACAAAGGAATTATATATTTAAAATAACAAAAAATTACAGTAAGATATTAAAAAAATGTTTATGTGAGAATCAGATAAAATGTATAGAATAAGGAATCTTTAAAACTTAATATTTTATTTAGCCCTCCCACCACTTTTAACATCTGATATAACCCCCTTGTTTTGGGGGCCACTATGCTTGCATTGTGGTATAAAATCTTCAGTTTGTTGTAATAAATTTGATGGGTGTTGCTGTTGAATGAAAACCTTAGATGGTGAAGCATTTTTAAAAAAATAATTTAAAGACAAATGTAAAGAAATTTATCCTGAAAATCAATGAATTATTTGTTTGCTTTTTTATAAATACAGAAATGTGATGTTGTAGAATGTCTGTCTTCAGTTGCATTCCTTTGTCTTCAGGGCAACCATGGGGAAGATGTGAAGGAAGTCTACTACTATCTAGACAATGTTGCTGACCACAGCTACATGCGTGCCTTATACCGTTACCCACAGTCAGCTTTCCCTTATAAGAAACTAATCCGAAAAAACAAGGAACGGAAACATACAGATCCTGAATATGAATTAACGGATACTGGTTTGTTGCTTTTCTTTTCGACTTTTTGATTTTTCAGTATTGATCATGAAGAAATTCTATTTATTTTTTAATATAAATCTCTCTAGTTGATTCTTTGCAAGTCTTTCTTACAAGTACTTTGTAGATAATATTATCATTTAAAAATTTGCATGAGGTTAAATTTTGTTCATGTGTCTCCACTTTACATCAGTAGAACAAAATGGCTTGCTTGTTAACACATAACAAATTCTTACTGTCCTTTTATATATATTACTAAGAAATTGTATTTACAACATTAGCAGTAATATTTAATTTGCATAACAATTTTAAAAGCAAATTTAAAATATTTCTGTGTTTTTTATTCAAATTTTAAAAATTGTTGCATAAAAGCAGTAGTTCTGTTGATAAATTTTTATTTTTAAATTAATGTTTGTATAGAAAGAATTTATATCTGCCCTGTCAAAATTAAATCATAAGTAAGAAAACCAACATTCATAATAAGCATGGTTGTCATCTGCTATTTCGCATCACTACAAATTAGTCAAATTGATAAAAAAAATTATCTAATTATCTAAATAATTCAAAATAATTTGTTTAATTAGATTCTTTTAAAATTGCACCAAATTATTTAAAAAAGTGAAAACAGATTAGTGAATTAATTTTTATTATTAATATAAACAGAAAATTATTCAAATATTTTTCTCATTGTCAGCTCTTTGTAGCTATGTTCAGAGTAGGAATTTCAAGTGCACTTAGCATAATGACAAAAAAGAATTTTAGAAAATGTTATTTATACAGAAGTTTTAGAGAGATAACAGAACTTTGACAATTTTTCTTTGTTTGTAGGATAGGTATTTGACTGTTTATCAAAATTCCATTAGGATATAGCAGAAAGCACAAGTAATTTGCCATTCATATTTAGTATTCTCTTTAAAGAGTCTTTATTGTCATCAGGAAGTGTGTCTAGGTAGTTTAGAATGTATAAGATTATTTCATTAATATTACTCAGTTTAGTTATATATAATTAATACAAATATAAAGTTTGTCACTTAGGTGATTGGTGTTACCTTCATCATCCTGACTTCAGAGTTTCATAGACAGACCCTCCAGCAATCACTCCGTCTACTCATCAGGGGGTATCAGCAATTGATTGTTTATATTTCTTGTTTTTTCATATATGCACTTTTCATTGGTACAAGGTTGATTTTTAATTTTTTTTCCTTTCATATTGTGTATGTGCATGCATACATGGGAGCATTCATGCACCCGCCTGTGTTACATGTAGAATGTTGTGATTATTTCCCCTTTTTGTTGTATTAATTGATTCTCTCCTTGTAGGTTTTATACTTTTTTTTAGTTGTATTATGCTAATATGAAGTATCAAAACTGATAGTATACATACATACATACATACATACATACATATATATACATATGGTGGACTCTCCCATCATATTCGATGTATGAGGGGCAAGCAGCTCAGTTCCTAGGAACAGATAGCACGTAAGTAAATGTAATGGATTCGACTGGAATTCAAACTTGGCTCTTTGATTCCTCAATCTGGGCTGCTATCCATTATTCCACCTTTCCTCCAGTTAAATCCATTACAATCACTTACGTGCTAATACCCTCAGGAAAGGTATTAATCCTCTTCTTCTCTCCCCAGCTATGCACAGTTTCAAACTTGACATTTGTAAGCAAACAGCTAATTATCGATAACTCTCTAAAAGTCAGGGATCGATTTTAGACTGTTTTTCTATATTATGAACAGGAACCCCATTCCAAAATGATAACAAATCAATATTTTCAGATTCTGAGAAGTGTTGCAGCTTAAGAAAGGTTTAAAGAAAGCTAATCTATAAAAATCATTTCCAAAACATCTTTTCTCTATCTTTTATGAGTGGACCAGACCATTTGAGTAGTGCCACATTTTACACCATCAAAGAATTATTTTTGAGTCTAAAACTACGTTTTCTGTTTGTGCAAGATCCTTCCTCAAATGTCATGGTTTGCAGACAAATATATAATGGTCTGAAAAGATACCTGCTTTATGGAGGTATTTGGAGGATGATTTGGCACCTGTTCGAGAAAAGAACCTCCAATCACTGCAAGAAATGGCTTATAATTTTAATGCCTCCAAAACAAAACTACTTTCTTTTCATCACTTCAAAGAACCTTTTTTGTTTACCATCAATATGGCTGATGTTAAACTCCAGAAGAGTAACACTCTACACGTTGTTGGGTTCACTTTTTCCACTGACATGAAGTGAAGCAATTATATTGAATCAATTTCTCAGTCAACTACTAGGAAAGTTGGTCCACTGTGTTGTGCGAGAAAATTTTTCTCATCAGAATCCATCTTGTGCATTTATAAATCTACCATTCATTATTGAATACTGCTGCCATATTTGATCAGGTGTTTCTGCTGTATGTCTTGAGATTCTTGACAAAATTCAAAAAAGGGTTTGTAAGGCAATCAATCCTGATTTGCCATGTTGACTTCAGTCACTTTCTCACCAGTGAGATGTGGCATCCCTTTGTCTTTTCTTCAAACATGTTAGATTGATAAACATTTTGTATTCGTCCTTTATCTTATCTTGCTTGGGGTGAAATGATTTAAAAAAAAAAAAGAAATTCATTCATGACCCACTGATGTCCATTTTGAGCCTCAGTAATTGCTTCTCCCCAGGTCAGAATATAAGTGCATTGGATGCAGTGTGATGTTTGAAAATAACTTTTTTCTAAAATTTAAAATGTACAACTTACATGCAGGCAAATATAACAATTGCGGTTATTATCATACTGTTAGAAAATGTACAGTGTGCATAGAATTGTGGAAAAACATGTTTTGTAGCTTATTTTCTTATATATGAAAGTCCAGTTATTAAATGATATAGAAAAAGGATGTATCCATTGGCATCTCAAAAATGGTGAAAAGGTGTCAACTAGGAGAGACGATTTTATACTGAATAAAAATGAACAAAGCAAAGAATTGCTGGAAGCTTCAGTTGAGGGGTTTGACATTAGTTGTGCTTCAATAATGTAATGTTTTGAAATATATGAACTCAATTTGTTAGAGATTGACAAAATCTAGGATACTTAGAATCAGAAAGAGAGAAAATTTCTGGGATGTGTAATGAGAAAAGAGTACTTAGAGAATTTGACACTCACAGGACACAGTGGAGGCAAGAGGGACCAGCAAATAACTTATCTAACAAGCTTGCATAAATGGAATGGCAGAATAGGGATTGGGATTGATTTGTATTTTAGGGCTTATCAACCCTTTATAGGTTATTTAAACATATTTCGGATTTGTAAGAGGTTGCTTGTAGTACCAGGTATTTTTAAATGGTCCCCCATCTAGGTACTAGTTGTGCTTGATACTGCTTAACTCTAGTGATCAAACAATAATTAGTGTTTTCAGTGTGACAGGGAATGGAAGAGATGGTAAAGGGACAAACATTGCTTAGAGCTACTAAGGATAAAAAGTTGTGAAGAGCCATGATCGCCCATGTCCTGAAAGGACATGATACATAATAGTGATCGTTTTCATCCTATCTGCTTTAAAAGCCTGCTTTCAATACAAACATATTCTTCATTTAGATTTGTTTAAATAACAAAGGAAATAATTCAATTTCTAAAGAATTAATGGATTTATTTTTAATCCAACATTTTTCTTACTTCAAATGTAATTAAATTAGTGGATATTGTATTTGAAATAGATGCCCCATTTTTATTTTAAACTGTGTACACACACAGGTCACAGGCTGATAGACATACTACACATGATATGATATTACATTACAATGTAATACAGACTGTTTGAAATAAAATTAAAAATGGGATGGCTATTTCAAATATGAGTATCCATTATAATAATGTTTGAAGTAATAAATAAATATATTTATCGGTTTAATACTTATAATATAGATATTGCCTGGGTTTAAACCATAAGTATATACTGAATTATTTCTCTTAGATTCATGATCTGCTAAAATGTGAGAAGAGGATGGTGTTAACTAGTAAGAAGAGACTACGGGCTTGGATGTCCCATGTTAAACTCAGCGTTGTGCCACATCTACCCTCGTGGTGGGGGGGCTAGTAAATATTAACTAGTGAGAAGGGACACTATTGACGAGAAAATTGTTTAGTGCTACATGACCCGTATAAATGTTAATATACAGAAAACTTGTTATATTTATATATAGTTAGGTTTCTTACATTTTGATAATTGTACAAGCATACACACTTTATTTAAAAATCTGTCAACTATACAATATTTATTTAAAAATATTTTTTTCATTATCTCAATGTTCTTTTAACAATATTTTATTGCTGGTTGCTTGATGCATTAGTAATCCTGATAACAAAGTGAGTCAACATGAACATGAGTCCTACCTAATGAGGAAAATGAAACCTGGTTTAATTATTAAAGTGGCGGACTCTCAATTTTCATATGTTTAACTGACAGAACTTTCCTTTTGTCCATTTTACTTAATAACATGCTTGTTGAAGTTTCTGCTGTCAAAGTTTTTGTTTACATGTCAGACATATTCCTGGCTTCTCAGCACATTATGAAGAAAGCAAGATTTTTCCTCCTCTATTAAAGTCACTTTCATGATTTCACTTTTTAATGACAAAGATTTAAACACATTTCTTTTCTTTGCTTTCATATATTTATAAAATCAACAATATGAAAAAAAGGGGATTGTTTTTTGTTTATGTTATTTATCTTTATCAGGAGTGTTTGATCATGACTACTGGGATATTTACATGGAATTTGCTAAGGAAGATCCCAAAACATGTCTATGTCGTTATATAATCCACAACCGGGGAAAGAATCCAGCAACACTTCACATTCTACCTCAAATCTGGCTACGGTATGTATATAAATAAATACCTGTGTTTAATCTGTCCAGTTAAAATAACTGAAATGTGAAGGCAATCACAGAACATAAATACAAGTTTGTGCTATATTGATATGAATTTTATAAGTAAGCCCACAGCAGTAATGGAAAGATAAATAACAGTTATTGGACTTGAGTAACCTATTTTTCTTAAAAAATTGTTTTAAGAGGAAGATTTTATATATTTCAACTGATAGTAACTCTGGCTGCTCGGTCAATGAATGCTAAATGTTTCCTTATAAGTAAATGACTAATATTACCATTTCATTTGAAATTGATTGTGTTATCAATCTTCATAAACACAACACTTGAAATGATATATCATGTGTTAGGCTATATTGCAAATGTTGAATTTTTTTAAACCTCTGAAGTAATTTCTTTTACATATTAAACTGTCGGCTATGAGTAAAGTGTCTTTTGTTTGGGTCAAGTTGAATTTATTGTAAGGATCCTAACAAATCATGAAATGTCTGACCTTTCGTTACTAACTTCCATCTGCAAGTTTTAATCTTTCTCTCTTGATCTGACATTCATCATTCTTTTCACTCTCTCACTCACTCTCTGTTCCTTTCACTCTCTCACTCACTCTCTGTTCCTTTCACTCTCTCACTCACTCTCTGTTCCTTTCACTCTCTCTCACTCACTCTCTGTTCCTTTCACTCTCTCACTCACTCACTCTCTGTTCCTTTCACTCTCTCACTCACTCACTCTCTGTTCCTTTCACTCTCTCACTCACTCACTCTCTGTTCCTTTCACTCTCTCACTCACTCACTCTCTGTTCCTTTCACTCTCTCACTCACTCACTCTCTGTTCCTTTCACTCTCTCACTGTTCCTTTCACTCTCTCACTGTTCCTTTCACTCTCTCACTCACTCACTGTTCCTTTCACCCTCTGTTCTTTTGTTTTTCTCTCACCCTCTGTTCTTTTCTGTTTTTCTCTCACCCTCTGTTCTTTTCTGTTTTTCTCTCATGCTCACTCTGTTCTTTTCTGTTTCTCTCTCACTTTCACTTTGTTCTTTTCTCTCTCTCACTCTGTTCGTTTCTCTCTCTTCAGCTTCTGAATAATACTTGTAGGCCTCAAACAATGCAGTACTAGGCATCATCTTGAACATATTTTATAGCAAATAAATAGTCTTCATTCTTTTTTATACAAAGCTACTCCAAAATGGTGAGGAAAAACCACTTGCCATAAAATATCTGATACAAAGATTTTAATAATGTACTTTTGTTTTTGTTCATGCCTGAGTATAATAGCTCCTTTACCCCGGAGATCTCTCCTACATAGCCTAAGTTTCTTCCCTTTTGTTGATGTATGAAGTGCAAAACCTCATCTACTATGTATGCCAATTAAAATCAACAAATACCTTATATAAATGAAGAACTAATGGATTTTTCCTATTCAAATATGTATTTATCTTTGTTTTGTAAGTGTTTATTTGATTGAGGTATTGCTTTTGAAATGACAGTCTTTTTATCAACCTTATTAATAATAGATAATGTAGGATGTCACACAAGTTGAGGTACATACTTCGGGTTATGATAATTCAAGTCATTTTAAGTAAGAAGTACTCTATACACGTATGTTGTTTTTTGCTTTATTATGCTAAAAAATGAGGTTCTTTATATGTATACTGTAGTGTGTTGCTTGAGTAGCTCTCTGCTGCTTCTTGCCAACCAGTCACCAAAAATTAATGATTTTCAACCTCTTCAAAAAAAAAAAATTAACTGTGTATAATGTGACCCACCCCACTTACATTTTGTGTAAAATAACTGATCATAAAAACTTGCACTATACATGAGGATATACAGTATTTGTCAAAGTTTTTAAAATGAGAAAAATTACTGGATTTATTTTAAAACCTCAAAGAGTATAAATATTTTAGTTATTTTTTGAGTAATAAACTGAAAATCTGTTCAAGAATTCTATTAAAATCGCTGTGAGTTGTTTCCTGACTTTCTTGTTTCTATTTCTCAGAGACACATGGAGCCATTGCAGTTGTGACTCTTGCCACACGACAACAAAGCCAAATATTAAGATTTGTAATGAAAAAAATCAAGTGCGGATCGACTATTCAGAAGGTTTCTTTATTTTGATACATTTCTTTCTATTTCAGAAGCAATAAAGATAATACCCATAAATTGCTGAAGCTGTTGAAATAAATTCAAAGAAGTATTTTATTTTTATCACAATGTGAAAACTAGTACAGTTTATTTTTATCATGTATTTTAAACTCTAAATTCTAGTATCTTGTCTTAGGACTGAACTCTGTATACTGTTGTTAATTCACATTGTGGCAGCTATTTTTTGAATGGCTGGAACAGCATTCTTTTCCTTTGCAGATTGTTTTTGATCAGTGTTGTTTAATTGAATTAATGTTTTTTTTTTTTACTTTTTTTTCTTAGAAAATGAAATGTTATACAAAAACAAGCTGACAATTTTCATGAATACAAATTTGTCAGTTGTTTAGATTGTTAAAGTTAAACTATGAACTATATCTGATTTCTTTTCCCGGACAATATGGATATTTAGTTGTCAGCTATGCTAAATTCAAATGAGTGATTTTACACCATTTTCTAAAACTAGTTCATGATATTTGCTTTTTATGACTTTGAAAATACTATCACTGCCATCAAATATGCAGTATAAAGTAAGATAAAATATCACTAAATGACTAAAATTATTTTATTAAAATATTTGTATTTATTTTTTATTTTATTTTTTTTCCCAAGGATCCTTTTTTGCAAAATTTGACAACAGTCCTACTGGACATCTGCCTGATTTGATATTTACTGAAAATGAAGCTATCACAAGTGCCGACAAAAGTGATGAAGAAGACTATAAAAAAGATGCATTTCACCAATTTGTAATTGCTGGTAAGTACACATTTCTCTGGCTTTGTTACTTGGAATAGAGACATGTTATTCTATGCCATTTGAAAAATTAAACTCACTGAAATAGTTCATATCTGATAATTAAAAAAAAAAAAAACTAATGGGTGAAAATATTATGACAGGTAGCTGAATTATTTTATTGAGGTGGGAACTATTTGAGCCACAAAGGCTATGAATGTGAATGCATCTTAAATGATTGTAGTGAACAGTCAAAGAGAATAGGTGAATCTTTTTTTATGTAAATACATGAGATCTTAATATTTACAAAGCCAATCTCTTCATCCTGTTCACTGACAAAAAAAAAAAAACAACAAAAAACCATAATGGCTTAGAGAATGGTATTCTTATGTATGAAATTCCAAATTGCTTGCTATTTCTGAGAGTTAAAGAAAGCAATGAGGTTTTGAATTCATCTTTATCGTCAGATTTGTAAGAACAAACTGAACAGTTGGTTAATTAGTATCTAAGTTTTATATTATGGTGGTTAGTAGTTATTGTGTGACGATGTTGTAAATGGCCTTGTGTAAGAAGAAGTTGTGGAAACAACTAATATAACGAAGGTAACTCAAATGATTTTCAGTTTTTGGTTGGGATATTTTGAGTTTGTTGGCTATTTCCTGCATTGTAGAATATGGATTATTCTCAAGTAAGTTTTTGATTTGATTATGATTGACTTCAAATCATCTACCAGATTATGAAGCATTGTTCAGTGTGCATGAAACTTAGCAAGCCACTTTTGACATGTTTGATCATTTACAACTACCTTCTATATAAATTAAACACATTTTGTCATATTTTTGCCTTTCTTGAAATAAAAAAAGATATGTCAAAAATGTTGCTTAATTTCTTCCATTTACCATGTTAGAATCAGTAAACAAAAAATACATTAATTTTCACAAAATCTTTTTAAAAATGTGTGTTGACATGATGGCTGTTATTATACAGTCAAAAGTGATGCATTTTGACTGAAGTTACACACACTAAATGCTCTTGATGCTCTCTTATAAAAGAAACTAATAATTCTTTTTGATTACTCAACAGAATAAGGAATACATCTATTTGTGTTTTTTATAACCGAGTATTTTATATACTGGTAAATTTGCTATTTATTTATAATGGGGTGATGAAATGTTTACAGTTCTATCCATCCCCCGCAAAAAACCTGACGAATTGTCTCAGCATTTGCTTTTTGATTGGGTTAAGAACTTTTCCCCATCACCTCATATTTTAGTTGTAGTTTTGTGTTGATTTTTGTACATTTACTTTTTGTTAGAGACATTTTTTTTTTGTTTTTGTAATTTTATTTTTGGTTTTAGGTGAAACAAAATGTGTGAATCCTCATCAGAATGGCACCAAATGTGCTGCTGTTTACTGTGTCACTGTCAACCCTGGTAGCAGCAAACAAATTCAAATGTGTCTCTGGCCAGTCAAGTCCAGTCCCAAATGTAACAACTTCGGATTGCAGTTTGACAGTATTCTTAAAGCTAAAGCAACACAAGCTAAAAAAACTTGCTCAAAGGTAAAAGGAACAAAATTTTATTTTGCTATCCTCTGAAATAAAATTTAAAAAAATATCCAAGAAGACTAAATTTACACGAGAAATTTTTATCAGCATTTTTCTTTTCATTGAAATTCACTCAGTAATACCATAAAGTGTATTTAAACCTCAAGTTGAATATTCCTAATAATTAAATAATAAATTATAATAATATTATTAAATAAAAATTTTTTTTAATAATTTCCTAATAAGTTCGTTTCTTTTAATTTGTTCCATGCTACTAAATGTTGTACTTATCCCGCAGATATTTCTGTCATAGAGGTGCACATTAAAGGGAAGCAACTCTTAATATACAGGGTGGTCGGAAAGTCTTGTCACCCAACATAATATAATTTTCTATTTCAATGCTCTGTTGGGTATTATCAAAGAGAGAGATTTACATGAATAATACAAAAATACACATCATTTGAAGGACGCCGTTTGGAGAGCCTTTGCAACAATCAACAAAGCACAGCTTTATAAAATATCATACATGGTAATACATCATTTTGTGCTATGAAAATGAAGGAGTTCATAGAAACCTTCTCAATGTGTGTCAGTGAAAGTGAATAAACTAAATCCAGTACATGTGCTTTGTATTACTGTATTACTTGTTGTTCTATTGTTCTCATCACTTTTTGGTAGGGGTTGAAAAGACTTTTGGACCACCCTGTATATTGCAAATACACAGTTTATAATTTTGAGAAGTCATCATCCATTAATAAGACGTATTCAGACTTTTGAACTCAATCTTTTTGTTAACTTTTACTGTACTGTTTTGGTTAATTTGACAGGCTACATTTGGTATACAATCTGCAGAAAATAGGATAGTTTCTTTTTATTTCTTTGTTTATAGAAATAGGTTGCGAACAGAAATAGTGTTTAACATACCAAGTAGTTTGGCTAGTTCCTTGAAACATGAGTCACACCAGCGGCAGCTCATATATAGGCACTGTGGAACTGCAGCACCCCCCCTATTTTTACTTGTTATTATCGATAACATTCAATACAATGAGTCTTTTTTTCTTTAATTCTTTCTTTATACTTGTACATTATATAATCCTTATGCTTACTGTCAGTAGCCATCCTTTCGTTGATGAAAAATTACAAAAATTCTTGTATGGAACTGTGTGCTTCACAGTTCCTGTAATATGGTGTTTATAAGTAAGTAAAATAGAATTTTTTCGTTTAGGATTTTATCAAGTTTATGTATAAATTTTCTTGTTATGTGTTTGTTTCATTTTACACAATATTGAAACAATGACTAAAAATTTTCTGCAGCAGCACCCCTACTAATTTTACCTATGAGCCGCCACTGAGCCACACAGATGATACTTGCTTGTATAACATAGGTAATTCCCCCCCTGCAAAGAAAATAAAACTTATACAATATTGAAATCTACACTAACCAGACTTAATGTGTTCAACAGAATAATACAGTTCAATTTTCTAATTGTCCAGCAATGTTCACGATCTGTTTTTGAACTTCACCTCAGACCCTAATACCTGAGCGTGGTAATGGCTATATGACTCATATTGCTGAGATATATATATATATATATTTAGGCAGCATATCTTTATTCAAACATATTTCATTGAATAATATAGACATATTGTAACTATTTATTTTTATATTGATTCTATCCAATTCTCTAATCAGTTTCTTAATATTAAGATGAAATTTGTCAAGGAAGCACCGTAGTTTATCATAAGTGTAGTCGCAACGTATTGAAGTGCATATAACAACAATATTTACATTATTTGGACTATTATCCTCATCTTTGTCGCCATATTTATCACAATGTTTCGGCTGTTGTACGCTCCGGCCTTCTTCAGGTGGTTGGAATTTCGAACTGAACCCTTTATTTCGCTCACTGGGGTAGACTGTTTTAGTTCCATGTGCCATGTTTGATGGATGTCAGTTATCAGTTATCTCCTGCTAATTTCCCTCTTTTGCAAGAAATTCCATAACTACAATGGATAAATTAAAAATTTTAAAATAACTATAACAGAGTGTGTTTGCGTTGGCTTTTTATAATGGAATGCAGCTTTTATCGCAGTTACAATAAGTTTGTAATTTACTCCTGATGATATTGGAAACTGAAAGTACTTGGCCTAGAAAAAGACTATGGTGTCATCCTTGATGAATTTCATCTTAACATCAAGAAACTGATTAGAGAGATGGAAAGGATCAGTATAAAAATAAACACAATATGCCTATTCAATGAAACATTTTTTGAATGAATATATATATAAATAAAATTTAGTGGGAAAAACTATGTCAAAGAAAGAGTTTCTGTATGACACATTTAATCCTTTAGGAGTAGAGTGATGTTTACATTGATGCGGCTATATCACACTTTGTCATAGTTTTTTTGCATCTAAAATTTTCCCAGATATGTAAAAATTTATATATTGTTTACACACACATCTATATATATATATATATATATATATATATATATATATATATATATATATATATATATATATATATACTTAGATTGACACAAGATTTACATCAGATTGGTATTTATATTTTGAAAGCTAAATGATTTTTTAGAAATGCATTAAATAAGAGAAATATATATATATATATATATATATATATGAAGTAAGTAAACAAATGCTAAAATAGTTGTTTAAAAAGTGCTCAATATCAAGTAAGAAAAATCAAAACTCTAGAGCGATTCAGTATCCTAAAATAATAAAATGCTGAAAGGAACACTACTGCAGTTTTGACTGCCTAGTCTCATCAGCAAAATAATTACAGGCAACACAATAAGAAATTAAATTTCTTAATGCAGCACCAAAAGTAATGAGGGGGAGGAGAAGTGAAAAAAAAAATTGTTTTTCCAACTTCATCTGGTCGGGTATTCTAAATGATAAGGTATGATTATACCACCACTTTTTAAATTAACCCTCAGTGCAACCAATGTATGTTTTTACACTGCCATTGTCATTTTCTACCTTGGCACAATAAACTAATAAGATAAACTAATAAGGGACAATTATATTTTTTCTGTAATTGCAAAGAACCTTAGTTCCACTCCTCACATGTTCTTCAAGATTCAAATTTCTTTTATTCACCATTTTAATAATGTTACCTAGGTTGCTAGAGTAATTGTAGCTCAATTTGACTGTGCAGTGATGAAATAATTTGCACAACATGGGCGTTTTTTGGAAATGCTTATTTAAAAGGCTAAAAAATATTTTCCCTTACATTTGGCTCTTGCCTGGCAGTTGAGCACTATAATTGTTCTGTGTAATTTTCACAACACTACTTTTTCCTTTTAGATTTCTCTCAGAAATAGATACACATAGGCACTGAGGGCCAATTTAAAAAGAGGTGGTATAATTAATTATACCTCATCATTTAGAATACATGAACACAGGTTCATTACAAAGCTAGCTAACTATTGGAATTTTAGAGAAAAAAATGTAAGAAACCTGGTCATTAAATGGAATATTTTAAGAAAAGTAAAATCTATTAAAGTTAATAGCAACTCCTGTAAGCTGTCTCAGAAGGAACATTCAAGAGTGGTGCTGAGTTGTTAAATGAAAGGTCCAAAATTATTGTCAAATGTAGGCACATGAGGAAGTTGACTTTGGGATTATATGAATCCTGGAAAAACAATTTTTTTCATTCCTCCTCCCTCTCATTACTTCCAGTGCTGCATTAAGAAATTTAAGTTCTTGTGTTATTTGTAATTATTTTGCTGAGTTAACCACCTGATGAGACCTTTGTGGTTGAAACAATAGGTTGACTTGTGGTTAGCCTCAATAGATGTGTCGGGTTTTTTTTCCAACATGGAATTCAAATGCTGCCAGAAAGATGGGTAAAAGTAGTGGCTAGCAATGGACAATATTTTCAGTGACATGTGTTCTATTTAGCATTTTATTATTTTAGGATATATATATATATATGTATAAGAACCTTGAATAAGTTCTCACTGTTTTCCAGCAAATGACATTCCCAGAACTGCATGTGTATAGTCTCAGATGGTAACACATTTATAAGGAAGTACTATAAGCAAGCTTGAAATTCAGTGTATGCCATTTTGCTGAAGTGTAAACAACTTTGTTTTTTATAGCATTAAACATGTCAGATTTCATGCCAAAGAAAGTGTATTTGCGGGGGAGTTTACTACACTACTTTATTCAAAAGAAAGCTGAAGCACACAGAATTCTTGTTGAGACTTGCGGTGACCATGCTCTGTCAGAAACAACATGTAGAGATTGGTTTAGACACTTCAGAAATAATGATTTTGATGTTGAAGATGATGAACACCCTGGTGCACTGAAAAAGTTTGAAGATGAAGAATTGGAGGCATTATTTCATGAAGACTCATGTGTGGTGCAAGCTGAACTTACAGAATCATTAGGAGTTGATCACACAACTGTTTTGAAACATTTGAAACATTAGGAATGATTTAAAAACAAGGATATTGGGTGCTGTACAAGTTGAAGCTGAGAGACGTTGAATGGCGTCTTGTCACATATCAACAGTTGCTTCAATAGCAGAAAAGGAAAGGTTTTTTGCACTGTATCATGACCAGCGATGAAAAGTGGATGCACTATGATAATCCTTAGCATAGAAGATCATGGGGTAAGCCCAGCCATGCATCAACATTGGTGTCAAAGCTGAACATCCATGGTTCGAAGCTTCTGCTCTGCAGTTGGTGGGATCAACTGGGTGTAGATTATTATGAGCTGCTCAAACCAACTGAAACTATTACGGGAGATCACTATCAACTACAATTGATGTGTTTGAGTTGAGCATTGAAGAATAAATGGTCGCTATATGAGCAGAGACATGACAGTAATTTTGCAATGTGACAACGCTAGGTCTTGTGTTGCAAAATGGGTGAAAACCTACTTGGAAATGCTTAAATAGGAAGTTCCACCCCCACCTGCCATATTCACCAGACATTGCCTTGACCAATTATCACTTGTTCCGATTGATGGCACATGGCCTAGCTGAGCAGCACTTTCATTTTTATGAAGATGCCAAAAAATAGGTTGACTTGTGGTTAGCCTCAATAGATGCGTCGTTTTTTTTTCCAACATGGAATTTAAATGTTGCCAGAAAGATGGGTAAAAGTTGTGGCTAGCAATGGACAATATTTTCAGTGACATGTTTCTTACTAATTTTTGTAAATAACACATTACTTTTCCTGAAAAATCAGCCAGAATTTATTCAAGGTCCTAATATATATATATATATATATATATATATATATATATATATATATATATATAATTATAATTAATTGATTTAAAATATGTTTTTTTCGCTACACAGTTCTAACCGTGTTTCAAAAATGGAAGTTAAAGCCCCGAATTTAATTTTGTAATTAAATTAAAGACATTAGTTCCATTTCATCCTTTAATTTAATTACAAAATTAAATTCGGTGCTTTTAGCTTCCATTTTTGAAACATGGTTAGAACTGTGTAGCAAAAAAAAACATATTTTAAATCAATTAATTTATAATATTAATGCTCTGTAAATTTACATTGAGCACTATTTTGTAAAAATAAAAATATCTATAAGAACACCGGATTATATATCTTACTGTTCTTTCTTTTTATTTATATACATACATATATATATATATATATATATATATATATATATATAAACTGCACATATAAACACAAGTAAATGTAATAATAATAATCAGCAACAAATAATTAAAAAATAAATAATGAATAAAACGTTAACAAACACCATTAGAAAATAGCTACAAATAACCACATGTGGATCCACAATTATTTCTATTCAATAGCCTCTAGAATAATTTGAAGCATAACTTTAATAATAATACAATAGAAATTACTACCCATAATGCACCACAAACCAGCATATATAAATAGTCAGGCTAAAACACAACACACATAGCCTGAAGATTGCATTTAAGCATGAAATAGACTTGGTGTTGACCTAAGCGTCTACTCTTATATTTATATATGCTTCATCTCTGATATTGAGCACTTTTACCCATAAATATAACATACCTTAAAATTATATTTTTATCATATTTTATATATATATATATATATATATATATATATATATGCACACACACACAAATGAAAAACTAAATGAGTTAGTATATTAATCTCTATTTCTTTTGTTTGCCACAAATTTCTACTTTCTTTCTCTTTCTTTATCAACTGCACACCAGAAGAAGGCTGTAGAATAGATCTGCTGAAATTTAACAACATACACAATGAGTTCAATAGTGTGGATGACTCTTGGAAAGATATATTGTAAATATGTAATTGCTATGCTTTCAAAAATCAATTAAAAAACAGTAATTAAATGTTAAATGTTTTCTTTTTGTATAAAATGAAAAAAATATTGTCTAAACATTAGTGTATAAACCACAAAAATCTTTTGATCACTTTAATGAAATGTCTAGTAGTTGATTATAATTTAGTAACCAATAACTAAAGCTTAATTTGTAACTGCTTTTAAGAGAAAAAAAGAAGCAAAATATTAGTAGCATTTGCTTCTCAAATTCTATTGTCTCTTTTTAAAACACTGGATTTTGGTTTGTTAAATTCTCATTTTTTGAAAACAAACTTTTTTTTTTTTTTTTTTTTTTTTAAAATCTAGTTGATGCATCCCAGTTGGAGTGAAGAGGAGAAGAATGTTGCCCAACAGGCTTATGCTGGTCTGCTGTGGAGCAAACAGTTTTACTGCTATGATGTCCAAAAATGGTTCAAAGCTAACTGCTCAAGTAAATCTTAAGTTTCTTATATTTTCGCAAAGGCATTTTAATTTTGCTTTTGATTTCTACACTTTGATCATTTAAATGAAATTCATTTCAATTTGAATTGGTTAAGCGTAATTTAACATGAATCTCGAAGTTTTTCTGGTTAACGAAAACCAAATGCAATATTTTAATTTGGTTTCATAGATTTTATCCCTTTGGATAGTTCATAAAAAATTGGTTTAATAAATTTTTGTACATTTTAAAATTTTTTCTTCTTTAAACTTAATTTTAAGTCATGTTTTAGAAAACTTTGAAAATATTTTTTGTTATATATTTGCATTGTAAGCTTTGGATTTTGTTTTGTTTTGATGCCAAGTTATAATTTTAAACTATTTGTTTTTTATAAAATACAGTTAAGCAGTTTTAAGAATATCAATAGTTTTTTTTTAAATAATGTTAATTTGAACTTTCTCTGAATCTTTCAATGTAGATTATCTTTTATTAGATTTAAGACTGTACTAGACGTGCTGGTAGCAGAGTGGTTAGCAGTACGGAAAGTGGAATCAGCATGTCATATTCAAATTTTGTTGTGTGAATAACTTTGAATCCACAACCTCTCTGCTAAGAATTAAATAGCAGGGCAGACTGAGCTCAGACTGATTTGCCTTGGTTAGCAATCAGTCCTGGAGAAAGACAACTATGAATTTAAAACCTGTTGGGCATGAGACTGGCAACTTCACCCTGTATAGACCTACTTGTTATGGAAACCACAGCAGCAACACCTACTATGGTGAGGCAGTGGTGCTATACTTCATAGCAGAGTCTAATGGTCCTATGAAGGAGGAGGAGGAGGAGGAGGAGAGAAGCTTCTACTAGTATCAAAATCACTCTATAGAACTATAACATAGGCATAAAGTCTGTACTAAAACTGTCTGGCAGAAAGCTATATTTATGAAGCTAAGATAACTTGTGAGATCAGAGCAAATACCTATGCGTTTTGAATAAGTGCTCTTGAATTTTGTAAGTAACATAAGGAACACAGAAATCAATCAATTTAAGAACTTCTGATAATTGAACTTAATACTTTTGATTAGGTTTATGCATGAAAGTTGATCCTAACATGTAAGCAATGTGAGGTACCAGCCCATAATAATTCATGTCCGTAATTGACTGCCATATTATTATTATTTCTTTGAATTTTGCAATGTATATAACATTTTCTATATGCACTTGTATTGTTTCCTAAAGACCTGTCATCTATTTGTTTTTGAAGTTGATTGGGATTCAGGCTCTGAACTTTCTGATGAGGAAGCAGATGACATTGAAGAGAAAGAATGTTGTGGTTTGGTTGATCCCCACAGCAAGGAGTCAATTCAGGCAGAATCTTGTTCAGATGAAAATTCCTTGTGTAAGGTTTCTGATGGAAATCTTAAGCAGGAAATTGTTGACAGTTCCACAAGTTCTGATGAACATCTAGAAAAATCTGAAAATAAAGAATCTGGTAAAAGAAAAAAAAAAGAAAAATCATTGTACTTGTCTGCTTTGACAGTTCTCTGCCTTCTTAACCCATGCATGATAGATATTCTCTTATGACTAAAATAGCTTGAGAAGCACAGAATTCTTTCCTGCAACTCAAATAAAGATGCAGCCATACTAACACTGCCTTATTTCACTTTCAGAATAATTTCCTTTTAACCTATATACAAATACTATTCATATTAGTACTTCCTTTTGCACTTTTTCTTTCAGATTCAAATTAATTTTCCTTAAAACTTACATAATGCTGTGAGGATTTATTCATGAATTCTTGCTTTGGGTTTAAGTGAATTACTGATGGGATTAGTAGATTAAATACTTCTGGTTCTGGTGTCCTAAAATAAAAGTATAAGAGAATAGAAAGGCTGTAAAGATCTTTCTCTTTCACCTTTTATATATATAATAAAATACAGTTTTAATGTATGCCATATTTGTGGGTTAAAGTGTTCAATATCAGGGATAGAGTGTATGTAAATATAAAAATGGACATTGAAGTCAACGCCCAGAGATGACTGTCTGTTTCATGCTTAAACGCAATTGTCATATATATATATATATATATATATATATAAATAATATAGACAAGTTTTGTCTATTTATTTTAAGTAAGTTCCTTTCATATTGTCTGATAAGCTTAATAACATTATCATTGAAAGACAAATTGAAATCATCATATTGATACATGTTTAAATCCTCTCTAAGCTTTTGGCTTACATAAGCCATTATCAAAGATGACAATTACATTTCAATATATCAAACAATACATGGACAAAACAATAATGATAGTCTGTTTCTGTTGCATGAAAAATTTCAAAGCAACAACAAACTCATGTATATGAGATGCGGAAGCAAAAATTACATCACAGCACATGATGTCATACATGACCACGTGAGAGTGAAAACGAGAAGTATTAAGTATGGGAAGCTGTTGGTATAAAACAATGGCTTCTATTATCAATTATAGGCATTTAAAAATATTTGTGGAGATTTCGTAGTTTATTTTGTTCAGGTAAGGTTTCAACTGTTTTATGTATATAGCTTCAAGAATTTTTATTACAAAAAAAAATGGAGATAACGCATGATTAGTGACTGGCTTGCCATGTTGCAACTGTTGTTAGGTGGAGGGAAGGCAACAGTTATCACTTACAAAACCCTGCAAATGATTTTTAACTTTATCAAGGCTGGAAAATGAGGATTGAGTACCCTCAGTCAAGATATGGCAACAACCAGGTAAGAAAACAACTTAGAAGGCAAACACTTGGCTATAATTTCAGTTTTAGTCTTCTTTCATAAGTGGCACTGAAATTCCTTTCTTTTGCTTGTTACTCTGTTAACAATTTATCACTATTGCCAACCCAACCATATTTTGGTTCAAAAGCAACCTCATTGCAAACTGAATTCTTTATACTTAGTCTTGAACTTTGTAAACAATATTTTTATATCTTTGTTATTCCTATTGCAAAATGAGAGCTTTTTCACTTCCATACTGCATCCCAAATGAATCTAGTAAGAGAAGACAACGGTTCTATTTTCCCTTCAGAAGCTGATATACTGATGATAAAAGGTGGGGGTGGCTATGCCAATGACATAAGTATTCAAGTGTTCCAAGAAATAGGACTCAAAATAAACTTTTCATAAACAAACTGTGATCTGGAATTGGAATGAAAGCAAGTGATAGCATATATCTGAATTTGTCATAAAAATCCAGCATGTGTAATTAATAAATGCCAAACACTTTAAATACGTTGGTATATGGAACAATTTTAACAAATTTAGTACGGAAGAAAAGGAAATCAAGCTCTGTGATGGCAGTAGTTTCACCCAATTCCACAAATTGCTACAGAACTAAATATTAACCTGAAAACTTGAGTTAATAAATAGCCTTGTCAGTTCATATACAAATGTCAGCTGCTTTCTAAGGTCAACAGTTAATATGGCTTTGAGCAAATGAAACCTGTAGGTCTCGGTAAAGACCATCTTTCTTTTTGACTGATGCTACAGAATCACAAAGAATTGTGCCAATTAACAGAAACCACATCACTTGAGGACTACCAACAGCAGCAACAATTAAAATGGATATCACATGTAACCTGAAGAGAAAATAATAACATAATAAAGATGTTGACATTCCAACAAATTTCAAATAAAATGTTAGGAAGAGAACCTGCATCAATACTGGAAGGAGTGATAACAGCTACTGGACTTGAGAAACTTATTTTCCTGAAAAATTGTTTTAATAGAAGGATTTTGTAAATTTAAACTGAAAGTATCACTGGCTGTTCAGTCAATTAATGTTGAATGTTTCCTTATAAGGAAATGGCTAATATTGCCATTACAATTACCATTTTCTTAGTTGCTGGAATTTTGTTTTTGAATTTTAAATGCTCTTCTTACTTATGTATTCTTCAACTATCAGTCTTTTAACACTAGTCAAATTCCAAATACCATTAAAAAAACATCATAGACTCCTTTATCCTGGCCATAATTATTATATACAAGTGAATGATGGAAAATTATTTAAATTCAAACGCATAGTATAGTATGGCTGGCTGTCCATATCTGAATATAGCTGTCTACAAGTGTGGCTAGCTAATCCCTGTTGTAGACACCAGCTCTAGACATATTTGTTTGTTCAATACCCACACAGTCAAACTGTGTTTTTTATACTACAATTATCCTAAGCAGATCTTAGTTACAGTTTCTGGGAGAGAGTGCATAATATGTTGTGATCAACAGTTTGAATTAGTCCAGCAGGCTCAAACTGATCCCTTGTCCCAATTAATTGTAACTTTGTGCTAGAACAACAATTGACAATGTCTGAACAGTTCTGTCTTCCCAATTTCACCCATAAGGTTTGGGTCACCTCGCAACACTGGGATCATCTCCCCAGGTTGATATTATCAAGAAGTCACCTCCCTAAAAAATTAACCATGGTAAGATTTGAACCCAGATCACATGATTAGAATACTAATTTTCTAACCACTTGGTCACATACCCACATTCAAACATATTAAAGTATAAAATTGAAAGCTTGGCTAAGTGAGAGATTTGTTAATCTAAGATTTTAAGAGAAAATCTTTTGTTAGTTTTTATAACTAATATAGAATTGTATTTTCACAAAAACTCTACTCATAAATTTTGCATTTAGCAATTGTTGTGAATTATTTTTTGGATATTATACAACTTTGCATTCATCATAATTTAAATCATATAAAATTTATCTCCATTAATATTAGAAACTGTTTGATTTATACTGATTTTGGGATGAGAAATTTCTGAATATTGTTGATCATCAACTCCAGAGTTGAATCTTAATTTTCCTGCTTGTTGTCTTCATTGCTAATTCCATTTGTTAAGACCTTCAATTTAACTAAACTACCCATTTATGCTTTGCATTTTCCCATTAAAACCTTTTCTGCTATTCTTATGTATTTATTTTGCTCAACTACTTTTATGGCATGCATTTATACTAATATTATAAATCTTGGTAGTAAATATAGTTAAGGCTATATTATTAGATATTTTTTATTTTGTAATTAATTGGGTGTATGTAGACAAAGAATATATGTATGTAAGGATTTTCTTTGCAAATTCATCTCACTGTTTATCAGCAAAACAAAAGACCTGATAATATCTATTTTGCAGAAACTACTGAAAATTGAATAAAAAATTGATAATTTCAGTGACTCATTCCTAATATTCAATTTGAAAATAAAATTCCATAAGATATTGCAGATAAAAGTCTAAAAATTATTATTTTTGTCTGAATACAAAAAAGAAATGTTTTCAGTGTGATTTGAACCTCAAAATTGGAATATGGTCATCAAGTCTGATATTTAGCCAGTCTTTTGTCACTCCTTATTTGACATCAATTTAGTTGAAAGTTTGGATATTTTAAAAATATTGACATTTAGATAATTTAGATTTTATCTTTGTAGTCAATTAAAAGTAAATTTGGTCATTAATAAATATTTCAACTGTATCATGTTCTTTCTTATTACTATAAACATTATTTTTAGTTCGTATCCTGTTTTTTTTTTACTTTCTTAAACAGTGAAATTAATAACCAGCTTAAATTAAGAAGTTCGACTAAAGAAAAAATGGAAATCCAACAGGAATTGAATCTGCATCTTTTTTTTTCCATCAGGGAAACTACTTTTTGAGCCAAAGTGTATCTCTACCTATTCAGCCATGTAGACCAGCTTGACAGGGCAAGTTTGGAATTACCTATTTAAGCAAAGCACTTGGGACTTCTGCTAGCTTTGTTTTGTTATAAAAAAACAGGAACAGCAACTCAAATACCTGTACCCATTGAAAATAATATTTATAGTAATAAAAAATAAAATTGGATAAAAAAAATCCTTTCAAAAATTGATGTATAATGTATGAGGTTTTTTATAGTTTGGATTGTTTTTGTTTTGTTTTTTTTTGTTTTAATCTTTTTAAAAAAAATTTGGGTATAAAGGTGAATTACAAACTGAACAGAGTTGTGGGAATGAAAGCCTTTTTTTATCAAATTTCTTGCTCTTCTTTCCTACTTACTTGAGACTTGGCTCACAGCTGACCTGCTTCATGCAGGTTCAGGCCTATTCACTTTATTATTGAAATAGAAAATGCTATACTCTTATTAAATCCATCTTTCCAACAGAGTTTCTCTTCATATTGTACTGTACAGGGAGGAGATCTTCTATTGGGAAACAAACATACAAAATTGAACATAAAAGAAACAAAGATTGGTTATTCCATCTGCACAACTGTGATATAATCTCCATGCCTGACAAGTGGGAATTCCCTTGGGTAAGAATTGTTTTCTTTTTTCATCCCTTACAGATCAGTATCTATCTATCTATCTATCTATCTATCTATCTATCTATCTATCTATCTATCTACATATGCTCTAAATTATATATCTTTTCCTCACCGCTCAATGCTACTTAAAATTTCATGTACATATCGATCGTCAGGCACAAATTAAAACTGACTGTAGTATAAATTTTATCTTTATTATTTTACATTGAGCATTGTTTTATTATTTCTATCAGCATTGATTGTGTGCTATTATGTATCGTGTATAGTGGCTGTCGACTCACAAAGCAAGTATGACCATCACTGACATGTCCAGTTCATCAGTTAAACATCCCCCACAACACTGAATTCATTGGTTGTGTGAATGACACTGGCTCATAAAGCCAGTCATCAATCTGCATTTCTTGTTTATTTATATGGCATATCAAATCATCTCCAGGTGGTGGATATTGACTTTGAACATCATCACTTCCAATGTATATTTTTATCTGCTTTGTCAGGCCTGACCTGGACTTGCACACCCTAGTGAATTTTGGGCATTCAAAGCATGCCATTACAAAATCATCATATGCAATAGACTGTTGGTGTTGGTGTGATTTCTGGTGACTGAGCAGACCTGCCCTGGACAGAGATATCTGATTGCATTGGGCACATGGCCAAGTTGGCACCTCATGGCAATTCAGGGATCCGTTCCGAAACCCTCTCTTCAGTTTTCCATATTTTTGTAATGCCTCATAGAAGTTCTTGACACCATCAGCAATACCAGCTTTCCAGGAAACCTGTTCTTCAGCTAGAGTCTCCCAGTTATCCAGATCAATATTGTACTTGTATAATGACTCTTTAAGGCAATCTTTGTAATAAAGTTTTGGCTTGTGCTTGCAGTCTTTTTTCCATTAGCAATTCTCTGTATATTAATTGTTTTGGCATTGTCATCTGCCATATGAATAATATGGCCTGTTCATTGCAATCTGTATTTGTCTATAATTGCTTCCACAGAGAATGAATTGGCACTTTGTAGAACAACAGTATCAGGTGTGTGAGACATCCATTGGATTTCAAGCACAGACTGAAGGTAGCATTGATGAAAACGTTTCAGTTTCTTCAGATGTCTGCGATAGACTACCCATGTCTTACATGAATATCTCAGAGATGACGTAACGCATTATATATTTTAATTTTTGTCTGCTTTTATACCCTTCTGACACCAGACATGGAACTTTAGTGCTGCAAATTGCATCGGAGGCCTTCTTAATCCGTAACGCTTTCTCATCATCAAGGGAGCAGTGGCAGTTGAGTGTTCTACCAAGGTATACAAAATTATCTACTACCCCAAGTCAACTACCATCAACATAAATTGATGGCTCTTTATACTGAATTTCTCAGACAGGTTGATACATCACCACTGTCTTGTCAAGGCTGATGGACAGTCCAGAAGCCTTACATGACCCTGATAGTTGATCCATGAACTCCTGTACGTGCCGAATTTTGTATGCGACTGAGTCCCAGTCATCAGCATAGAGAAGGTTGTGCACTAAAAATTATTTTTTCTTTGCTGCAAACCTACATATGTCGAAAAGCTTGCCAGTTGACCTGTAGCTTATCATAATACCATTGTGGCAGTCCCCAAACGCATCAAGCAGTACAATTGCAAAGTAGATAGAAAACAGTGTAGTAGCCAGAAGATCTCCATGCTTCACTCCTTTTCAACCTTGATGTGCCCTGTAAGCATACTACCAAAACTGATGCAGGCTTACATACTGTTATGAAAGGACCTCAGAATCTTGAGAAAGTGGTGGAGAAAGCCCAATTTTGAGAGGATTTTCCAAAGAGCAGCACGATTAACAGTTTCAAAAGCCTTCCTCAGATCTACAAATATTTGATAAAGGTCCCACTGTTATTCACAGCTCTTTTCCTGGATTTGTCATGCTGTGAAAATCATATCTGTGGTCACTCTGTGTTGATGGAAACCACATAGTGACTCAGGCAGTATATTGTCAACTATTTTTTGGTTTAATCTTAATAGGAGAACAGAAGCTAAGATCTTACCTGCCAAAGAAAGGAGAGCAATCCTTCTATAATTACCACATAATTCCCGGGCACCTTTACCCTTATATATAGGTATTATTGTTGCATCCACCCAATCTTTTGGCACTTCTCCATCTATCCAAATTTTTACAATAAGATCATGCATAAGTTGACTTAAATGTGTTCCACCATAATTGAATCTCTCAGCAGGAAGGCTGTCAACAGCCCTGCCCATGTTGTGTTCCTCCATGCCACGCAGAACCTCGCCCAGCGATGGTTGACTGTCAAATTCTACCACTATGAATCTTTGTTGTATTTTCTCAAGAACCTCGAGTTCCACATTTGAAGGCCTATTCAGTAGCCCATCAAGTGTTTCTTCCACCTCTTGGCCATGCCATTCATGTCTGTGGGGAGATTATTGCTGTCCTTTGTCCTGAGAGGAACAATCTTGGTGAATCTGGAACCAAATACTTCATCAAGTAGTACATCTGCTTGATATTATTTGAATTTGCTGCATTCTGGATTTCATCTACTACCTCTGACCAGCATTTTTCCTGCATAGTTCAAAGAGCACATTTAATTCTGCTTTTGCAGCTTTAAACTCCTTGCACAGTTTACTGTGCTGTTCTTTGTACAGGCCTTTTTGCAACATCACTTTGTATCTGATTCTTTCTTGTAATGATCTCCTTGATAGCATCATCATTTTCATAATACCAGTCTTGATGTTTAGCTGGCATTTTACCCAGAACTTCCTCAGCTGCTTCATATATATTCTTCAAAGAGTCCCAGGAAGATGTATCATTGATTTGTGTAAGTTGTTGCTTTAGTGACTCCTGTGTTTCCAGGGAATGCAGTTTTGTGACATTCATACGTGCAGGAGGCTTTCCATTGTTTTGTCTAGTTGCTGGTTTAAGAACAAAATTCATTTTGGCCCTCACTAGGGCATGATCAGTCCAACAATCTGCACCATGCATAGATCTAACAATATGGACATCCTGCATATCTCTCTTATGGACAATGACATAATCATTGAGATTCCATAGATGTGAACAGGGATGCATCTACTTAGTAACATGATCACCCCTGTGCTTGAATTGAGTGCTGAAGATAAAAAGATTAAACTCGGGGCATAGTTCAAGAAGCATTAAAGCATTGGTGTTGATTTTCCCAATGCCATATTTCCCCAAATTACTCCAGGTCTCCCAATTTGCACCAACTTAGGCGTTGATGTCACCAAGGAGGAAAACCTTGTCATCTTTTGGATTCATGTAGTGTATACTTTTCAAAGATACATAGAATTGAGTCTTTAAAATGTCAGTACTGTCCATTGTTGGAGCGTGGGCACTAATGATTGTAGCATATCGTGATCTATTCAGATGTAGGTGAAGGGTCATTAAATGCTCACTGACTCTTTTAGGAAGTTCAGCAAGTTTTGGTACAAGTGTGCTACGTACAGCAAAACCCACACCAGATACTATATTCTCCTCAGTGCACTTTCTTTTCCAGAAGAAAGGGTAGCCACCTCCAACTTCTTGAAGTTGTCCATCACCAGCTAAACGAGTTTCCAAGAGAGCAGCTATATTGATAGAATATTTCTCTAGCACCCTAGATACCAGAGCTGTTCTCCATTGAGGAGCAGATCCTCTAGGATTATCTATGAGAGTAGGTAGGTTCCAACAAGATAGCTTCAGTTTCATCATTTTTTTACTTTTGTTCAGGCACCAAATAGACATCTGCCAGCCACGCTATACTGGCCAGATGAATGAGACAGGCAATTTTTGGGTGTCCATTTTTAGACCCTTCCAGCAATCTTCTGGTGAACAGTGAACTCCTTAAAAGGGCTGCACAGACACCCTTGGAAGAACTGAAAGCCACCCCTGTCTCAATAAAGGTGAGCTATCGAATTTATATGTACCCAGAGGTCGCCAAATGTGCAGGTCAGCAGCTACGCACTTCCAGCCCATTAAACCTGTATGTTTCACTGCATCACCATTGGACTTAGAAAAAAAATCCAAAAAAACTATAAACTGGCAAGTTGTCAGTAATGCTCGTGTGGGTTCAAAGGTAGGAAGTAGCTTGCACAGCACTGCATTGACCCTCACCATGAAGTCACATTGCCCAGAGACAAGTAGTTGAGAGATAGCTAGTGAGGCCATGAGGCAGGTTTTCTATCTTTCCTTCTCCTAGAAGACTGCCAGAAGGCAGCCTCCTTCCCTCCTCACTATACACACACACACACACACACACACACACACACACACACATATATATATATATATATATATATATATATATATATATATCTGCTTGTATAGATCATTCACCTAGTAGTGTGGTGCAAACACTACCACCCTTGGGATTTAGCCCACCTGCTGAAGCGATTTACATGTTATGGCACGTGGAGATTTAGGGGATGGATAAAGACCAGTGTTGCCTGTTCACCTTAAAAATAAGGTGCAGCAGCCGAGCAACAAAGGTACTACTTCTCCCCACTGCCGCTACACACATAAAACATATTTTACATTGGATGTTGGAGTAAAATCGGCATCAATGTGCCAATATATTGCTATATATACTAAAGTATAAAATTATTATAAAGTACAAGAGAAAATTTTATTATTATTATAATCATTATTATTATTGTTGTTGTTGTTTAAAAATATTTGAAAGCTGAATAATAAAACAAATTGTCTAGTAGTAAAAACTAAACAAAACAACGTTATAACTGGGAATGCTTTTCCAACAAAATTGAAAGTATGCTACTTTACTATTAATAAATAATGTAAATTAATAAAATGTAAAGGAATAAAATTTATACCAAATGTTATTAAAAGAATCTTGGAATATAAATAATAATAAATAAAGAAATCGTTGATAATGAGCCAATAGTCAAAGATAAACAAAATAAACATTATGACTCTACTTTCATCCAATTTCGAAAATTACGATCCCTTTAGTAAAGAAAACGAAAAAAAACAGAGAAATGTTACACTTAAATATAAATAGACAAGAATTATTCATGCCACTATATAATTAATTTAATAAATACAATGCATTCTTTGAGCAATGAAAAAAAAACATGTCCGTTTACTCCAACATCAGTGTTCATATATATATATTATATATACGCTATTATATATATGTACACACATACACACACACACACACACACACACACACACACTATATATATATATATATATATATATATATATATATATATATATATATATATAGAACAGTATTGGGGAAATTGTATGACAAAGTGGAAAAACTTTCTTTCTGACATGTTTCGTCCTTCAGGACTTCATCGGGCTAAATTTTGTTATATTGGTAGTTATACATATGTGCACAACAGAGGGATGCCGGGAATTTTAGAATTTTTTTATTTATTTAACCGAATTCATTTAGAGTCTTTTCCTTTTCACCACTTTTGTAAGTAGCTATTCAATACTGTGATATCAGAAGTTCTGTCAGGAATGGTCAAAAGTTTGTAAGAGCCAGGGCACAAATTATCTGTAGATGCCCTTGTGATTAAGGCACTCTCTATACATTATGAGTAGTCATAGTGAATTATTTTTTCCTTTGATCAGAGAAGCATTTTTTATGTCAAAGTTGTGGTCAGTTTCATTATGGTGGGAAGCCAATGCATTTGATGTATTATTTTGTAAAATGTCCCTTTTGTGTTCATATAATCTTTTATTTATATTCCTTGAGGTTTCTCCTATGTATTTTTGTGACACTGATAGCAGACATGGAAATGAAACTACAAAACCTCCTACTGAAGGTAGTGAGAAGAAGGAACTAAGCAAGAAGATAGAATGGATGGTCATCAGTAAAAAAGATGAGCCCAAAATGCAATTTACAGGTCTGGGACACTAAAATCAAGCTGGTACAGAAATTTAAATATCTGGGAAGTGTTCTAACAGAGGTCGGAAAGTGTGACACTGAGATCTGAAGATGTATTGGGATGGCCAAAGATGCATTCCAAAAGCTAAGCAGAGTATTAAGAGACAGAAAAATTTTGCTGGAAACAAACAAAAGAGTACTGAACTGTTACTTGATATCTGTCCTCTTGTATGGCAGCAAATGCTGGATAATCTCCTCAAAGATGAGGAAAGAGACTTGAAGCAAGAGAAATGTGGTTCTACCGAAAGATACTAAGGATACCATGAGCCGAGCATGTGAACAACAACGCAGTTCTGGAGAGAATGGAAACAAAAAGGAAACTTATACTTAACATCAGGAAGAGGCAGTTGAAATTTCTGGGGCTTGTAATGAGGAAGGAGTTTTTTGAAAAACTGATAGTCACAGGACAGATTGAGGACAAGAGGGACAGAAGAATGCAGTGCATAACATACTTGATGGGTTTGAGTAAGTGGATAGCAGAACAGGGTTTGGAAGAAATAACAAAAAGACAAAACTTATTAAGAGCTATAAGAGTCAGGAAGATGTGGAAGGCCATAGCAAATGAAAGAAGAATCAATCTAAATTTTATAGTGGGTATTAAGGGATTAATATCTTCTAAGTGTGTGCCTATGTTTCTTATATAACACATGTAAGGCTAGATTAATACCTATAGGAACCCTAAACACTTAAAAGATTTTGGGGCCTCCCCCCATATATCTGCAAGATAAATATTCTAGTCTTGGTGAGTAGTGTAAAGAAAAAAAAACATTGGTCGAGATCATCATGAAAGTGCCAGCTGGAAATAAATATAGAAGTCACTGAAAGCATATGTGACAATTGAGAGAGGCTGATCATCATTCCCTGGAAACCCATACAGAAAGAACCAATCATAGTTGAGCAGCCACTGTAAAATGAGCTACAACCAGATTCTTATGGAACTATAACCAGAAGTGTTCATGTAATCAACATACCAGCATGTTACAAAATCACATAAGCATATGGCCAGAATAATGCCAAGTGAACATGATCCTAGTCTGCCACCATGATTGTTTACAAAAATTAAATACCATAAAGTTAATTAGTAATACTAACTTATTCAAGAAGGGAGATGTGATGTAATGAGTAAATAAAAACCTTTTTATCTCCCTTATCCCATTGCCTTATTAACCAATCAGAATTACAATAAAGATTCTTCAGGGTTCAGTCGACTCCCCATTGATAATGGTGCCCAGCAGATTCAAATGTCGTATTTGACTTATTTCTTTAGATGTGTAGAGGTCATATCATATCATAATTTCTATGGTGGCCTCTTCCCTTGATGCCCTAAGCATATGTTTATTTTGCTTAATGGCTAATTCAGCACTGCCAACACATGCATACAGTTCTATTTTACATTAGTTACTTCATTTTTATACATGATGGGCTCATAAGAGAGAACTGAAAGCAACAAAAATATCAAAAACATAGAAATGCTCTTGTAAAAAAGTACTGTAAAGGAAATTTCCAGTAAATTGATCCATGGACAAAGAAATTAAAAAAAAAAATGAATTCAAAGAGATTATGATGATATCCACCTGTGGTAAAAATTTAAGAGACCTAGAGACAAACATGGGCTGTCAGTTGATTTAAATCTCAAGTCACTGCTGGTTTTGCCCTTTATTCCAAAATGACACTGGGTTTACAGCTATATCACATTGAAATACAATGAAATCCAATCATCGAAGTTAAGCAATGTTGAATCTGGTCAGTACCTAGATGGGTGTCTGCTCAGGAATACCAGATGCTGTAAGCTTGGATATGTGGGCAGTGTAATGGATAATGGCTTGGAATGAGAAATTGGAGCACCAAGTATGAATTCTAATCAAGTTCATTATATTCACTTATGTGCAAATACTCTTGGGAAAGGCGTGAATCCACCTCCTCCCAATTGTAGTTTAATTAGTAAGACTTGTATCAGAAAATTATTATCTCCCCCAAATTCTCACAATCAAAAAATGTTTTGGCTTTTAATAACCTTAAAATGGTTTATAACAATTTTGATATAAGACAAATCAATTAATCAAAATTGCACTGAGATTAGGCCCAGAAGCAATATATGAATCCCATCTAATCTGGATTGTTGACAAGCAGGAGACATGTCATCTTCATGTTATAAATAATCACTTCTTTTCATTTATGAGATCAATGGGCCAAAAGTGTCTAGAGCTAGTTATCTATTCATTGACTGGAGTACATGTATACAGTTGGTGAGTTCATAGGGTACATATGGGTTACTTGCTGCATGCAGTTAGATGACTATTCAATGGCATATAAGTCCACACTCCTCAATATATATATATTAACCCTCCATTAGTACCATGGGGCATTGTTACAGCATTAATATTATAACGGAAGAGAGCTATTGGAGAAAGGTTTATTTTTTCATTTGTTATATCTGTGATATAATAGCACTGTAATCCTCCACAGACGGAATAGAATGGCTGAAAGTAAAAGGAATGGCAAACATGCTTTGTTCTCAGAGAGACTTTTATACCACTGAGACAAACACAAAACTAATATATATATATATATATATATATATATATATATATATATATATATATATATATATATATATATATACACGCACACACATGTGTCCCATGTGGATAATAATATATCACTCGTATCTACATAGCAAGCAGAAAGTAAAGAGAAACAAAAAGGATGGATCTTACATATAATATCGAGATACTCCTGTGTTTGGAGAATCCATGTTTGACTCCAGATTCAAATGGGCCATATTCATTTACTATGTCCCAGGTGAGGACATATTCCATGAAGGGGAAAAAGTGTGTCTTGGGTTTTCCCAAATTGAGGACTGTGAGCCAGAGTTTCTTTCTATATCTGGAAAAGATATATGCCCAAAAGGAAATGGAATCCTGGACTTGTGAGCTGTATCACTTGCCAGCTGGCTACCCAAGGCAAGACAAACACATACATGTGTCTTGACACCAATAAGCTTACTGAGTGAATTTGACTGCTGTTTTCATCACTGTATGCAGTGACATCATTAAGCAGCTGTCATATGACCCATATTACATATCTCCACCAAAGGGAGATAATCGCCTTCTGTATCCCTATAGTATCAAGAGGTTTTAAAATATTATAGTTATATCATTTAGTTTTAATTTTCTTGTTATATATTGTATGTAGTATTCTTTCTGGTTCTAATAGGATAAATAAGAATGAAAAAAACAAAAGGTTTTATTTCAGAAAATTGAATTAAAAGGCCAGTATTAAAAAAAGATTTTTTACGTTTCAAAAATTAAAATATGCATAGTAAGTTTCTTTTTATTTTAAATAAACAAATAAAACTGCCTGTAATTCATATGAGTATTTTGACTAAAACCAGAAACTAATTGTAGTTACTTGACAGAGGTATTCAGAAAGCTACTTGTCTAATGATGAAAATTTGACTTGTCACTTGCTAAATATTAAAGAAAAACATTTTGTGTGGTGTCCCTGTGGTATTAATGAAGGGCTAAAAAAAAAAATTTGGATAACAAATAAATCTAACATGACTGGAACTTTATCTTTTGTTTACAATTTGGCCCAATTCAAAACAAGTTTCTTCTTGTGTGTTTATTACAAATTTATGAATGTTTAATCATACTTATTATAAAACCTAGGTTGTGTGTGTGTGTACGTTTATATATTGGATTGGATTTCCTAAATCTTTCAACCGATTTCAACAAAACTTCACAGGACTACATAAAATTACCTTGTGATGGTTCTGACAGTGCCAAAAATCGGAAAAACACAGTTGTTTTTGCACAAAATCAATTTAAAAACACGATTAAGAGGCATTGCAAGAATGAAAGGGGGACAACTCATATCGAGTTATACTTAAAACCCAGGTTGTTTGTGTGTGTGTGTGTGTTCGTTTATATACAGGATCGGATTTCCTACATTTTTCAACCAATTTCAACAAAACTTCTCTTTTTTTTGGCAGGTAGTGTTTCTTATTGTCTTGCACACTTTTTTCTTTATTTTTGCATTCAGAATGCTTTAAAAATTCCATTTACAAGACAATTGTTTATAATAAAATTCTATTCAATCGGTAGACTCATAACGATTGAAAACAATGTTTTTGTTTGAGTTTGGGTTTGACCAATTCGTAAAAAAAACAAAAAAAAAAACAAAACAAAAAAAAACTAAGACATGCATGTCCGTCAACCTTAAACAATAATCTTTGTCAATTTTATTTTTCAGTCTTTATGATGGTCGATACTTGATCTATCTCTTACTGTTATATCTCTGGGCAACGCTGGGCTCTACTGCTAGTATTTTATGAGAGGAAAAGTAATTTTTTCTTCTTATACCTTGAAATATATTAATTTAATACAATTTGGTTGGATTTCCCCAAAAAGGCCTCCTGCCATCATTTACAGAAGATATTAAGTCATTTGTAAATGAAGGCAGGAAATATTTTCATTGAACAGAAATAAACTGAATAAGGAATGTCAAAATGAAATCATCAAAAGTGGGGAAAATTGAATTTAGAATGTTCATTCACTGCAGGTAGGTTATTCTTTCCTTGTTGAAATTTAATTTTCTGAAGAACTCTCTTTTCTTTATCTTCACAGTATGCGACTTGGGATTTGGCCTTCCACATGATTCCATTCTCTACTATTGATCCACTTTTCACCAAAAAACAATTACTTTTGTTTTTATCTGACAATTACCTTCACCCAAGTGGGCAGGTGAGCATTGTGAATTATTATTATTATTATTCTATTAGTACTAATTGTCATCATCTAATAATTTCTGAGAATATTCCTCATCTAACGATCATTAAAAACACAGTATCAGCTGAAGTGCCGCACCAAGTCTGTACTGATCTTACAATTTATGTTTAAATTTCCTGCATAGTGTATCATTATTATTCAATGATTACTTTTTCTTCTCAAACTAGCATCTTCATCTCTATTGTTTTTATCAACATATTGCAGCTGGGTTAATTTCATCCAGTCTTTACTCAGATGTATGTTGTATTTAGGTACATTCAAAGAGTTTAGAATGGAATATTTTGCCTATTTGAGGTTATATTGTTCTTGTCCCATGCTTTTGGGATGAGAGTTGCAGGCAGGACAGACAAAAAGGGATGGAAACAAGATATCCATTCCTGGAAGAAATAAAAGGTGCCAGTCTTGAAAAGCAATAGATTTAGGTTTAGCCTTTTAAAAATATATTTTTATGGTAAACTCTTTTTATGAATGGGGATCAAATATAAATTGAAATATGATAGAATGGTAGGATATTTTTAATTAAACAACACAAAAATTAAAAATACCAGAATTTTTTCTTCATATCTCATTTTCTGAAGAAGCTTAAATAAAAATGAAACGTTAAATTTATAAATATTTCCTATTTGTCCCTTATCCTCTCATACTGTTTTATTAAAAAAAAAAACATTTTATGTTTTTTTATTTTATAGATAAAGTATTTTATTAAATTGTGTTTGGTAAGTGGAAAAAAATAATTGTGGATATCCATTGATATTTTATGTTTATGTAAATTTTTGGATATTGGTTATGACTGGAATTGATCTAATTTATGCAATACCCTGCAGTATTAGTTAAAATTGATGTCCTATCCATTGGTAATGAGATAGGATTATTTGATCTCTTTGATAATGAGGCTGGATTACTTTGTTTTTTAAAAGTAAATGTTTCTATCTGATAAACTGTGTATGAGTAACTTGCTTCAGCTTCTAAATTCGGGTTTCAAAAATTAGAAATAATAATACACTTGCAGAAAATTAGATTCCGCTGAGTGATGTATGTGTGATGTAAAGAGGTAGTATAGCCATGGCAACCTTGAAATATGGACGTGATTTAAATCCTGTTTAGTTATGGAATGTTTTTTAGGGCCAGAAAGATGAAGCACTCTTATCCAAGAGGTTTTATTGTGTAACTCTATCAAGGGTTTACTGGGAATGTGAATTTCAGAAGGATATCAGTGGCATCTGTGCTAGAGAGCATTGCCATGTCTGATGAATCCAGTTTTTGGACTGAAAGTTGGGTTTGTGTCTGGAGGAGGCTACATGAGGCTATAGACACAGGGTATTGTGGCAAGTTGTGGTGGCTCTCTGTGTGAAGTGTGTTCTATTTGAGTTCACAAGGACCACAAGTGAAACTGGAGTCTCTCTTAACAGGTACAATATAAAAAGATCTGGATCCAGACCATTTTCGCCCTTTTCTGCTTGTCATGTTTCCCAAGGAAGAGAGGAGATGATGGCTTACTCCAGCAAGATAATGCCACAAGTGACATAAAATTGGTTCAAGGGGCACTTAGCTGACTTTCAGCTATTCCATGAGTCCCTGTGATCACCATATTAAAACCCCACTGAAGCATGAGTGAAGACATGTTGCAGACATCATTAAGACTTATTCTCTGCTCCACAGATGCAACTTCACTACTCCATCACAGTTTCCATGGTAAATGTTCAGATGAGCACCATTTTATAGTTACACCAATTCAGACCTTTACAACTAAGACATACCATGCTACTCCCATGGAGTTGAATCAGCCTCATTTCCTGTATTTCAAATATAAGGTGAACATTCCATTCCCCAAGAACTACCACTTTGTGGACTATCTGGCAGCAAGGCCTCTGATTGGGAGATTGGAGATTTTGAGGAGTGTGGAACCACCTCTTAATTGCTGTTGTTCCCAGGTCCATCCTAACCTGGCGTGGTAGCACCTGTTAGGGTCCCAGCCATGAGCAAATAGGGAACCCCCAAACAAAACAGTATGGAGATATAAAAGTACTTTCTTATAGTAAAAATATCAGCAATATATTTTTATATTCAATTGTGAAAGCAGAGTAACATATATTACTTCAAAGCTCTTAAGAAAAGTAAATTTTGGCATTAAATGATCCATAAGGTGTTGATATTCCATTAAACAAACAAAATATAACTATAATTTTGTGGATCAGATTCCCATATTGTTGCTTCCCTGAACAATATAAGCTTAACTTCTTCAAGGGTCAGTTATTATCTATTTTCCTTATCCTCAAAATTTTCACTTCCTACCATCTTCTCTTTCACATCCCACACCTCATTTATCATAACCATTTTAAAATTGACCATTTAACCTTGAGTGACTGTTGAGTCTTGTATTGGGTGAACTTTTATATAAAAATAATAGCCACACCCAAGAAATAATGGCTCTGAGCAGTTAGAGATTGTACTTGGATAGATATATCTATGTAATGACTCTAGCAACATGTAGATTCAATGCCATGGTATGCAACATGGAGAATTGAGGCTACATGTTGCTGTTTTTAATTTATTTGGCAGTTTGGTTCAGTTGTTAATTTATAATCCAATCATAACTCATTTTAAGCTGATCTTTCCTTTGGAGTGATTTTTATTGGCTTAAATTTGATGCCATTAAATCAGAATTGGTATTGATATTTCCTAAAAATAGTTTAGTATTTTCACAAGGCCAAATGGGAGGTGGTGGGGATGGTTTAGGAAGATTGTTGGTCATTTATGTGGAAAGGACTTGCTTGTTTTGAAAATTGGCTATTGAGATCCTGGGCTCAAACACTGACCCCTCATGTCAGATATGCAACTATCTTGGCCACCATGTAGAATGCACAGTGTTGATTAACAAAGCTTATTTTTCTTTTTCCAGTTGCCTGCCTATGAATTTGACTTCAGTGACACAAATCCGCCTGTTCATGCATGGGCCTGCCTCCATGTATACAAAAACTCAAAAAAAGATATTCATTTTCTAAAAAAATGTTTTCAAAGGCTTTTATTAAATTACACTTGGTAAGTTGAAAAACAAACCTACCATAAACATGGATATTCATTGATATTTGATTCTTATGTAATGTGGTTATTGGTTATGAATGGAAGCAATAATATTTATACATGATATACACAACAGAGACTGAGCCTGTCTCCTTCTTTGATCCAGCTCTTGCTGTGAAAAGTATTTTCTTTACTAAGTCTTCTCAAATGCACAGGCTGACAGATGTAATAATACATATTATTTTAATAAATAAAAACGGGGTGCCTCCACTATAATAACATTGTACAAATATCGGATTAAATAAATCATTAATTCTTTATATATATATATATATATATATAATTATTTATTTAGTGAAAGTGAAGTTTTTAAAAGAAAAGATAAAATTTCAGTAACTGCAGTGTATTTGCTTTTATTTTGACAAAAATAAGCACTTAAGTATAAAAAAATTATCATACAATAGCATCATAGTTTGTTTTCATCAATAAAACCACCACTTGCCTTAATTACTGCTTTGCAAATTCTTGGCATTCTTTCCAACAGTTTTTGATGGCAGACATTTCCAAGCATTCTTCAGTCACTAAAAAAGCACACACCCACACTTTGGGTGTTTTCCTCAAACTTTCCTCTCCAATTCATCCCATACTAATTCAGTGGGTGAGAGGTCAGGTGATTGAGATAGCCAAGTCATAATTTCCAAAATTTTATTATTTTTATTTGACTTGAGGTAATTTTGACATAATTTAGACAAGTGTTTTGGATCATTGTCTTGTTGAAAGATGAAGTTTTTTTCAAATTAAACATAAACGACATGGTATAGCATGTCTTTGAAAAATCAAATGATATTATTCCTTTGACCTGAAACAAATCTCTGGCCCTTTTGGTAATCTTAAAAAGTCTACTGAGGGGTTAATCATGAAAACAAAATATAATGTTTCTCATCAAATATTCATAATTTAGCAAAATGTATTGTGGACAGATGAATCCAAATTTGAACTCTTTGGAAGTAAGTGAAGCCTGGAGAAAGACTAAAATAAAAGCAAATACACTAGTCATTTCTTTTAAATAAAAGGACAGTCCAGTAGTTTGTCTAAAATATATACAAGGTGTATTAAAAGTACTTTTACAAAACTTTAGGAATGGGTTCCACACATAAAAGGTAGGACAAAAGTTCATATAAACATATGTCTGCAAATCCTTTGTTTTTGAGTTAAGTTTAAAGTTGTTGCCATGTAGGCTAGGTTACATTTGTCATTCGTGTTCATTTGTGGCTAGTCTATCTTCTACGTTTTATGTGTGTAGTAGTGAGTTAGCTGAGAAGTGTTATGGCAGGATATTCATATTGTGAGCAAGCAGATATGATTTTTATATATGGCTGCACAAGTGTTAATGGATATGAGGCTTCACAGCTGTATTAGATTGCATTTGCAGATTGAAAGCAGCCGAGTCATCCAACTTTTATCCTCATGTTGCTGAGACAGGATCTGTAGGACCACAAACTGTGTATTGAGGAAGACCAAGATTTGCTTGTACACCTGACCACAAAGAACACCTTCTACAGGCTGTTGGAGATGACCCAGGTATCAGCACATGTCAAGTGACTCTAGCATGTCATACATCTCATAGTACCATATGGAGAGTACTTCAAGAGCAGCTCCTGTATCCATATCATTTGCAACATGTGCCCTTAGATCACTCACCCTGGGAGAACTTTTGCCGATGACTTATTGTACAAACTGTTGATCTGCTGTTTGTCTCTTTAGTCATGTTTATGGATGAGGCAATATTTGGAAGAAATGGAATAACAAATTTACACAAATCAGAATTCCCCATAGTACAATACAGGTTAGACACCAGCATCAGTTTACAATTAATGTGTAGGCTAGAATTGTAGGTGACTGTCTGGTAGGTCCATATGTTCCCCCAGCACATCATACAGGAGTGTCTACAGGGACTTTATTTTGAACACATTTCCAGACCTGTTAGAGGATATGCCCCCTGCTAATATGAAGATGCATATGGTTCATGCATGTTGTGTCCCCAGCATATTTTAGTCACATTGTTCATGATACACTGACTGAGATCTACCATGAAAGATGGATAGATAGGAGAGGAACGATTCAATGGCCTGCACGTTCCCCTGAAATCAGTCCTTTGGATTTTTATATGTAGCATCAACTAAAACAATTGTTTTATGCAACAGACATTAATAATGTAGAGATGCTTTATCAAAGTGTCATTGGGGTCTGCAAAACCATTTGACACCATGTGGGAGTATTTGAAAGGGTCCACCAGTCAATGATCCGACAGGCGTAGAAGCAAACAGAGGACATTTTGAACATTTGTTATGAGTTGCTGTGTTGAGATACAATGATGGCCTTTTAGGGGTATTTATATAGACATTTTACCTTGTTTTAGTGTCGGGAACCTGCCCCAAAGTATTTTTGGATTGTTTCTTGGATTATACATTTAAACTTTAAACTTGATAACTCAAAATGAAGGATTTGCAGACATATGTTTATATGGACTTTTGTCTTTGGTTTGGTGTGAGGAACCCACTCCCAAAGTTTGTAAAAGTATTTTTGATACACCCTGTATATATGATGATGATTGTTACTTCTTTGCAGAAGATGATCATGGTAATTTTTTTGTTTTTTTTCAGTCAGATTTTTATTATTTCCATTATACCTGAGCTAATGCTCTGTTATGGGCTTGTAAGTGATTCTTAAGGTCAGTTTCACTTTTACAACATCTCTTACACATGTGGCAAACAAAGTTTGTCTGTGTTACCTCTGCTGGAAATTGCCTGTCCTTGTGTACAATCATGTGACATTTGAGTCCTGCAACAGACTTACAAACCTTGTCACAAAACTTGAACAAGTAACCTGCATGTCTTTCTGGTTGAGTTGCATTCACAGAAGTTTGCACCTCTCCTCTTTAATGTGATCTCATGTGACTGGCTAAACCAGCCGCCGATAGGATGACTTTTCCACAAATACTGTAAGTGTGCTGGTGTCCTAATAGCTCTGGGACAGAGCCTATTTCTCTCTTCATAATGGTACACGTTTTTTTAGAATGCTATTTATATATATATATATATATATATATATATATATTGTACGTGTGTGTAGTTTACATAAATACCAGGATATACTGAAAAAAGCTCGTTTTCTTTTTCTACCTTCTTTGTTGGGCTGTGAACTATTTTTTTTACCATCTCTTTGAACCTACCTACCTACCTACACATACAGTCTTTATTTATTCATTTTGTAAATGTTATCTGTTTTATGTCCCTTTAAATAATTAGTAAAAGGAATGTTTAATTATTTTTTATCTAATGCAATCAGAACTTTATTGAGGAAATTAAAATAATTTACACACTGACTGAAAAAGGGAAACATGAGGAAGAAAAAATAAACAATGACATATTAATAGGTGTATATATATCTGTATATATATATATATATATATATATATATATATATATATATATATATATATATATATAGGGTGTGAGAGATAAATTGTCATCTAAATTATGCAAAAATGAAAATAACACTGACATGCAGAAGACTTCGGCATCTCCTGCAGCTATTCTGGACGGTCTCCTTGTTTAAGTTGGTGAATACTGCCATAATTCTTGCCTTCAGTTCATCTTTGGGGTTATAAGGAGTTTTGCTTTCTCACTCAACTGCACCCCACACATAATAATCAAGGGGGTTGCAGTCTGTGGAGTTACATGGCCAGAGTGGTGATGTGGTCACAGAAATTGTCTGACAGCCATGACTGGGTTTCCTGCTTGTGTGGCATGGTGCAGTCCTGTGGCCAGACATAGTGTCTTCCAGCACCCACCCTCTTCAGTCAGGGCAGCACCACCTCTTCAAAGCACTTAATGTAGGCCTCCGTGTTGAGTCTGAAGCCCCGTGGGAAGATGAATGGAGGCATAACGTCACTATTACTAGTGATCATTCCAAAGACCTTTGTAATCACCATTAGACTCATCCAACTCTTTCTGAATCTTCTGCACTATCCTCAGATTGACACTCAAACTTGGAAATGTTTGTATTGGAACTTTTGGCATGAATGCCAAGCAGTACAGCATGCGGTTTCCAAATTTCTGTTGGAGTGAATTGCATCATGGTGTTCTTTTTTATCACAGATGGTTCCCAACTGAGCCTACTATACTGTGTAGTTGACAAAATCAAAAACAATGCGCATGTACAAAATTAAAAATATAAAGTGGTGACAATTTATCCATGCCACAATATATATATATATATATATATATATATATATATATATATATATATATATATATATCAATCAATCACACTATCTCCTAACCAATCTTTTTGTTTGCATGAGGGTGGTTTTCTTGATTTAATATTATTTCAAGGATTGATGAGTGAGGAACAATTACTGGTTAGCTATTCTATAGTATTTTTTATTTTTGTATTGCCAATGACTGTAGTTAAAGTTTTCCTCTTGTCTCATTTTATTGCATTAATTAAATTTTGTACTTCTAATAACGTTTTTATTAGTTATCTATTTTGCCAGTTTATCTTTTATTTATAAAAAGAAATCAGAAAATGTCTACAGTAAAATGAATGTTACTTTTGAAGGTGGATAAATGCCAAGAAAATTCCTGGTCCTGGACATTTGTATGGTGGTGGCTTCCTTGGCATGGACAATATCAGTGTTTACAACCGATCACATGGAATACCCCCAGGCTACATGCTTGCTCAGGTGTGATAACATTGTAATGATTTATTTTAAAATTTTCTGTGTGGTTACAAATTAAAAACATTCAACAAATTAGTAATCTTTCATATTTGGGTGGAAGATTTTACATAAGAGAAGACCATATTAATATTGGAGTCTGTCTGCTTACCTATAGTATGTATAATTTTGTTAGTTTGAGGTTTGACAGGAAAATTTCTTTTCCATCATTTTTTGAAGGGCTTCTTAGCCAGGCCAATAACATTTCAGCACTTCCTTATATATTCATTTTGTTCTTACAAAAATGTGCATTGAGTTGTGACTTTGATAAATTTTCCAAAACCAGTAGTGAACCACATACTTTAATTTGCTCTTTCCATCATGAATGCAGGAATTAAAGCCATAATGCTTGATATAAAACTGCAACAAAGTTAAAGAATAATTTTATAAGGATTATTGTCCTGTGAAGTCATTGGAATTTATGGATAATACTGATTTGTCATTTTGCTCTTCTTCCCTTGGAGACATATCCTTTCATGTTGTAGACAATCATGTCTTTCTATAATTTCCTGATTTTTGTTGTTATACTTTATTCTAGCAGCTTTTTATGACTTCTCTTGGTCATCATGGTACTTGTTTCATCATCAATTTACTCATACTTGTTAAGTAGGTTACTTGGATTTTTTCTACTTCTTCTCTTGCCTTCAATGTACACCTTGCAAGTATTCAATTCTTCAAGTTATCTTTCCCCATTAGGTGCCACCCCCCACCAAATTACAACTGATTGTTATGAGCAATTTGTTTGTAGTTTCTGTTCTCCTTAAAACTTTCTCCTTGCCTTAATGTGTGGGCTGGAATTGTAGGTGACTGTCTGGTAGGTCCATATGTTCTTCCAGCACTTCATACAGGACTGTCTACAGGGACTTTATTTTGAACAAATTTCCAGACCTGTTCTGTTCATGGTATTTTTAGAATTCCTTGGTAGAACCACATCTTTGTTGCTTCAAGTTTCTTTTTTGTTTGCATCCTCATCATTGTTGATTTGTAAGGGAGGTGACTTCTTGATAATATTGGGCTAGGGGGTGATGATCCCAACATGTGCGACACCATTGGGAAGTACCTGCAAATGGGTTGATTCAAGCCTTGTAAATGAAATTGGATAGACAGAACTGTTCGGAAGATGTTGATCATTGTGCTAGCACAAAGTCACAAATCAACGTGATCAAGGGTTTGAGTCTACTGGATTTGTTCAAATTTGATCATGCTAGATTATGTCCTCTCTCAGAAATTGTAACTAAGATTTGCTGGGCATAACTGCAGTATAAAATACAGGTTGACTCTGTGGGTGTTAAAGATACACAGATGTATCAGAGTAGCAAACAGGCATACTCGAATATGAGTCACTGGCTATATATGTGAACAGGCATTTTCTTATATAGTTTGCTTTGTTCAAATATGGCATTAATTTCTCTTTATTTATAATCATTTCCCCTCCAAGCAAAACAGTAATGCTACTAAAGGGATTACTGAGGGTGAAAGAAAATAAGAAAACATCAATATGGAACAATAAATGACACTGTTCAGGAAGACAGAAGATGATGATTGACATTGCATTTAAATTTTTGAAGATTGTACTTGGCAGGGAAGCAAGAAACCAGAATTGAGTTCCACAGTTGAGAAGTGTGAGAAAAGAAACTATTAGAATAAAACTTCTGGTTGCATCTATAGCTATTTCAACAGTAATCTAGTAGAATGCAGGAAAGTCTATTAGAACAAATATGAAAATGTGATATAAATATATGAATAAATAAGAAAATATTTATAAAAAAAAGCACAGGGATGCTATATTATGGGTGGTGGGAAAGTCACTGAAGTTGAGATGCCAGGTCAGGACTAATAACATTACAGACCCTTTGGATTTTGTTGACAGTCTTGAGATATATAGTAGGATTATCAAACTAGATATGACATTAATATTTAATCTACAGAGATATATTTCATTTTTAAGAAATATTAAGTTGACTGCAAATGTTCAGTTTAATGTTTGAAGTGAATGTAAAGCTGGACCCTGATTTTTGTGCCTGATTATGCAAGTACGACTGTGAAAGTGTATGCTAATTCTCTGTCACTGTTATAAGAAAAAGATATTTTAAATCTGAAATATCAATTTTATCTCAGTTGGGTGTTTTGCCTTTTTTATTCTTCTTTTATTGATTTTAATGTTTTTATATTTGCTTTTATTTCAGTTAGATTTTGCCTTTTGTTTATAGCCATATTTGCATAAATAGGTAAAAAATCAGGATCAAGTTTGTCATTCAATTCACATATTAAATTGAACATTATTATGATTTGCTCTAGGAGCAAAATCAAAGTCCAGTTTGACATGGTACTTATATTGTAAACTGAACCTGCATTTCAGAATCATTCCACTTAAATCCTTCCCAAAATTGAAAAAAAAAATGTTTCAAAGGAAGTAAATGACATTCAAGCAAAGCAGAGTGTACAGAATAAAATACATTGCACTCAAAAAGTCTGTTACTTCAATTAATCAAATCTTAAGCCCAAATTTATATAACAACATCTACATAGTAAAAATCCCGTCATGTACTCTATAGATGGGTGATCCATAAAAAAGTATTTTGTTCAATATAAATTCTATATTAGTAATCCAGAAAACATATTTATCTTGTTCTGGAGGTTTTCTCTAAATTTAATATGAATATTGATAAAATATGAACTGACAAAACTTTCTTTTTTACTCAGTCTTTACACAAAAAATTAGCGTGATGTTTATAAAAAATTCAAAGGTGAAGATATTGGGTTAGATAAACTTATAATTTTCTTTCTTTTTCTCTAGGCTGATGGCACTGCTTGGATGGCATTCTATTCTTTGAAACTCTTTGAAATGGCATTGGAACTTAGTCAACTTGACAATGATTACTTAGACATGGCAGAAAGATTTCTCAACTATTTCTTTTTGATTGCAGATACTGCAAATTCTCCAATCAATCAGGCAGGTAAATGCACCATCCTTAAGTGTGAAACTTTGACCTCAGATCTTGCAAAGAATGTTCTAGCATTCATTATTTTCTGTTAAATTATATATATATATATATATATATATATATATATATATATATATATATATATATATATATATATATATATATATATATATATATATATATATATATATATATATATATATATATATATATATGTAATATATATATATATATATATATATATATATATATATATATATATATATATATATATATATATATATATATATATATATATATATATATATATATATATATATATATATATATATATATATATATATATATATATATATATATATATATATATATATATATATATATATATATATATATATATATATATATATATATATATATATATATATATATATATATATATATATATATATATATATATATATATATACCATGTCTTAAAGGACATGAGTTTTCATTCTTGTAGACTGGTTGCCATACTTCAGGCTAGAGAGCCCAGTTTACCATGTTATTTAACCCATAGCTGGAGGTACAAAGGGTAGATGCCTTTCTCAAGGACATTTGTGTGAAAGTGACCCTCCCTTTCATTTTTTTCTTTTTTTGAGATATGTCCTATTCCACAGTCATTTTGGGACTACCTGTACTAAAGATGAGGATATGGTATCTTATTCATTCTAAGGCCAGTCATCATTGACATAGCAAATCTTTCCAGTGTACCAGAGACTGGTACCATATTTGTGCCATATAATTACATAAAAACAACCTGAGAAAATATTTGAACATTTGTAGTAGTATTCCAGCTTTTGGAAAGATCTGATCAGAGCCAAGCTTCCATTGGATGAGAACATGACTGAGAACTGTATATATAGCATTTCAGGCAGTTGTGGCAGGGAATATAATTTTAAAAGTAAGTCTGGAGAAACAAAAAAGCTTTTGTCCAGTGAGAAACTATGAAGTCAGATATAGCTCATATTGTGTCTGTGGGGGTGGGTATATGTGAATGGTGTAAGGAATATAGAGCTGAGTTCAAATTTCAGTTCATTACATTCACTTACACGTGAATATGTTTAGGAGAGGTATTAATCCATCTTTTCCCCTAGCTATGGGTTAAATAGGTTTTGTATCTGGAAAAATCATTATCGCCAAAAAATTGTTAATACAATATTTAACTGCAAAAAAAAAAAAAGAATTATTCTTACAATCCAAAATATGTTTTTACTTTAAATAATCAACAAAGGGTTGGTAAGCCATTAAAAAACAAAAAAAAAACAAATTGATCAATCAAATGTGTAGAGAGGAAAATGGTGTGTTTGTCATTGGAATGAAGTCACAATAATAGAGAGAAACATCAGAGAAGGTGATTGAAAAAATCAGTACACATGGTTGTCGCTGATAATCTATTTGATAAGGTCATTGATTAAACTGAGTGCCATACGAGAACTTTTGGTCTAGAAAGAGAAGCTTTCAAAATTACACCATTTGATTGTTCTATGGCAGGGGTGTTCAACATATTTTCTTGGAGTGCCACTTCCAAAAGTTCAAGTGATAAGGAGAGCCAGTCATTTCCAAAAATATGATATTTTGGATAGAACATATATTTTTAACATACAAAGACTTATTGTAACAACAACCTGTATAGATGCATTTTCACATTTTTATTAGATTAATGAGCATGAGAATAAATAATTTTATTAATATGACACTTGATATTTTTTTGTCTTTGCATGACTTATCAATGTCAGTCTTTACAGATGTAGTGGCAACATGTAGTTGACTCAACAAATTATCATCAGTAAGCTTTGTCCTTGAAAAAAACTGTTCACAGCAGTATGTGCTTCCAAAAGGAGAGCTCATTTTAATGGCATCTTGTGTCATATTTGTATATCTTCCATTTACATACTTTGAATAAAATGTCATCAAATTGTTTTCACTGTATACTCTTCTCAAGTCCATGTCTGACTGAAAATCAATAAACTCTGTTTGATAGCAGAACTGTGTTCACCTGACGTTTCAAATGGTTGAGCAAACGGTTTTAACTCATTTTCATATTTTCTGAAATCCACAAACCTGTGAGCAAATTCTTCCCTCAGTTTTTGAATAGTTGCAATATATTTTGTTAAAGTGAGGTTAGGGATCACATTTTCTTGCTTCCAGGCAGAGAAAATGGGTATATGCTGTTTCCTTCAATTGTAATTGAGAAAGAACCAATTTCTGTTCAAATAACTTGTTCACCAACTGAACATTACCCTGTAGCTTTACATCTAAATTGGATAGATGTTGTTAGATATCAGTCAAGAAAGTATAGTCATTCAACCAATTATCATCCTTTAAATAGACAACATCATGTTGTTTGTATTTCATGAAGATTCCTTCAATATTCCAGAATCTCTTTAAAGTGGCAGCACTACTGAGACAATGCACTGCAGAGAAATACACAACATTGGGACAATCGGCATCAATTTCCTCTAAGAAATTCTTAAACTGGTGATGATTTAATCCCCGTGAATGAATATAATAACACATTGGACTACATTTTTTATAACTTCAACAAATCTCAATACTTTTGTGTGCACAGGTTTTCCTGATGGATAATGCAGTGATTCACTATGTTATGAGAACAAAGAGCATCCAGAAATCTTTTAGTGAAATCTCTTATGTTTCATTTTTGGGATGGTGGGTATTTAGATGTAATAGGTTATAAGGACCTGTTAGTAATACTGTATTTTTATTAATATTTAATTAATACTGGAATTTTTATAAACATATAATTAATACAGGATTTTCTTTTATAAAACTCTAATACCATGTTTGTTTTTATAAGCCTATAATACCGGATTTATTTTTATAAATATGTAATTAACACTAGATTTTTTTCTTTTTTGGAGGACCATAAGACTGTTTTTTTAATTTTTATAATTAACATTGGATTTCACAATGTGTTTAATGAGTTATGGTTTAATGATTTTCAATAAGATTTAATGGGCTAATGATTTCACAATGTGTTTAATGGGTTAAGGATGTAAATATTTAAACTTTGGTAAAAATATAACAAAGATCATAATTTCTTTTTTTTTTTGGTTGTTGAATTATTGGAACTAAAAGCTCAGCTGAAATGGTTTTCAATCTCATTTGAGATTTAAGAGAACTCAATCTATCAAAATATGTCTGTGAATGTTTTGATTTCTTTTCAGGTTTTTGGGATGAAGAAGATAAATTTTTCTATGACATTTTACTGCCTTACCATTCTGATGAAATCATTCCTCTCTGCACCCGTTCCTTGGTTGGCCTGGTTCCATTGTTTGCTTGTGCTTTTATTACAATTCCCAAGTCCATATCCACCAATCCAAGGTTCTTAAGTATTATGCATAAAGCAATGAGCAAAAATAAGGTTTGTATTTCATTTCTCTTGTTTGAAAATAAATAGCCCTTGATAGGTTAGCACTTGAAGCTAATAATGTTTTGATCTAATGATACATGTCTCTTAGGTGTAGATAAATATGTGATGAAGATCTATTAAGACAAAACCCTTTTTTTCCTGATAGCCATTTGTGAATTTTATAAAATTTTGATTGAGTAATATTAAAAGAGAATGGAAATGGAAACATTTTATTAATTTTTCCTTAAAAATTAGAAATAGGATTTACTTGAATTTAAAATTTTAGCTAAACCAGCCAGCATTAAACAGCCCAGTTTGGTTAGACTAAGTTATAGGTTGAATATTTATGTATTCTTTTCTATCCCTATTTAATGTCAATAAATACATCAAAGCAATACTGTTAACATGAAAGACTACTCAAAGTGTATTTTGTTATACAGAACAGTCCTAGTTAGGCTAGATTCATATTGTATTGTTTTTGTCTTTGAAATTCTTTGATGATGTTGAAAGATTTATTAAGTTACTCAAATCTATGTTCCAGAAAGTACATTTCTAACAAATGCTCATTTTTTTCTATAATTATGTTTTTAGCAGTGTACACTCAATTTGAATTTATTGCAAATCTAAATATATACATAATTTTTATATGGGGACTATTGATTCCTACGTTTTTCTTTTTTTTTTTTTGACTTGTTCCTAAAACATATCTGCACTTTTATCTATTCTCTCATCTGATGAGTAGATTTATAAAAAGTGGCAAAAGAACTGAAATATTGGGTGTGTGCAAAAGTTTCCAGAACATCTTTTTTGTTTTTTATTTTAAAAAAAAATGGTTTCTACTGTATATTGAAACAGTAGTTACAATAAAAACAAAAAAAAAGGGTGCTGGTTAGTTTTGCACACATTTAATTTCATGAAGCTGAATATTCATGCTTTAATGTTTGGGTAAACTGTTAGTCTTTTTAGAATACCCAGTGAATTATATCAATGTAGATTATTAAAAAATTATGTTTTAGAATGGTGATGGATGTCAACATTATGTCTGGAATCAATGTAGTTGTATGAGGGAATTTTAGCTGACCAAGTTGATAAATGAGGATTAACTTAATCCAAGGTTTAAAATGTGGCAAGTAAAATCTCTTGTGGCATTCAGTAGTGAGATTATATCCAGGACTATGTGCATGTTTTCACTTCATCTAATTATGTGCTTGTATCACCTAATCTAACAAAACTGAACTCAAGAGAGTTCAGTTTTATTGGATTACATATAACATAACTTATTAAGAATTAATAATAATTATCAATCCCTTATTACTAGTAAGTAGATTTGAAATCTACCTTTATTGATTGTATACATGGTCTGTGATGGACTTCAAAAACAAGACAATAATTTTTTCTGGCTGAATTTCTGGGATGAGAAGTTATTATTGACATCATTTACTTTTGAACTAATATCTTCATTTTTGTTGTTAATACCACAATGTCATCCACTCCACAGCTGTGAACCTATGACAAAGAGGCTCAAGTCAAGACATAGCTTTCTAAATTCAGTCTAACCAATGAACAACAGAGCTCCTAGTCAGTGTCTGTCCCCGTGGTGCATCAACGTTAACAACATGGAACACAAACTCTCTCTCAGCCCTACAAAATCTCTTGTTCCCTGGCTCCAGTGATGCTTGGCCTTTCTGGTTCTGTCTGAATTGCCTCTGAACAGCTATTGGCGACTGTAAAGCCAACCTTCAGAAATGGGGATATGTCACTGATGTTGGTCCCAACTGTTCAATGCAGGCAATCACAAACTATGGAACATCTTCTAGTTTGCCCCAATCCTGAAGATTCATGCACTCTTAAGGACATTCAAACCATAACACCCAAGACAAGGCTCTGTGTGAAACAGTGGATGGGTGTAGTGTAGCAACTCAATAATAATAATTGCAGTTTTTATCATTGTGCCATCTAAGCTTTTTTGGTGTCTGTCAACCCAGGTAAACTTAAGAGAATTTTGAACTGAACCCTTTATTTAATCTATACAGGTAGATTGTTCTCATCTCATTGTTCATGTCTAACAAGATGTGATATCTCTAGACATGGACAGCAGAAGGAGAACAATCTACCACCTATAGATTAAGATTAAGATTAAGTTTGAAATTCCCTGAAGCTTACCCAGATTGACAAGTACCTTAAGAAAGTCAGGTACTACACTTTATTTAATCTACAGGGATTATTCTCATACCACTGTTCATGTCTAATCTCATCTTCTTTTTCTAATACTGATCAGTTATTGCTCACCCTGTTTCCACTGAGTCTGTACTACCTAGCCCAGGTATTAAACTCACAATTACTATTATATATATTATTTACATTTGGATTAATGTCCACCTTTTTGTTGTTATTATCACAATGTTTTGGCTGTTGTGCCCTCTGGCTTTCTTAATATGGGTAACCTCTAGGGAATTTCAAACTGAACACTTCATTTCATCTTTATTTCTATGGGGGATAGAATGATTTTGTTCTGCTGTCAATGAGAACCATCTACCTCCATAGATTAAATAAAGGGTTCTGTTCAAAATTCCATGAAGGTTATACAGTTTGACAGAATGCTGGGTGGCACAAAGAGCAAAACATGATAACAACAACAAAAATGAGGACTTTAGTCTGAATGTAAATAATGACAACTTCAAGGAATTCAGTCGCAACTATTATGCTACCAAATTCTCAGACAAGAATGTGAACCTATTTAGATGCAATAATTAATTACTTTCTTATGAACAGTTTGAAGCCATTTCAGTTCCATTTGCTTAGATTGTTGGATCTCTCCTTGTTCACCTCTTGGAGGAAAACGGTTTCAGACATGAGAGGAAAGGGAATTATAATTACTGAACACTATTTGCTTAAAAAAAAATCTATGCCAAACTGTGTCAATCTTTTTTAGTAACTTATTTGACAGCTTTCACAACAGAATACTATAAAGAAGGTGAAAGAGTACACAAGTCATCAGAAATATCATGTAAGTTTGATTCAAGCTTCTCTCTTAGAAATCTGTGTTTGGGAAAATGCAAAACATTGTTTGGCTAGAATCAATTGATCTTAGTGTCAAGATTAGGAAAAGATTTATTGTTTTTCTTTTAGCTGTACAATTTTTATCTTCTCTCACCATTTTCTTTAATCACTTGAGTGTGTGCATTGAGCATAACTGAACCCTAATCTTTGTTTTTACCCCACAATTATGGGTGCTTGTATCAAAAACAAGTAACATTCACATTATATGTCATAAAGCTATCTTCATTAATTGTAGATAAGAAGTTGTCAAATTTCCCACCTTTACATATAACTGCCAGGAAAGAAATTTACATGCAATTAACGCATAAAGCAGAAAAACCAAGACCCTATGTAAATGACAAAGAATTTCCTATTTAGTGTTTGTCATTCTTTTCCTGGAAATGTAGACCATTTTCCATTTTATGAAAATAGCCAAGTTTGAATTTCAGTTGAGTTTGTTATATTCACTTACATGCTGATTCCTTTGGGAATGGTATGAATCCATTCCTTCCCCTAGCTATAGGCTAAATAGCAAAGCAGACCAGGTTTTTTAGCCATGGTTGGCAACCAGACTAGCTGAATGACAACTCTGCATTCAGAACTGTAAAAATTGCCCATGCTTCCTGACCCTCAGAAATGAGGATAGGAAGAAGCAAAAAAAAAGAAAAAATCTAAAGAAAAAAAAAAGAATATATTCTTACTTGTTAATCTTAAACTGAACAAACTATTCAAAATTTTTATCAGTGTGGATCAATAGTGTCATAACATAAATCATAGGTTGAATTGTAATCTGAAATATTCATTGTATAATTTTCCAAGCTGCGTGATTCATATTTGCCTTAGAAATAAATGTTTTGACAAGGAAGTATATTGTGTAGAATAAATGTTTCTCATATGAATGCTATTTTTTCATCATTAAGCTACTAATTATTAGGTGTTTGCAAAAGTATCCAGTTTTTTAATAAAAAAAATCTGATGTGTATTCAGATTCTGATTTTGAAAAATAGGGTGCCGAGAACTTTTGCACGCATGTAATCTTTTGTCTTGTTGATACATTTTGTCATAATGATACATTTTCAGAAATTTTTAATAATATAGTTTTATCAAAGGTCTGAAAGTAACTCTGAAAACTATTCTTGTAAGTAAATAGTATTTAATTTAAGAAAGTGTTACATTATCTACTATATAATAATTACCATTGTGTATTCACTTATTTATATCTTTCATGTCCTACATTATAGTGGGAAGGGAGGTAAATTTATGAGTGATTACTTTTCTTAGTCATTTTAATAATCTATAGAAATAAAATATCTTTTATTTTGACAAAAACAAACTCTTTTATTAATCATTTCTCTATTATGTTTCTTAAACTGCAATCTCATTTGAACCATTCTTGCAAGGCAGCTTTGTCTACTAAGTGATTGTCTTGCTTCAATTTGGTTTTGAGATAGGCTTTGTCATCACTCTGTTACTAATCTTTTTCTTTCAAAAGGTGTTTCCATTTCAAGTCACTGTTATATTAAACATAACATTTTTAACAAGAAAAGTTAATGAGCAAAAAGCCATTTATATGATGCCAAGAGTAATAAATGAATCATAGATACCATTGAATATCTAAAAAATCTAATTAATTAAACACTTCATTGGCCTCTATTTTAGTTGTGAATTCTTTATTGAATCTCAGTACATTGTTTGCATCTCAATGTTAAAACTTTTTAACAATTACCATCATTTTTAATGGCATGGGTACACTAGTTTTATATAAATATTTTCATAGTTATTTCTATTGTCAGAGTATTGAATATTTGATTTCTTTTTTTTGGACACTTTCATACTTTGAAAATTAAAAAGAAAAGTTGTAAAAAAAAATTTAAAAAAATCTTTTCTAATTTTTATTTATTCTCATCTTATGAAAATGATGGAAATATATAAAATTGTTTTTCTTTTCTTTTTTTTTAATGTGGTTAGTTTCTTTTATGTATACATTTAAAACATTTTAGTCTTATAGTCTACAACAGATTAGATTATACCATTAATTTTAACTTTTTTAAAATTTTTTGGTACTTGTAATCATAAAGTTTTATTTGGTCAATAATTTTGATGGACAAAAGTACAAATCTATCTATGATATGTTATTACAAATTCTAATGATTTCATTCAGAAGTCTTTCTAATTTTTGTTTGCTGCTTAAGAAAGTAATATCTATATAAAATTTCAATAATTTATCTTTTTCTTTCTTTGTATTAAACAGTTGGTGAATTTTCTTTAATTCAAAAGTGATTTTCATGAAACTCACAGCAATAATCAAGTTTCTGTGATTTTAACAACATTAACCCATAGACACTCCTTGATTAAACTAATCCCACTCATGTCTCTTTTGCTTAAATAAAAAGAGACATTACAGTTTAAATTTTTAACACTCCTCTTCGGCTAGTATCTATACAAGTTAGAATTAGCTACAAATACTAAAATATTGAGGGCAATATAAATTAGTCTGGTGTATGTCTTCTTGTAATTTCATCTTGACTAAAAGAGTTGTAAATTGCTGAGATATTGTAGGAATGTTTTTTTTTTTTAAATTGTTTATACATGTCATCAAATCTAAAATCTCTGCTAACTCTTTTTTTCTTAGAAAATTCATATACTTCTTTTTTTTATTTTTCCCTGCAGGTCATGTTGAACCAAGAACAATTTTTTGTATCCTTAATTTCTAAAAATCAGCTGCAGCAGATCTTAGCTTGGGTTTTAAAAGAGTCTGAGTTTTTATCTCCTTTTGGAATTCGTTCACTCTCAAAGGTTAGTGTTGACATAACTACTTTCTCATTTGGTGCCAAGGAGGTTTTTGCATGAAGTCAAATTGTTAGAGAAAACATGAGCTTGTAAAATCATTAACACCAGATAAATCCTGTCCTAAGTAATGCTGATTGCTGTGGTGACAAAGGTGAAAACAATTCTTACCTTGGAAAAGAATTTGTTCTTTGTGCAATCTGTTGAAAAAAAAAAATCCAAATCAAGATCTTTAGTATGACTTGAAATATGGTAATCGTTTGCTCTTCCCAGCCAGTTTCGACCAATCACAACCTTTCTTACCTAATAAAAGAACTCTACTTTGGACTACGGTGGGGAGGAGGTTAGCTCTTTGTAGGTGAAAGGCTCATTGTGTATTGTGATATAAATTTTTGATGGTTTTGATTTATGGCCCTGGTATTTTCAGATGGACTTGCAAGACTGATTTTTTACCATTACAATATTGGATTTATGATTTTTTAAATCTGAACCTCCCTGTTGCTATTTAACCTAATTGCAAGACTTTTTTTTTCTGGATATTAATTTTATTAACTTTTATTCTGTTTTATCATTTCCAATTTAATTAATGTCCTATTACTCTTAGTGGGCATTGGTCTTAAATCTTTTTTCTAACTGTAAATATAATAACTTTATTTGTCATAACCATCAATGTGCTTAGTCCTATAATCTCTTATTACTGAGGAAGGTTCATTCAGATTTCTATCTAATGATTTTTGAGACTGTATTAAATCCTTCCATCCTTTCCTCTGTAAGGAAAAGGAGTGGCTTTTAGGCCTGAATTTTATCTTCCTTTGATGATTATATATTTAATATATATAACATTCTGTCTTTTATTTGCTGTGTACATATTTTCAGTCATTGATAAAGATCTGATAAGGGAAGAATTAAAACCAGTTAAGATTTTTTATTGATTTATTTTATTTATTTACCTCTTTGTGGTAACTATAAAAAAATTTTGTCATTCTTTTCTGTTGTTTGAGTTTAATATGTCCATTTTTATTGCACTTATTCTATCAATAACACTCAGCTTACTGGATGGGGAATTGATGTAGTCTTGTTGATTAAAACATCAATTTCCTGTCAGGCAAACCATTAAAATGTTTGATTAGTTCATCTCTCTTGGAAGTAGCATCTGTTCAAGTGTGAGCATTCCTGTTGGTAAAGCTGTCAACAATCTAGAAATCTGCTCTACTGGATAAAAAATGAAATGAGACACCAAGCTTTTGCCATATCAGTCTTTGCTCTATGATAGCACTTCATAGACATTGACAAAATGATTGGAAAACAAGCTAGATGTCATGTATACAAAAGTGCTAAGTATTGCATTGAATCTATTGTGGGAACAGCATCCTAGATAAAAAGCAGCTCTATGGCTATCTACATCCTGTTTCACCAGTTGTTCAGAAGAGATGAATAAGATTTGTAGGGTATTCCTGGAAAAGTAAGGATGTGTTTATTGGTGACATTCTGTTGTTGATACCAAAACACGCTAGTATTGGTCGCCCACTTGAAACATACATTCAGTAAATATGTGAAAATGGAATGCCAACCTGAATACCGAGCAAGTGCGGTAAATAATCATGAAGACTGAATAGAAAAAGCTGTGAGGATCTGTGCTGTTGGTAAGTCTCGTTGATGAGTGGTTATCTAAAATCAAGCTAAGTTATCATCAGATAAACACTTTGATGTTTAAGAAATATTAGTTCAATGAAGGTAAAGTGCCAGTTTTTAAGTCAGGTGGAATCTGTGACTTTACTGGGAATCACTTACAAAAACATTGTTGGTATAGAAAAGACAGCATTATTAATCCTCGATGTAGAGTGTTTCATTATTTGGCTTATTCTTATAGGAAATGAACAGCAGTCCAAGGCACTGGTGAAAAATAAATGGAATACACAGAATTAAGAAATTTTTCTTTGCTTGAGAATGGAATCCGCACTGTATGTGTTTTGCTAAATGCAGATGAAGTCAGTAAATATATAAGAATTTGACAAATTTATTATTGTATTCTGGTCAGTGAACTTAACTAAGATTGGAGCCAGAAGCCGATTATTGAGTAAAGGATTTAGGATACGAAATAGTAAGGTTTAGGATTTGCAGAAATCTAGTTCAAATAAGCTTGTGAAAATACGACTACTTTTTAGGAGGCAATTGTTAATTATGCTGAATAGTTAAAATTTGCTTTGTACATTGCCAGATCTCAGTCAGTACAGTCCAAGACAGTCTTGAGTGTGGGAGAAAAAGATTTTGATAAATGAGAAAGTTTGATTTTTAAGCTTATGGGGAGAAACAAATAATTTTTTTTTACCTGAGTCTGCACATATTTTTATCAAATTAAATTTACAATCTATATGGTGCTTTTGGTGATTGGAAAGAATTGGGCTTAATTGGTTGAATATTTAACACTAGATGAGAAATATTTGATGCTAATGAATCCTATATTTTGGTTTAATCAAACAGACACATGTGCAAACTTAATCAATTTGCCAATTGCCTATTTTACTGACTACTTTCTGTAATATTATTTCTGATAACTCATCAGACTTTGAGACAAAAACATATAGACAAATCAAAAAATGACTTGCTATTTTCAGGGAAAACTGGACATATTTGTGATCTACAATAGTTTTTATCATAAACAAAATGGAGAATTTCTTTTCATAATGAACAGCATTTCATGATAATATACAAAATTTTCAACAAGGTTCTTGCCGTAACTTTTTAAAAATATGAATTATGAAATTTTTGTCAGAAAAGGTTTCTGTCTGTAGATATATAATAATGGCTGGTTACTTGTTTTTTGGGCACACACATTTGCTAGGGTGGTTAGACAATTCCTGTTGCAGATGCCCACTCAGGCACATTTGTGTTTGTTTAACACCCACAGAGCCCACATGTGTTTTATACTTCAACTATGCTGAGTAGATCTTGGTTACAATTTCTGGGAGAGAGCACACAATCTAGCTTGATCAGCTGTTTGAACAAGGCCAGTAACTTCAATCTTTCGGTCATGATGACTTGTGATTTTATACAAGCACAACCAGCAATGATTTCCAAATAGTTCCATCTACCCAATTTAACTCATAAGACTTGGATAAACCTATAGCTTGGTTTTCTGGCACTTTCCAAAGGGGATGAGATGTGTGTGCATGTGTGAATATATATATATATATATATATATATATATATATATATATATATATATATATATCTTACTTTAGGATATTACATCAAAACATGTAAAATCAAGGCATTAGTAAATAACTGGTAGACAATTTATTGAGATTTAAAAGCAAGATACACCCTCTTTTCCTGAGAAAAGGAAGAAAAGAAATTGGTTGATTTGAGTAAAAACAAACAAACCCTACAACCATTCCCTATCCTTTTTTTCTCCGTTTTTTTTTTTTTGTTTTTAATATTTTTGATATAATATCCTAAAATAAATAATATTGCTCTGCTTTGTATTCAGCCGTTTTTTAAATTAAATGTTATGAACATTGGAATTGTACTCTATTCGTTCTTCATTGTCAGGGTGAAAACAGAACTAATGCTTTTAATTTAATTATATAATTAAACTTGAAGTTTTTAGCTTCAGTTTTTGAAACATGGTTATTACTGTGTAGTAAAGAAACCATATTTTAAATCAGTTAATTTATAATATTTATGCTCTATAAATTGAGCACTGTTTTATAAAAATAAAAAATAAAAAAATATCAATAAGAACACTGGATTATATATCTTACTGTTCTCTCTTTTTATATATATATATATATATATATATATAAAAGAAAAACAGACCATTTTAAGGTACCATTACAATAATTTATTTCACCAGAGTCCTTTTAAAAGGATGCTGTTTTATAAAAATAAAAATAAAAATATCAATAAGAACACTGGATTATATATCTTACTGTTCTCTCTCTCTTTATATATATATATATATAAAAGAAAAACAGACCATTTTAAGGTACCATTATAATAATTTATTTCACCAGAGTTCTTTTAAAAGGATGCTGGATAATCAGGTAGCACTTCCAACAGCTCTCAGGATTTCAGCCTCCTTGGGATTACCCATACGGTTTACCAAGTTCTTCATAACTTAATATATATATATATATATATATATATATATATATATATATATATATATATACACACACACAATATTATTTTTTTTTCTTAATTTCTCATTGTATAATACATGATTCATGCCAGGTGAATTGAATTGTGCTTAATGTCAATAAGGAACCCTTTTTTCTAAGAGAAGTTGATCTGTGATTATATACTGAACTTTTCCAAGATGATGTCAAAATAGATTTTGCTTTCAGTGTTAGATGAACCAGATATATTTTCACCTGGAAGGTGGCCTCCTAGCCACCATGTGCAGATTTTGTGCCTTAACTGGATTTCAGTGGCTGTCCCAACATGTAGACAGAGTTAACCCAGCTGTGTTTGCACATGTGGGACAGTTGGTGACAGGAAACTATATAATTACTTCATCCAAAAGAGAGGAGGTTCTTTTACATCTTCATGAGAATAAGAATACATGTTTGTAACCCCCCACCCAAAAGGAAAACACACATTCCCTATTAATTATCAGAATTGAATAAACAATTTTATGTTTGACAGATTTACCCTTGTATTCTTATTAGTGTAAACAATGATGACGTTATAATCAGGAATTAAAATGATTGATATTAAAATCAGCTGATTAAAAATGTTTATGTATTTTAAAAGCCTTAAAGTTTATAAATCACACATAACCTTTGTTTAATGTTTTTTTTCTGTTTGCTTTTTTTTATTTTGCAGCATTATGAAAATCATCCCTATCCTCCTCCAGTTGAGACAGACACAGGCCACAAATTAAACAGTGGTAAAATGGAATGCTCTAGTGACGAACAAAAGATGCATGCCCATATGGGAGAAAGCCATCATGATTCAAAAGTGGAAAGGAATCCAGGGGAAAAACCAGTGTTGGAGGATGATGACAGTGATATTGAGAGCAATGATAGCAGATACGATGAGATGGTTAAAGAAGTAACAGTTAAGTATGCTCCAGGAGAATCAATTTGTGGTATGTTTGGAGGCAACAGTAACTGGAGAGGCCCAATTTGGTTATGCAGTAAGTAATTTATTTGCTGCCATTTTAAGAAGAAAAAAAATAACCATGAAATATGGTAGCCCAAAAATAGTTATAAGATGAAGCTATTGAATATTGTTGTTTTTTCAAAACTATTATTTATACTATATTGACCCCATCTTTGTTGTTGTTAGCTTATGGCCATCATCTTCTAAAGTGCCATTGGTGATACACCCATGGGTGAATAGTCCGAAATCAGAGAGATTGCACTGAGAACAGGACACACACAATAAAAAAGCACAACAGTTTTTAAATTTATTGTTGTAGGCTGATGCTGTTTTATTTTCCATATGAAATTATTGGTGTGATTTATAAAAAACAAATTGTAAACTCAGTCTAGAGGAGAAAATAGCTATAATTACCTTCCAAGAATACAAATTACTAAATAAATGATCAGAACCCCTCTTAAAATACAGACATGAAAACAAATTTTTTACTATGTTATTTAAAAATCAAAAACTAAAATGAAAAAATAAATACAAAATAAATAAAATTGAATAAATAAGTAAAGTAAATTAATCTGAATAAATAAATAAGTAAACAAATTAATTTTGTTGGTTGTTTTGTTTTATGGCATATCAACCTCAGTGGGTCATTTAATGCCAACAAAATTTTTGAAATAGATTCATAGCGAAGGTTTGGTAAAAAGGTGTGTATGTATACATATATATTTGAACCATTTTTCAATTACTCGTAGTTTTGAGTACAATCCAACTTCTTTTAGGAAATTTACAGTCCTGGATGGTTTTATTTTCGTAAAAAGTTTTTAAATTACTCACTTGGTAATATTTTGTTTGCACTAGATCAAAGTCTGCACACTCTAACAGTATATGTTTCACTGTAAATTCCTCTTGGCATGTAGTGCATATTGGGGATTCAGTGGTAAAAATCTCACTCACTCAATGCAATTGACCCTGAGCCGCTGCCTTCTAGCACCTATAAGATAAGAGGGTTGGGTATTTGCCATAAATGCAGATTGAATAATACAGTTGGGGGTAAATGTATAGATGCTAGGGCTTGTCACGACCAGCCGATTGATCGGATCGGGCTTATCCAACCGCCTGTCAGACCAAGTAAGGGAGAAAGTGGTGTGTTGCTAGTCATTGACCACTCTGTTGCTGGATCAATGACTGCTCAACCACCAGGATTCCATCCTAGTGCCTTGGAGTTGCCACCTCCGACCAACAGGTGGTCCAATTGGTGGAGGCCTTACTCTTCTACAGAGGTGCAGTCAGCATATTCTACAGCCCCAGCCAACAGGGTGGTAAACAAATTAACAAACTGCCAATGCACACATAAACACAAGTAAATGTAATAATAAAAATCAACAACAAATAAAATAATAAATAACGAGAAAAAAAATAACATTATAAAATAGCCACAAAACTGCATTTTGATCCACAATTATTTCCACTCAAAAGCTCCTAGAATCACTTGAAATATTACCATTACCGTCCACCCAATAACCATTAGAATAATACAATAGACCTACCCATAATGCACCACTGACCAGCATATATAAATAGTCAAGCCAAAACACAACACACATGGCCTGATGATTGTGTTTTAAGCCTGAAACAGACAATCACCACAGGGTGTTGACTTCAATGTCTACTTTTACATTTACATCATGCTCTATCCCTGATATTGAGCCCTTTAACCCATAAATATAGTATACCATAAAACTATATTTTTATCATATATGTAAAATCAAATTTTGTTCCTCTTCCATGTTAATTTTGTAAATTAATTTAAAGTTTTGAGTATTAAAAATATTTAAGATTTTGGATATTTTTTTAAATGATTAGGATAAATGTTTGGCACTGTATGACCAGGATATTGAAATAGATATTCTATAAAATCTGCATTCATTCAACAGTTGCAAGAAAAAAATAGAACAAAAAAAAAAAAAACATTAAATCATCTCATAATTAAAGGTACATTTTCAACTGTGTGAGATGGCAATTTTTAAATTAATTCAATGTTTAAAACATATTCAATGCTTACTTATTTTTCAAAATGATGACTTGATTGTGTCACTTTGTTTTCTCTTTCTAGTGAACTATTTATTGCTGGAATCACTAGAATCCTATTATTACGCTTATGGTGATAACTTCCAAGTTGAACTGCCAACAGGTTCTGGGAAATCTGTAAATCTTCAACAAGTTGTCCGTGATATCTCTGAAAGGATTGTCTCTATCTTCATACCTGACAAAGATGGAAAAAGGCCAGTACATGGTTAGTACACATATCTAGTCTATTATAAAATGAAATGCTTGATTATATTAATGTCTAATGGTAATAGTGAGATTAACTGTTTCCATGCAAAAAAACATTCCGCATTCATTGACTGAACAGTTAGTGTTACTGTTGGTTGAAATTTATAAAATGTTTTGCTTAAAACAATTTTTCAGAAAATTAGACTTTTCAAATCTACTTTTACTCTTGTTGTTGTTGTCATTTTTTTTTTTAATCATTTCACCCTAGACAAGGTGATAAAGCCTGCCTCTAGGGTTACTGAGGGTGAAAGAAACTGAGAAAATATTGAGGAAAGAGGGCATTAAAAAGGTCAGGATTGAAAGAGAAAGTGACAAAGTTGCATTTAAATTTTTGTCGATTGTAGTTGACAGGAAAGCAAGAAACTACAAGCAAGAAAAGAAACTGTTAGCATAAAACTTATGCTTTCAGCTAGTGGCCATTTCAACAGTAAAAAGATTAGATCTAGCTGCCAATCTAGTATTGTACTTAAATTTGTGAATTCAAGGTACTTGCTCTTCCTCCCATTTTATTTTATCTGGGAATATGTACTCTTAACATATCAGTTTTTAAAACCATAAAAATAAATTAGGAAAAAAAATGGTTGAACTTTCAAAATCTTGATGTTCTTACTTGCTTTCTGATGTTTTCTGAAAATGAAACAAGTTAAACGCAGTCAAAGATTAAATTTAATGAAGCTACCAAGCAAAATAACAGAAATAGGTATAAAAATTTTATATTTGTATAACTTTTTGTATATAATACCTTGTTGTATTCCGACAGTTGAGAGGTTTGTTTGGCAAACTATGTGGATACTGAACAACTTTACAATTTTTTTTTTTTTTAAAAGATACTTAAGAATTTTGAGCCAAAGTTTTGTCTTTGGTGGAAGCAGGGAAATAGGTGTCAAAAAAAGAAAAAAAAACAAAAACTTGAATTCACACATAATCTCAGAAATTGCTTTTTGGACTTTATTCTAGTAAGAATCAACCTATGATAAAATGTAATCTGCAGTTTGAGAGAAAAAAAAATTGTTCTCTGAAGAGATAACCAGTTCCATCCTCTTGGATTCTTTAACCTTTCAGAATGCCTTCATCTTTGCTTCTCTTCATTAGTTAATGTGTTCTTTCTTCCAATTAGCCTTTAAGGACTGGATGGGTCAGTTTCTCCATAACCTTTAATGCTGATGGTATTTTGATGTTGCTTGTTATTTTTCTCCCCCATATTTTTCTAGCTTTTTCTTCTCTTTTTCATGTTCTTCATTTTTGTATGTGTGTGTATAAAAAAATATGTACATGTGTGAACCTCACATTTAATTATCTAATGCAGTTAACTGTTTTGTATTAATCAGTCAGTCATTAAAAGGTCAAATGATGAAGTTTTTTTTTTTTTTTTTTTTTTTTTTTTTAGAGTGTCAGGTTTTCTGCAATTGTATATTTTAGGCAAATGGCATTAATAAACTGAATTAGTTCAGCTAACAGAATGCAAATATGATTAAACTATTTTCATGTTTACCAGGGAAAGAGAAAAATTACTAAATCATTTGTTTTTTTCTTTTTCATGACTTAGTTTTTGATATATTTGAATTAAAGTGAATTTTTTGCCTTTGTTTGTAGTTCAATATATAAATGTGCTTTCTACTTAAATTGTGACAAGAACGTGTATTTCCCCCCATTATGGGCATTGTTATATCCGTGATACACTAACACCATAGCTCGTGGATGGAACAGAATGGCTGAAAGAAAAAAGAATGACAAACATGCTTTGTTCTCAGAGAGACTTGTATACCACTGAGACAAATACAAAACTATATAAATAATATATATATATGTCCCACATAGAGAACGATATGTCACATATGTCTACATAGCAAAGTATATTATAAGGAGGAACAGAAGGAAAGGTCTTACATATAAATTGAAGATATTCCTGACCTGGAGAAGGCTTCAGAAAGATTTAGCCTGGGCCAAAGGCATAGGCTAGAAGAAAGCAACCTTTTCATTTGGTTGCTATTGACAAACTGAAAATCAACTCTTGCTTTGGGTCACTGTATAGAGTAACATCATGAAGCATTTATCATGTGACCATGGGACTTATCTTCCACCAAAGTGTTTTATACCAGTTTATGTTATTTCTAATAAAAGAAAGTAAAAAGTTCAATACAAAAACAGCCAATAAGAAAGCTTTGATATCATTTACATTTTAATGTATTTCCATGTTAAAAACATTTTGTGAATGTTTTGAATCAGATTAAGAACTACCCTTTGTGTAGTGGAAATAAGAATATAATTTATTAAATTTAATGGATTTACTTAATTTTCATTGTAAGTACGAAATGAGCACTTTACTTTGGTTATATTTTATCAAAAACAAATGTGGCAATATTAATATGTGAAGCTTTATGAATTAGGATAAAATCTGCACAAATCTGAGTTGTTTACATTTCATAAAGAAGCTAAAGTTGGAAGATTATCATTAGTCCCTACTATTGATATTAGTGAGTTTATTGGGATTAGGGTTAGAATATTTTTTGAATTGTATGAAGTGCACACACACACCATTGAAAGATAGCAAGTTATTCAAGGGCCTGATAAAAAAAATAATTTAGCCTAAAACAGTTAACAGAATTCAAATTTTGACCTTGTTCATTCCATTGGAGAAAAGGCATAAATCCATATCATCATCTTGGTATCTCTTGATTAAATATCAGCGTAGAATGGACTTTCTAGTTTTGGCTGATAGACAGTCTAAGAGAAGAACTATACTGAATTAAAAAACCATGGAGAAAGCGAGGGGAAACAACTCTTTCTTCCCGAGAATGCATGGCAATTCACAGAAAAAAAAGTCTGTGGTGAGCTGTGATTGCTTACATCCTGAAGGGGATTGGCATTAAAATAAAATCTTTGTGAAAAGAATATAACAAAAAGTGAATAATGATACTAAAAAAAAGCATGGAACAGTGAAATATATTTATCAAGTATTGGTGAATTTATTTTTAATATGAATTTTTTTTTATACCTGAATTTCTGGGTAATTAATCTTGAATGCACATCTTGCATGCTTAAATGTTTGTAGATTTTTCATTGTTTAAAAACTTGTAAGCCTGCTTTATGATTTCTCTCATGTGTGCCAATTGCTGTTTTTGAGTCAACATGAAAAGCCAGAATTTCAAATGGTCTTCAAGATAGGTAGGTCATTGCATCTGGAAGGCTGGTGTAAGACTTATACCCAAATCCATTTCACTTCATTTGGACTTGTGTTAGACAAAACAAAAGTTAATGAAATTTATATTTAACATTTGTCCCTTTTAATGTTGTAATTGCAACTTTTAATAAAATATTTTAATATTATTCTTATTAATAAAAGGCTATGATTGTTTGGGGGGGGGAACAAGCTATTTCTAGAAGTCTAGTTCATTTACCAGAAGATTGCATATATCCTTGTGGCATTTCTGTCTTTTTAAACAACCTATTCAGTGAGATAATGCCATTAACGTGTACCTTAAATGAGGTTGTTTACCAGAACAATCAACAACCTCAGATCACTGAGATTTTGGCTAGAAGATCTACCCACAGGTCTCTACTTCTCTTTCCTTTTACAGGTGGCTTCCGGCAATATGCAGAGGAGGAAAGCTGGCGCCATCTAGTTTTGTTTTATGAGTTTTTCCATGCAGAAACTGGTCGTGGCTGTGGAGCTAGGTCAGTTTAATGTTCCCTTTTTATCTTTGTGAACTTGATTTTGTAAGTTTTGTAGACTAAGTTCATTATCCACATAAAAGGAGAAAATTTAAAAGAAAACAAAGTTATTGATTTCATTTTTTGCTGAACATCTGTTGAACTAAGCCAATTTTAAGATGGTCAACATTGAACCACATCAGTATAGAGTTAAAGGATTTAATCTTTAAACTCCTTAACCTAAAACAATCTGATACTTTGATAAGCTAATGTAGAAGTTTCAGGAAAAATAAATGAAGTTTTCACTTTTTTTTTTTTAAAGGTCTTCAAATAGCAACCTCTTAAAATAGTAGGGATAGTGTAATGATTCTGAATTGGGAAAGTGGAATTAGCAGGCAGAGTTCAAGTTACAGTCTGTTTCATTTCACACTAATGCTCTTGGAATGAACAATGAAAGGATACTGAAAATTCCACAGTTGGATGGAGCAAGTAAGCAATGCGATTCTCAAAGAAAACGACAAGAGAAAGAACACTTCTCCTCAGAGTGGGGGAGAGAGAAATAAATAAATAAATAAAAAAAAAAATTTCTTGGATACATAATGAGGAAGGAGGTCTTGGAAAAAACTTAACCCTCATGGGGGCATATTAAGGGATAGGTAAGTTTGTGTGAATGGTCAGGAGCCTTAGCGAAGGGAGCCATGATCAGCAGTATCCTGAAGGGGTGTAGCACATAGAAGACACCTGCGCCCTTCAGCCTTGGAAATCATGCCCCCCCCCAAAGTCGTCATAATTCAAATAAAGAAAGGAATTTGTAGAGAGCTGTGACAGACTGTTCTGAAGGTAAATGACAAAAAAATAAAGATGGCTTAATAAGAATAAGACAGCCACAATATTAAGAATTGATTTTCAACAAATCAAATAGGGGTCAAGTATTGTTCATATTTTTATATTATATTCTATGCTTTTGATGTAATGTTGGAGTGGTGTATATTGATCCTGGAGCAACAATTATCTATCTTTTCACTTTAGAAAAGAATAGGCACTCATTTTCATTCCAGGCTTTCATTTCATCTTTCACACACACACACACAAAAAAGTTAAACTAAAAATTACAATAAAAATATAATAGTAAGAAGGAAAAAAATTTTTTTTCTCTTTTTATATTGCAGTCACCAAACTGGTTGGACAGCTCTGGTTGTGGAGTTTTTGAAGAAGAAATATTCTCAGTAAGTCCTTAAATGAAGACATCCGGAACAAAATACAGTTATTCCCCCCCCCACATCTATAGGTTCCCTTTAGAGATCCTATTACAAGTCTTGCCCTACTAAAAACATTGTTTTTCTTTAATAAAACTTGATTCTGATCCAACAAGGGGGAAAAAAGAAAAGAAAAAAAAAAGAATCATATGCCATGTAAATAATTAGACAGATGTTAACAAAAAATTAAAATACAATAATCATTAACAATTCATTTATATTTTTTGTGTGAGTGAGTGAGTGAGTGAGTGAGTGAGTGAAAGAAAGAAAAAAAAAAAATATTTCTTGTTCGGGCGGAGAACTTTTCTGCACCCCATCGTTTTGTTTTTCCACCACATTTGGGAATAATTATCTAAGATTCCTATAAATGGCCGATTTAGTTTACTCCGCGTGAATATTAAATTTAAATAGACTGCTATAGTTAACCTTTCTCTGCAAAGCTCTCAGGTTTTATGCCCTGTAGAGGTGGTCTGATGTTTAAGAAATATTAGTCCAATAAAGGTAAAGTGCCTGTTTTTATTAAGTCAGGTGGAGGCTGTGACTTTACTGGGAATCACTTACAAAAACATCGTTGGTATAGAAAGACAGCATTATTAATCCTCGATGTAGTGTTTTATTATTTGGCTTATTCTTATAGAAAATGTACAGCAGTCCAAGGCACTGGTGAAAAATAAATGGAATACACGAATTAAGAAATTTTTCTTTGCTTGAGAATGGAATCCGCACTGTATGTGTTTTGCTAAATGCAGATGAAGTCAGTAAATATATAAGAATTTGACAAATTTATTATTGTATTCTGGTCAGTGAACTTAAGATTGGAGCCAGAAGCCGATTAGTAATCAAAGGATTTAAGGTACGAAATAGTAAGGTTTAGGATTTGCAGAAATCTAGTTAAAAAAAAAGCCCGCGAAAATACTACTTTTTAGGAGGCAATTGTTAATTATGCTGAATAGTTAAAATTTGCTTTGTACATTGCCAGATCTCCTTCGAGAAAGAAGTTGCCTCGAGCTCGCTTAGTGTATGCCAGAAAGGTTTTACACTTCTGGACACTCCTACTTGACGTTTCAGCAGAATAAACATTAGCATGCATAGAACGAACTTGTGGGTGACAATGTGACTGGCCGTACGTTTTAGGATCTCCAAATTAAAACAAAGTTTCACAGAGACCTTAGAACAAAGCGAAATTGACGAACAATAGGTAAAGCTTCTGGTTTCTGTCCCTCAAGGTTTAATAGTCCAGGTGAGGAAAGTCTGGTACAGTTATTCTGAACAAATTTACAAAAGTCTCGACAACTATGCATTTTTTTTTCTGGGCATGCGGATTAGTTTCTCACCTAAAACTTTGATATGACAAAGCCATATTTGGAGGGGGGGGTCACAATCATATGTAGTCGAAGAAACGCGTCTCATCGGAAGAAATTTGCGACATCATTACAGATCGAAGACTTTTGCCAAATAGAAGTTACGACAAAGAATTGTAGAACATTTGTGATTGAAGGAATAGTTACCAAATAATATTTGGTTGATTAAAAACCATTTTTGCGTTTAGAAAAATCTGCTGCAGAAAGATTCATATTCCGGTCAAGATACTTAATCTTTAGAAATTCAGTGTGTGTAGGTCGGGAATGAAGGATTTACGTTACAAACGGCTTTTAAGTACTCTTAACTGCAAGTGATAGTGTCCCACAAAAGCAGAAAGTTAACTGTTAGGACCTTTTAAAAGGAGCATTAAGTTGGAAAAGATTTTAAAATGGCAGCAAACCTATTAGGCTTAACTGGCATGTGATATTTAAATAAAAAATTAAGACAAAGTAAAAACAGTTATCTTGACATATAGGGGGGTCAACTATCCAGGCGCTATAGTCAGTGGCGTAAACGAGAGAAATGACGGTTTTTTATTTGACTATAAACACCGCAAACTGAAATTTTGCTTTACGTACCTGCAGGAAAACCGGTTCATTCGAATAATCTGTAGAGTCTTCAGTGATATATCTTTAGCGTGGTTACCAATGATTAACTTAAGTTTCGAGCGATTTCACTTGACAAAATTAAAAAGTCATTTTATTCGGAAAAAATTACAAGTAATTAATCCAAAAACATGTTGAATACAACTTTGGATTTTAAAAAAAAAAAAAAAAAAAAGCCAATTTAGCCTTAAAAAGTTTAAAATTAAAGTAAATTTTATAGGCTGAAAACTTACATGCTTTATTTAGGGGGGAAAAAAGGCAAAAATACAAATCCTATTAGTGTTCTTGACAATAAAAAAAAGTTAAGAGGTTTGAAATTAAACCAGCCCGAACGGAAATACGAAAGCGGTGTAATAACTAACGTAAAAAATATGAAAGATCTTACAACAAAAAAAAAACGAAAGTGCCCAATAAAGGTAAAATTTAGATAAACAAGGTATAGATTTTGGCCTCTACAATTAAGGTATAGCAATTTATATACAGTTTTTTTTATCAATAAAAAGGTGTTGAAAGGTATCTGGTACGAAAAACATCTGAACCCATGTAGAGATGGTACAGAAAAATAGATGGAGCATTCGCGAAGAAAAAAAGGACTGTAAAAGTGTCCCAATATGGTATTGTATACAAGATGCAAGCGATTTTATCCGACAACAAAATGCACATACGTGCCGTGAAAGTATTTTTTTTTCAACGAAGTTCAGAGGTATTAGACAGCGATAACAAATTCGCGGATAATTGAACCGATGTCCAGTTCCGCCTGATCGGATAGATCGCGGTTAGAAGCGGGTACTTTGTCTCGGGAAATTGCTTCACTTTTTACCCACCGGCTAGTTAAGACTCCAGAATGAATGCTACTAATAAAGCTCGTCGTCCATTTCTCCGGTGGAAAAGGCTTGACAATTCGAATCAAGTCGGCATCAGACGTCTTAACCTTTGTCGAGTTTAAGCAAATAGTCAACGAAGAAACTTTGCCGACAAATTCTATCTGTCGACAGATCGCGTAAGCCATCAAATCTTCCATTAAAGTTGGACAGAGCAGCGCTTCCGAATTCGAAACAGACTGAATGTTCCGTTTGCACATCTGGCCTAGGTGAGCGTCTGCGCGTTGGATCTGGACAAGAGCGATACGTAAACAGTCAACGATGCATTCTGGATTCAAATTCCAGAGTTTAATCACACCTAGGATGGTGCCATTGGCAGACTTTATGTCGTAGAGACCATGGCGGGCTACAGAACCTTCTATGAGAATCTGTTCCATTGCCGATCTCACGTCGATTTTTGAAAAGCGGACTGAATGAGGCAGGCAGAGGCCGATAGATTTGTAGATTTCTCCGTCCGTCATGCAAAAGTTACCACAGCGAAGAAAGGCTTCTACAGTGGACAGCTTGATGTTGGTAAAGATATTTCTTGAAGAACTCCTCAATGCAAATGTTCTGAAGACACTTGAAATGGTTTCGACTGTACGTTTACTGCTGTCTTCGGGAGTAAGACTAAGCTTTTTCTGATTAAACTGGTTGTTGGTTACCATACTTGTATTTCTCGGAGGGCGTGTGATAGTCTTTTCGCACATGTGAAAAGATATTCCCTTAACAGCAGTTTCCATTTGTGCCAGAGACATTTTACTTGTAGGTGATTTTTTTTTTTTTATACACAGAAAATATATGGATATTTGGAAAAGTTGTGTTTGTGTTGTTTTTTTTTTCTCTTCAGAAATAATTTATACTGTTTCTTCGACCAATCGAAATATTTTTCTTAAATAAAATGAAACGCGTAAATAAATACGTCAGCTTTTATATTATACATAACAAGTTGAGTCCCATTATTTCAAGGAGGGAAAGAAATTATTCGTACATTTTCAGTGGTTTCGGCAAGCACAAAAAATACATAAACAGACATGGCCGATTTTCAAGATTGCAGGTATGTGGTTTCGTCTAAGTTTTGCGCAGGACGAAGAAAATAATTATGAGCGATGGCAACGTAGTTTCTGTTTCTCAAATGGCCAGTCCATTGTACGTAATGCTCAAGGGGATGGACATTATTATTTATTTTTTAATTGCCTATCAAATAAAAATGTGAATATTATTGTTAAAAATACAGTGGCTCTTGATATTAAACGATTGTTTTTAAATTATTTCTTAGACTAAATTGTAAAGGACTTTTAAATGATAGCCTTATTACGGATTCAAGATTATCTATTTGGCTTAAAATGAATTGCTTGCTTTCGAGAGCTGCATTGCGGCGTAATGGTTAACAAGCTGTTTCTCATTATTCTTGAATTCAATCCTCACTGGTTGCAGTATAATTTTGATTTTAGGCTTAAAATTAAGATGCCTTTTGTACATTTCGAAGTAACATGCTGTAGAGGTGGGGGGATATGTAGTACCGGTGGGTAATGAAAAGTTCTCAGCTCGCCCCACTTCCCAAAATACATGGTGAAACATTAGATTTTGGAGGGAAGGCTTTCTTAGTCGACCGAGAACTTTTCAGCTTCCCTTCGTTATATAACACAAATAATGTATTTTTAATCCGATGTTATTTCTTTAATAAACGTTATATTCAATAAGTCTATTTATATCTCTTGAGCGTTAGACATTAATTTCACTGTTAAAAAATTGATGTCCACTCAAACACGTGTACCTACTAAATATAAGGTTTATAGTATTATTATTATTATTAATAATAATTATTATTTATATATATATATATATATATAAATATATATATATATATATATGAAATAATAATAATAATGATAATAATTATTATTTCATATATATATATATATATATATATATATATGAAATAATAATAATGATAATAATTATTATTTCATATATATATATATATATATATATATATATATATGAAATAATAATAATGATAATAATTATTTCATTATATATATATATATATATATATATATATATATATATATATATAAATAATGATAATAATTATTATTTCATATATATATATATATATATATATATATATATGAAATAATAATAATAATGATAATAATTATTATTTCATATATATATATATATATATATATATATAAAATAATAATAATAATTATTATTTTTTATATATATATATATATATATATGAAATAATAATAATTATTATTATTTCATATATATATATATATATATGAAATAATAATGATTATTATTATTATTATTTCATATATATATATATATATATAGTGCTCGCTTATTATCACTGTTCACTGAGTTCGCGAAAACTCATAAGAGAAAGTCATAAGATAATTGAATAAATTTTATTATTATTGATGATGATGATGGTCTATCTCTTGATATCAAGCACTCTAATACTGCTTGCCCTAAAAACGTTATCTTCTAGAATTACTATGGTTTAGCGATTTCTGGCGAAATACAATCTTTATTGTTTATTTATTAATATATCTATATTGAAAAAATCTTTTTTCACTGCTATTCAGACGTGTTATTTGCTTCTTGTGCTCACTTTATTTTACGGTTAAAGAGGCAAACCCTTGGTGAATGAAGTGATTACCACGGAAGTCAAATCTGTATTTAAGTAACGATTTAATTTCATTTTGAAATTCAGTCTCTTTCTCTCCCTTTTATATCGACCGCGGGAATAGAAATTCAATAAAACTTATGCCCATGCTGTTTTAACAAGCTAATCTCGTAAACCATTGCTCATGAAATCAGTTCTCAGAGTGCTCTTATATTATAGTCTTGTGTAATAAACTTTGTTAATATTAAAGAAAAATAAGGTTTCAAATTTAAATATTTCTATATAGTATTGTGACCCTATATAAAATTAACAAATCTCGTTCTATAAATATTTAATAAAATTCTTTGAAAGGAAAATTTTAAAAGCCATTATACTATAAAGAAGGCAGTAGGAAGCATATTGACTGAAAATACAAAAGTAACATTAATTAATGGTGATAGCAAACAAAATTACTAATCTAGATACTAGCTTTTATATCTTTCTAACCATGACCGTGACTATTTTATATACCAATAAGTCTATGATAAAAAAATGCTTGCACAACAAATATTATTTTTTACATGATCTAACTTGTATCAATCACACTTAATTCAGTAGCGAATATTAATAACCTACTGAATTACCCTCCTTACGAGTTCTGTAGCCCTTGAGGGCCATTGGAGTATCACATGTAGTGCAGCCGTAGCAGCAGTGGTGTGTCTTGGTCAAGATAACCTGATGAAGCGCAACTCTTTCCAGGCCGGTTTGAATTCAGAGTTTTCCTTCTCATAGACCAGTTCCCAACCACGGCTAGAGAGCTCGCTGGGGGGGGGGTGAGATGGATTAATATCGTTCTCAAAGTTATTTGCGCGTATGTGAATGTGACGAAATCGATTAGAATTTAAATTTCTCATCTCTAGCCGCTATCCACTAGATTGCTTTACCTCGCCTTATATTCCGAGTACACTTTTTCTGTCTAAATTTCTGGGATGAGGAGTTATCATTATTTACAGTACGTCAACTGCAGTCGAGGCCATAAAGCCGACAACTCCGTTCTGTAGTTAAGTTTGAACTTCATAATCTTTTCTACGGCTATATAATATGCACATTGTTAGGGGTGCGTACGGTTTTGAATTCAGAGTTGCTCTCCTAGACTAGTTCCCAACCATGGCTATAGAGCCCATTTCTGTTGTTACGATCGCAACGTTTAAGTTGTTCCTCCTCCTAGGCCATCTGGTTTCTGTTGATCCAGGTAACATTCAAGAAATTTCTAACTGACTCCTTTATTCAATCTACAAGAGTAGATATTTTTCTCAGTCTGCTGTCCATGTCTAGGGATACCTCATCTTGGTTAACTGTTCAGTTATTACTGGTCCAGTTTCCAACAAGTTTAAATATATATCCGTACTACTCGGATCTGGGACTGAACTCGAAATTAGTCTGTAACCAATTTCAACTATTTAGTCCTCTAGTGTGTCAATTTTGAGGCTAGAATCTGAAGCCTTAAACTTAATATTCTTCTAACCTCTTCTGCTACTGCTGTTATCAAGTTTGGTTCTCTTCGTCGCTTCTTTTTTATGACAGCAGCAGGCAAAAAAAAAAAAAAAAAAAAACAAAACAAAAAGAAAACAAAAAAAAAATACAACAAAACAAAAAACAACAACAAAAAACACATTCCAGGTTCTAGCATCGAGACAATGGCCTAGAGAAATAAACCTTTGGTTATTGAGTTCAATCCTTGGATTCGGATATACCCAGACTTAATGAAAAATAACTGAACAATTATTCAAGACGAAATATCTCTAGACATGGATACGAGATATAGAACAATCAACTTCCGTACACTGAATAAAGTGTTCAATTCGAAATTCCATGAAGGTTATCCGGGTCGACAGATACCTGAAGAAGGCTGGAAGGGGCAAAACGGCCGAAACGTTCTGATCATAACATTTTTTTCCATAAAAAGATGAAATAGAATTTAACTTCTGTGATCAATAAGAATTTGTAAAACGAAGATAAATAATTCTAAAATGTTGGACCTAACGTCTTTATATTTACTTTGTAAAAGTACAAAATTGTGGCACAAGGCCGAAAAAGGGGAGGGGTAAGGCTGGTCTTCACTAACTATCTTATACCTAGCTAATCCGATTCACATTCATACATTATAATTTCCACATTCACCACAGGAACTCGACCGTCACCAATCAATCCTCCATGCACCATAATACCACATTCTCACTAGGGAGACCTACAAAATGCGCCCCGTGTCATAAAAATTTAATGATACTAAAAGATATATATATAAAAATCAATGATGAAAAAATGAAAGGGGAGGGAGATGAACCCAATAACGAACTAAAATATTAACACAAATCAAATTAAACATAACTGAAGTTAGTAGGACCCGTCCAACCCTCAAAACAGAGAGGCCACTGTATTCTGCCCATGGGACAAAATCAAGCAGCTCTCTCGCTAAGGGAGTGGGAAAAGGATAAAAAAAAACTCATACGGGCATGGGAAAATATAAAGCTGACCCAGTTGAGATAAAAAAAGGGCCAAAAACAAACTGGGGAGGTTGGGAATCTCAGGCTGGATCATAACTAAAGATGTGGCCGGGGACAGACCGGGAACAACACTTACAATAACTAGGTACACAAAAGCTTGTCTAACCTAACCAAGGGGAGGGCTCCATAGGAAACCACCCCGATATGACGTAGGCTTGACCTAAAAGAGAAAATCAAGGCTAACCCGGTTCAAACGAACCAAGCTCGCCTCAGTCACCCACCTTTCGCTGAAGACTGTCGAATGCATGCGCTTTCTATCAGTTCTAATCTTCATCTTGAGCTGATGCTCAAAGAATCGGATCAGATCCTGATGAGAAACACGAGTGCCCCGCAAGACTTCCTCCTGTCGCGTCGTCCATATCACCATTCGGGCCGTGGCTAGCAGCCTCAGAAACACCAACGGTTTCACCCCGGAATACATTGTCACACGCGTATGTGCGATCAATGGGCACAAGCTTTTCGGGAGCGAGACGAGTCGTCAGCTCGCCGACATGGTCTCATAAGGGGCGGACCCGGGAGCAATGGTAGAAGGCGTGCGAAGCCGTTTCTTCTAAACCAAGGCCACACCGTTCACAGTCTGGCAAATCCGCCAAGCCCCATATGAAGGCCTTGTCATTGAGAGGCAGCCGATTTCGAGCCAATCGCTAGGTAAGCGAAAACTCAGGGTTACTGAGGTAATCCGCCGCTGGCGCCCAAGACCAGTAAGAGCGAAACTCATCCTCGGACAAGCCGAGATATTCACGTAGGGAATCCTTCGCGACCCCCTCCACGAACAAACGATAGAAGACCTTCCTAGGCTGAGAAAGGTCACTGGACCGAGGAACGGCCAACAAGGAAGGAAATCTGATTGATCCCGGGGTTTACGATGGCGCTCAACCCGCGAGATGGGGGGGGTGTACTGATAGTAAGGGAAGGGAACGCGTCCCTAACAATCCCCGCCATAATCGAATCTCCTGTCAATGCGCGACGTATGAAAGCTAACCTCGAGGCACGTTTATGGATCTCCAAGTGTGGCATCCCCAGCCCCCCATGACACGGACGTTGTGCACAGACACAAATGGAGGATAGCGAGCGCTCGAGCGGCTTCCTGTGGTCGTCACAGAGAGGAAGTACGGACAATCGATAAAGGACAAGAGGGAAAATGTATGTAGCACACACCCCCGCCCTGCCCTTCACGGACAACCCCCGTCGATGCTAAATCTGGTCGACCGCATCGACCTTTGCTCGTACTTCAGACCAATTTTTCTCCAGCTGGAGATCGAGTCCAAACCACACTCCAAGAATGCGGACAGGACCGTCCGTCCAACCGAAGGGCCTCGAAAGATCGACCCCCTTCCAGGCACATAACCGCAAGCCGGACGACTTGTCGCGGTTAATCTTGGCCCCTGTCACCTTTTCATACCGATCAAGCGCCTTCAGTACCGCCTCAATGTCGCTGCGGGACAACATGAATGCAGATACATCAGCGGCGTCCGCAGAAACCCTGGCTCGAGCTCCTCCAGGAACGGCAATTCTGAGTAGGGTCGGACTGCACGCCCTGTCCCTCAGCCGGCGAAGGAGAGGCTCCAACGCCAAAGCATAAAGTAGAGGCAACCCTGACGAACCGACCCAGACAGCGCAAAAGCGCTCGACAGCTTTCCGTTCACCTGTACCACAGCACTGGGGGAGCGATACAGGAGGCTAATCCAGCGTCAGAAGTCGGGTGTGAACAGTAGCAAGGTAGCGATGGTCAACCCTATCAAATGCCTTGGACTGATCCAAATTGATCAGTGCGGCCTCGTCGTCGTCTTTTACTCCCTCTATGATCTTGCGGATCAGATGCAGGTTGCTCTGAATTGTTCGGCTCTTCACAGAACAAGTCTGCTCCGGACCCAACAGAGACTCGGCAACTGACTGCAAACGCTCCTGCAGGATCCTGGCCAAAATATTTAACTCTGTGTTTAGCAGTGTTATGGGCCTGTAATCATCTAGGTTCCCCCCAACACCCTTGCCCTTTTTCAATAGCGTGATCACACCCCTGGAAAATCGGTCGGGGGGGACTCCTGCCGGAACCTCAAGTACAATTCATAGAGCAAACTATCCAGACCGGGCGACTTGCCTCTGCCGACCTTCTGCAGTGCCGCGTAGACCTCGCCGTCCGTAATCTCTCCTTCGCAGCTAGCCGCTTCAGTCAGCCAAAAAGCTGCGAAACTCGTCCTCACGAAGACCAGGCTCCTTGGTAAACCGGCTCTCGAAATGCCGCCGAAACGCCTCGCACATGTCGTCAGTGGCCCGAAGAGTACGCTCCTCCGGTGTTTTGACTTCACGAATGTAACGATCGCCACCTTGACGGACCTCTTCCTTGCGCAATTTTGCGCCCATATTCACAACTTCGGAAGACATCTTGCTTAACCTATGTCTAATTACCTGGCCCATGTAGCGCTCGCTATTCGAACGCTCCACGGCCTCCCTAGCTAAGGCTATCTCTAGGGGATCCCTTATGTGGTCCTGATGGGGCACATAATTGTACTGTAACTAAGGTACACATAGCATAGTTGCTGTATCTCCCACAAGTTGGCTTTGTGGGTGTTGAAGAAATGCAAATGAGTCTCAGCAGATGGACATGCTCATAAAGAAGCAGCCATGCTGAAGATATAAAAATCACATTGGCTTGCAATGTCTCTTCGTGTTAAAACATCTTTAACGATATGGGATAAATGTGGGAACATAATATGAAGCTAGTTTGAATGAAGGTAATTTAGTATTTGATATTTCAAAAACTCTTCGGACGATAACACCACACAGAAAAAAATATTTTCATAAAAATGTCACGTTACGCATTTTTTTAAAGTATAGATTTCTTTAAATGTTATTTATTTTCAGTGATAATTTGCAGTTCATCTGTTATTATGATAAACTATTTAGAAAAATGTCGATCAAAACGAAAAATATTTTAGCTGGAATTTATAATCGCTACTCATTCAAAGAAAAAAAATAGGTTATCATGCACAAAGTAGAAACGATTTTAATTGAATCTGCGATAGGATGGTTAGTCGATAGGTAAAAGAAGCCGACGTGAGCAACGACGAAGTTTTAGAGAAAATGGGGAAAAAAGCAAATTTATACTTAACATGAGGAAGAGACAGTTTAAATTTCTAGGGTACATGATGAGGAAAGAGGGCTTGGAAAATCTGATACTCAAAGGACAGATTGAAGTCAAGAGGGACACGAAAAAACGCATAACATAGTAAATGGATGGCAGAACAAGGTTTATGAGAAAGAACAAAAAGAGCTATAAAGGACAGGAAATTGTGGAGAGCCTACTTCCCGAGGGGACACAGCACGTAAAGAAGATGGGATAACGAGTTTCGTGAGATCGACTTGCTTGAATGTTATTTCCTCGTAGACGACAATTAAAAAAACAGAATAAGAAACCATGTTATACGTCGAATTGAAATCTGTGTTCAACTGACGCTATCATACCTCTGTAAATTTTATGCATATTTCTAGCACCAGAATAATAATAATAAAAAAAATAATGCAGAAAACGATTAACCCCCAAAGTGACTGCATCGTTGTACAGAGGTAAGTTGCATAGGAGATAAAATATATACATAAAAATGAAAGAAGCCATGTTACATATCCGGGTTTTAAACCCTAGCCGAACCTAGTAAAAAATTCGGAATAAAATTTGATCGATGCCAAAAATTCAGATATAAAGTTTTGTCATTTCGTCACATTGTTCCCTGTACATATATGTGCATATGCACAAACGTAGATCAAGCTTACCGTCATATCACGTTGAAACACCGCTTCGCGTACAATCACCGAAATTAAGCAACGTCGAGCCTAGTTAATACCTAGATGGGTGACCGCTTGGGAATAGCAAGTGCTGTAAGCTTGAATGTGCGAGTGGTGTAATGGATAACGGCTCAGAATTGGAAATCAGAGCGCATCTTGTGGTAATGGCTAACGAGCTAGGATCGCAGATTCGAAGTACTAAGTTCTATGTTCTACAAGCTTATTAAATAACGTTATGTACAAACAAATCCAGAACACTTGTACTAAGTAAGCAAGTCTCGGAGTGAGTTCGATACTCACTGATTGCTTGTTACCCCGTGTAAGAAAAGATTAGTAAATGTTTTGGATTGCTCGAGACCGAAATATGTATGTATTTCGTACCGACGTAAAAAGCATAACTTTGAATACTAATTTTCTAGGTAGGCTTTAGCAATTTGGAAGACTATCGCAACACAATCTTCCTGTTCCACATTTTTCTATATTTGGTATTGTAACGAACTTTTAAGATGGATAAATATCAAATGAAATACAAGGTCTGTCCTTAAGGTATCCAGCCATTCAGAGTATCGAATGAACAACTTACGTGGCCTTGTTGGCATCCAATCAGAGGGAGCCTTACCGCGCAGATGTGGACATATACTCTCCTGTGAGTCAGTCGATAGTGACCTTGCGCATTGCGTGTATGTCACATTCACAGCGAATCTGCATCATATTTCGTTTAGAGCTCAGGCAATCGTTTGGCTCGCGTTCTATTACTAAAATTAAGCAGTTCGAACCCGGACAGTATTTAGATGGGGGAATGCTTGGGAACATTGTGTAATGTAATGCGAAATATGTTTCTGCTTTAAATAACCCACAAAAGGTTGATGAATCTTAAGAAATCAAGTAAATAATTAAAACACACACACGGAAAATATTTGAATACTTAACTTGAAGGCGATCCACATTATTGGAAGATTTTCCACAAAGCAGGGCACCCGTAAATATTGAATGCATACTGGTTACAATCAAAGGAAATCGGTAATTGGTAGTGCGAAAATTAGACTTGGAAATTGCATAGAATATCCGGAAATTGTACAACTATTTCGACCATCTTCAGGTCTCTTGCATAGTTTTTTTTTTAAAAACATTGCATCACTCAGAATGTTTAACCTCTTTCACCTCCCGATTTGGTTCTGTAATATTTTGGACTAAAATCAATTTCAGACCATACGCGAGATTAAGGAGAACGTGGAGAGTCACATAGTAGTAATCCCTAAAGTGAATTATGCAGTCTGTTTTAGAATGTGATAAAAACAACCACTGGAGTAAATGCGTGAAGTCCTAAGAGGAGTACTCCAAAAGTGACTAAAGTACCATTACCTTAGGAAGCTTTCATGTGCTGTGGCTCTTCAGCACGTGGGTAATCATGGCTCTCGACAAATTCCTATCCTTCGTGGCTCTAAGCAATATTTGTCCCCTTCCTATCCCATCCCCTAGTCCCTGTTCTGCAATCCATTCACACAAGCTCGTTAGGGGGGAGGGGTTACTCACTGCTTCTCTCATACTCTCTTCACTTCAGTATATGCTGCGAGTGTCAAATTCTCCAAGCCTTATTTTCTCATTATGTGTCCCAGAAAGATCAACCGTCTCCTTCTTATCCTTGGCGCAAATATCTGTTAAGTTCTCATATGCCTAAAAGACTTCGTCGTTGCTCGTACTTTTCATTAATATTAAATTATTAATTTCTGCCTGAATTTCTGGAATGAGGAGTTATCATTATTTACACTATTTACATTATCACAACAACAGAGACGAAGTCAATAGTCAGCATGTAAATAGTGTAAATAATGATAACCTGAGAAATTCGGGCATAAATTATCGAATCGGTACGGACCCAACGTGACACCCCAATGCAGGTGATAACAACAACAAAGATGAGGATAAAAGTCCCGAAGTAAATAGTGTAAATAATTAAATTATTAGATAATAAATAATTAAATGATTAAATAATATGTGAAGTCTCAAGGAGATTACAAAGATGCTACTGCTCTAGGAAGGCTACTTTTCATTAATCTTAAATTATTAGATAAATTCCAGAGTTCGCTTGATTACAAAACGTGTTTGGAAATATATATTTTTCACATTGTAAATACACATTGGGGATATATATATATATATATATATATATATATATATATATATATATATATATATATATATATATATTGTACAATGCTGTACAATTGGAGATTAGTTGGGACTTTATAGAGAAATGTGGTATTTCGGTGATTGTAGTAAAGAATGGTATGAAAGAATGTGGCGTTATGGTGAATGAAACATTATCGGACGAGTGAGTCAGTGATTGAGATTAGCTAAGTTAAACATGGATAGGATGAAGACCAGCCGCCCCCTTTCCATAATTTTGGCCTTGTACCATATTTGATGGAATATACTCATCAATAAATATTATATGTGGAGCCAAACGCGTTCAGTAATATCTAAACTGTCAGCTGTATACAACCGATTTCTAATGGTTAAAAATGACTTTGAGCGAGTAAAGCTTGTCGGACTTGAAAAAGACCATCCTTCTTTGAAAATTGTGCACTGGCGCTACAGAGTCACAAACAAAGAACCGTACCAAATAATAGAAACCACATCACTTAAGGACTGCCAACAGCAGCAAGAGCTAAAATGGATAGCACATGTAAGCTCGAAGAGAAAATATTGGCATAATCAAGATGTTGAATAAATTCCACACTATTTCAAATAAAAAGGTTAGGAAGGAAACACCAATCAATTCTAGAAAGAGCGATAACAGCTATTGGACTTCATAAACCTATTATCCTGAAAATTGTTTTAAAAAAAAGATTTTATAAATTTAAACCGAAACCCGTACTGGCTTCTCGGTCAATCAATGCCAAATGTTTCTTTGTAAGGGAATGGCTAATATTACCATTACAATGAGGAAATAAGAGGAAAACAAGACTAGTACTAGTAAATGTCAAGACACTTGTTATAGGGTAATCTATCTATCTATCTATCTATCTATCTATCTATCTATCTATCTATCTATCTATCTATCTATCTATCTATCTATCTATCTATTCCAGTCTGTTCATTATCTATCTATCTGTTTGTCTATCTATGTGTGTATCTATCTATCTAATCTATCTATTCAGTCTATTGTTTCCTTCTTAAATCATTGCATCCATCCAGTAGTACATGCAAGAAGCCGTATAATCTATCTATCTATCTATCTATCTATCTATCTATCTATCTATCTATCTATCCTTGTTCGTTTTTGTCTCCTCCTCCTTAGTGCCATACTCGTGTATAGAGAATAGTCACAGCCTCACCACGCGAAGTGTTGTTGCTGTAGTTTTTGTAAAAGTAGGTTTTTACAGGATAGTTACTGGCCCCACGCCCAGCCGGTTTTGAATTTGTCCTTCTCTTAGGCTTGTTACCAGCCAAGGGCAGAGAGCCCACCCTGTCTTGCTATTTAACCTATAGATGGAAGGAGAAGAGATGGATTCATACTTTTACGCTTTTGGGAAAGAGAACGTAACAAACTCAACCGGAAGTCGAACTTGGCACGCTGATTCCATTTTCTGCTCTCCGATGTGTGTACATCCATCCCCTCGTCTACTTAGCTTAATTTATTTTTTGAAACATGGATACAACAGTAGGGCACTCAGTGAGGACCTAACTTATAACACTATCTATGGCATGCAACACTGGCTTGATAAACATTGATCTACAATAGATATCTATCGTCTACATGCCTACAGATTATCTCTGTTATAGACAAGCGTATGGTTGCAAGAAAGAAATACGACAACAGAAATAGATTTACGTGATTTATTTCAATAGGAACGTGTGGTTTTGGGACAGCTACCTTGTGGTATCGTTCATAAGCCGGCAGTCGATCTGGGTTGATCTCTCATAGTAGTTCTCACTGGTTGATGTGGCGCTTCTCCTGCTGACTGCTGCTGACTGCCCAGGCTGACCGTGACAGATCTCTTCCCCGGCCTCTTGTTGACTGCTCTTGTACTTCCCCGTGTGACCCCTTTTATGGCGTTTTTTATGGCTTAACAGGCTCGAAAAACGACGCGAGTATAATTAGGAGGGAAGCATTTTTATTGGTCGAGAAATAGGAACACTTTAAAATATTATTTTATTTTTCGACCGGAACTCGTGCGTCGGGACTATGCATAAACGACGATAATGGTCATTTTGTGACGGGGTCTTGTCCCGTTCACATCCGGCTCTCGCTCTTGAGTATGTTAGTTTATTTGCCTGCAAATCAGCCGAGATATGCCTTATTTTATTTTATAACATCTCGTAGGCCGTTGGTAGTGAATTTTTAATGAATGTCTCGTCGTATCATACTTGGCGAATGTTAGTAAATATTCAAATGTCTGCGATGGTTTGCAAGCCAGTTTCGTAAATTGTTCCCCCTCGCTCATTATTTTGTGTTCTACTGTTGTAGCCTTGTTTCAGTTTAGGTTAGGTATCGTTAATGTCTACACGAAATTATACATAAATACATCGACGTTCCAACTTACGCATTCTTAAATGCGAAAACCCTTCGGTTTCTTTATTTATTTTTACTCATCCCTAAATGAGGAATAAATGGATTTTATTTATTATCCGACATTTCATATTACTATTAATTTTAATGTCAATTTTATATTGGCTGAGTGGCTTAAAGATTTGGGGCCAGTCGGAGGAATGCAGGTTTGAACCCTGTCGAAAGGCACATTTTTTTCGCTAAAATTCTCGAATAGGCCAGTGGACGTAAATTTACACGGATGACTACTCAAACATATGTATCGACAAAGTACAACGTTTTAAAGTAGTAGTAACTCATCCCTTTCAAACGAGTGGCGGAGTGATAAACATTGCAGGGTCACAATATCCACTGTTCAGTTCCTGCAGATTTCCGACAACCGAAGAAACATTATCAGCCATTCTCTTGTTTATTTTCTGACCGTATTGAATTCTGTATCTGAGTGAAGATCACAATATCAAAATGATGTAAATATTTACACAGGAAAGAAAAGAAAAATTTTTAAAGTAAAAACATATCGTTCTTGAGTTGATATTTCAGTAAAGTTTGTGTATCAAATAACAACAGTTATTCCGCATTCATTTGTTGATTAAAGGTTCATAACACATTATATATATATATATATATATATATATATATATATATATATATCCACTATATTACTATATATTTCTTTTTATTTACTGTATTTTTATTATAAATCATATATATATATATATATATATATATATATATATATATATATATATATATATGATGAACCAATGATATATATATATATATATATATAAATCATATATATATATATAAATCATTTGTAATATATATATATAAATGGTTCATATATATATATATATATATTAAAAATCATTTATATATATATAAAATGATTTGTAATATATATATATAAATGGTTCATCATATATATATATATATATATATATATATATATATATATATATTTTATGATAAAAATACAGTAAACAAAAAAATAAATATAGCAATATATATACATATATATATATATATATATATATGAACCATTTATATATATATATATATTACAAATCATTTATATATATATATATATATATATATATATATATATATAAACATATATAAATGATTTGTAATATATATATATATATATATAAATGGTTCATCATATATATGACCAAGGAGCCGTTTCTAAAAAGAAAAAAAAATGATGTTTTGGCCATTTGCTCAGATTTTGGGAAATGGGTTTGGTCAAGAACCTTTCATCATCCGCCACATCCTGTATAACCCCGAAGAAATCAATGTTTAAAGCAATGATCATACTGCCTCACTTTCGTCATATTACTAGTCCAGTAATTCAGTAGGATCGTATTTATTGTAGCCGTAGCAGCAGTGATGTGTCTAGAGCATTATAGCCTGATAGAACCCATCCCTTTTCAGGCTGGTTTTGAATTCAAAGTTTTTCTTCTCCTATCCTGGTTGCCACCTAAGTTTAGAGATCCCAGATTACCCTGATACTAACACTTAATTGCTAGATGAGATGGATTCATACATGTCTAAGAGTATTTGTGCGAAAGCGAACGCAACAGCCTCGACTGGGATTTGAACCCGGCAAACCAATCCCATTTGTGCGCCGATAATCACTGCTCTCCGCGCATATTCGGGTCTCATTTTACACATAGGAAAGACACAGGTGAAAAAGTCACGTCAACATGATTCTGATCAGGGTTTGTTTGAAGGAAAGGTAATTTTTTTCTCTAACAACTGACTAGTTTGGCGCACCTTCACAGCTAAGACGCGCCATACCATATACAATGGGACGAATCATCTCCATTCCGTTCATATTCCATTAATAAGAAAAAAAAATTCCATTCGGACAGCTTCTTCTAAAGAACTGCTACTTTGTGGAAGAAACTCCTGAGAGGATGCTTCCCCATATCACTACAATTTTAACCTCTTTAAGTTTCGGGTTAACCGTTATCTGTCTTACATATTTTCATAATATGCAATTCTTACCCCACCCTCTTACGTTCATACAACACCCTCATTCAGTAACCCGCTGTGCACAATTCCTTATATTTGTAGATGTCTGTATACCCGTAAGTATGGGTAAATCCAATTACATTAGGAACTTAAATTTACCAAGCTGTGGCAAAAAGGTTTTTTGGAATTTATACATCAAGCAGGCGCAGAAGTTTAAATATCCTGGAAGTGTTTTAAAAGAGGATGGAAAGTGTGACACCGAGATCCGAATACGCGACCCCCCCCCAAAAAAAAACAAAACAAAAAAAATCATCCCAAAAGCTAATCAAGCAAAATGTCGTTAGATACAAATGAAAAGTATACTGGATTTCTATATAGTATACATTCTCTTATATGGCAGGGAATGTTGGACGAGGAGAAAACTGAAGGCAGCAGAAATGTGGTTCTACAGAAGGATAATGAGAATTTCTCGGGAAGAGCGAGTAAGTAATAAGAAAGTCTGAAAGAAAATGACAGCAGAAAGAACGCTTATACTCAGAATCAGGAAATTCTTTGGACTCATAATGAGGAAGGAAGGGTTGGGAAACATTGCAGGGTCACAATATCCACTGTCCAGTTCCTGCAGATTTCCGACAACCGAAGAAACATTATCAGCCATTCTCTTGTTTATTTTCTGACCGTATTGAATTCTGTATCTGAGTGAAGATCACAATATCAAAATGATGTAAATATTTACACAGGAAAGAAAAGAAAAATTTTTAAAGTAAAAACATATCGTTCTTGAGTTGATATGACATCTTGAGGGCACGAGAGATAGAGGAAGGCAGTAAGCAAATCCTACGAGCTTGTGGGAATTGGATAGTGGAATCGATGGCGATAGCCTTAAAAAAGGAAGAACAAAATGGATGGAAAGTTGTGGCGTGCCATGATCGCCTACATGCTGAAGGGGCGCAGCACTGGAAGAAGATATGTAGATAGATATATAGATAGATAAGTAGATAGATATGATTCTGAAAGAAAGGAAACAAACTATTACATCATACTTATTATAAAACCCAGGTTGTGTGTGTGTCTGTTCGTTTATATATTGGATCGGATTTCCTACATTTTTCAACCGATTTCAACAAAACTTCACTTTTTTTAGGCAGGTAGTGTTTCTTATTGTCTTGCACACTTTTTTCTTTATTTTTACATTCAGAATGCTTTAAAAATTCCATTTACAAGACAATTGTTTATAATAAAATTCTATTCAATTGGTAGACTCATGACCATTGAAAACAATGTTTTTGTTTGAGTTTGGATTTGACCAGTTCGTAAAAAAAAAAAAAAAAAAAAAAAAATAAAATGAAACTAATTAAGGCATGCGTGTCCGTCAACCTTAAACAATAATCTTTGTCAATTTTATTTTTCAGTCTTTATGATGGTCGATACTTGATTTATCTCTTACTGTTACATCCCCGGGCAACGCCGGGCTCTACTGCTAGTTATTTATGTGTTTAAAGCTTATTGGGATGTGGGTAGGATTTTAATGGAATCTCAAATATCTACAGGAATATTTATTCCTGTACAAACATGATGATGTAGCATTTTGTGAAGATCTAATTTTTGAGCAATGGTTTGCAAGACGAGTGTTCCAACAACTGTCCTCCGTCAAGCACCCATTAAACTGATTTCACTACGCGTTGTAGACCTAGTAAGTAAACCGGACGTCTCGGCTGGGGTAATCTTTAACGAGCTAGCCTCGCAGATTATCACTAGTGAGTTCGATTCTCACTGGATTCTCCATGTCTGTGGCCGTGTGCCGAAACTAAGCTACGCTTACTATTTTTAGAATGTCGGCACGTGGTAATGATTAAGGAGCTAGTCCGGTTGATCATTATTACTAAGTTTTATCCTCACTCAGTGTCTCATACTGGTGGCTTTGTGCTAAGTTTTTGTAAGCATTAGGTTGGTGAAAAAATAATGACGTAATAATGTCGTTTTTTGATGCATTTTTTAACGTCAAAAAACGACATTATTACGTCATTATTTTTGCACCAACCTAATAATATTTAGAGGCAGGTACCGATATTTTATTTCTGGCGGGGAGTAGATGTCAGGCATTTTGTTGAGGCAAAATGATCGCCTACATCTTGAAGAAAGCATGGTATTAAAATAAGTTGTTTTTAAAAAAGAAAACTACTGTAAAATGTATTCATATTTCATTAATTAATACTAGTGTAAGGAAAGTAATCAAGCTTTTAATTTTACTATTTTGATGCTTAATTTCGACATTTTAAAGATGTATATAAGGCAGTAGTTCAATTTAAATTTCAGAGGTATCTCATTTGACAATTGAAAATATCAGAAGTCAACCACAATATCCAAGAACAAAAGCATCAGTGCTAATTTAAATAAACCAAAATTTCCTCCTACTCGCACCCCCCTCAGCAATTATGACCTTTGGGGAGAAAAACAACCTTATAATGGATCGCAGTCAGCTGGTTCATCTATTCTATAATATAAAACATTATATCATCAGTCACGTTACTTCGGCTCTTTTATTTGGGATAATGAGATATCCCATTGTTACAGTAATAGGGTGCCTTAATCGACACAAATATACTAACAGGTTTTGTGCTGTCATAACGGAATATCTCATGAGTGAGTAGGGGTCATCAGCCTTCTAATACATGGCTTTTTATTTTTTTTGTTTTGGATGCTTTTTTTAACTTTTATGATTTAAAAGACAGAATTCATCCTTACATGCGAAAATAAAGTTAATTCTTTCTTACATGCGACGATAGAATTTCATCTAGAAAACAGAACTACTGTAATTGCAAAATTGCTTAAATATTCTGGCCCCAAATCTTTAAGCCGCTCAGCCAATATAAAACTGACATTAAAATTAATAGTAATATGAAATGTCGGATAATAAATAAAATCCATTCATTCCTCATTTAGGGATGAGTAAAAATAGATAAAGAAACTGAAGGGTTTTCGCATTTAAGAATGCGTAAGTTGGAACGTCGATGTATTTATGTATAATTTCGTGTAGACATTAACGATACCTAACCTAAACTGAAACAAGGCTACAACAGTAGAACACAAAATAATGAGCGAGGGAGGAACAATTTACGAAACTGGCTTGCAAACCATCGCAGACATTTGAATATTTACTAACATTCACCAAGTATGATACGACGAGACATTCATTAAAAATTCACTAGAATTTCATCTAGAAAACAGAACTAATGTAAATGCAAAATTGCTTAAATATTACCGTTATTTTTTTATAGCTAGGAGTAAACTAGTAAGGTATATAGACATGAATTTATAGGAACAATGATCATATTAAGTATTGGGCAAATCACTTGGTTTTGATCAGGTAAATAGGTTTATTAAGTATTAGTCAGACATTTCCAGCCTATCATCGGATCGACAGACATTTTTATTCTTGAGGGGCCGTGAGAAATAGGCTAAGGCAAGCATGGAGCTTCCCAAGTCGAAAAGCAGACTTTTCGTCTTCTTTCTGATATTTATTAGTCAGAAGTATTCTTTAAATAAACCATTGTCATTATGCAGGCGAAAGCTGCCTTCTCATTTGAACTTCTCATATGTCACTTGAAGAAAAGTAATACTAATCATTTTATCGCACTGAAAATAATTATTATTAACACCAAATAATATTTTCTGGTCTTTAATTAGAAGAAAAAAATATTTTCAATGTGACACTTAAGTAGGTATCCGTTAGTTTCGAGAAACTGGAGTCTACTAGGATGGCTAACTAATCCTTGTTGCAGACACCTGTTCAGACAGATTTGTGTTTCTTCAATACACACACACACGCGCATACACACCCAAAGCGAACCTGTTGTTTATACCTTAGTTACGTTTTTTTTTTAGAGAGATCACATAATCTAGCGTGACTATTTATTAAACAAGACCATAACCACCGGTCACAATTTGTGACTGAGCTAGCACAGCTATCAACAGCCTCCAGTTTCGTTTACCCAATTTGACCCACAAGTCTCGGTTCAACCTGTGATATGGTTTTCAAGCATTTTCTAACGATGCCTCACGCTGGGATCATCTGCCAAGGACGATATTATCAGGAAGTTACTCCTTTGATAAAATGACAATGATGAGATTCGAATCTTGATCTCATTGTCCGAACGCTAATGTCCTAACCACGCCTCCAATATTAGCGGACATTTAAACTGGCATGGCGAAGAGCAGAACTTACTGTCTGCACCTTTTGTGTCCAGGTGCAAATAATAATGTCTTGACCCTTTCCCTCAAAACATCAACATCGAAGAATAGAGAGCCAATATTTTAGAATCAACAATGACAAGAAAACAAAAATTCTGAATTTGATAACTGCATCAAAGATAACAACCATTTTTTATTAATCGTTTTCTATGGCTTATGCAGGTTATTTAAAGCCAGAAAATGGTTTTAACTGTAAGAATTTTTCGAGAAAAATCTATAGCTGGGAGGTGAAAAGATGGATTCAGGCCTTTCCCAAGAGTATTTGCGCGTAAGTGAATATAACGAACCCAAAGGGAATTGAAACTTGGATCTCTGATTAACAATTACAAGCCATCATCCGCACGCCCAAGGTTACAGTCACCCATCCAGGTACTGACCAGGCTCTACGTTGCTTCAATGATTGTACAGGAACAGATGTTTCAGTGTCATGTGGCTGTAACTCCTATCCCCGCGTAATGGTCTCGACCAAGGAATATACCCCCAACAGTTAATTGACAATTTAGTTTGGACATATGCCAGATATTTGTTGTCATTTCAAAAGTTTGTATAGTTTCATAAAAGCACTTATTGTTCTGTTCTACTTCTTATCTAGTTTGCGCAAGAATGTTCAGATGAAGGTCTCCTTTAACGTTATATAATTATTCAGTTCATTGTATTCAGAGGCCATTTATTTACCTTTTAATACAGAAATTGCCGTATTTATATTTTGAAACATACTAATGTTCTTTTTTTAACATTTTGATTATCCCAGTTTCCGATCATCTTCAAATGACAAGGGGTTCGACTGGATGTGTGCATTTGCTAGGTTATGTCATCTCCGACTCAAGGACAGATTTATGGAGCATTCAACGAAGAAGTAAATCACGATCAATGTCCTGTAAGATCAGCGGCTTTTGGAAGACTAAATCAATTTCTTACTTAATTGATTTGATAAAAGTTGTTTGGAATTCTGAGAAATCGCATTGTTATTATTCTGTGAGTTATTAGAACGATTATCTGTATCTTTATTGTTTTTTTTTAAATTTATAGCAACGTGTCGGCCAACGTGATCTACGCATCCAGAAATACTTGAATGTTGTCTAAAAAAAAAGAAATCTCGTTAAAATTTCGAAGACTCGAGCATTAAAATTTCGCATTGGTATGAGACATTTTTGAATCAAACCGATGAAAAAGAAACGGACTGTACACTAGTTAACGATAAAAAAAGGTGACGATACTAGTTCTAAAAATTGATGGAATAACATTTTCTACTTTTTATATAAATCCAAGAATGCGCGATTTTAGCCAGATTTGATTTTGCAGGTTTTAATCTGCCTTGATTGAAATATACTTGAAACCAGAATATTATTTGATTCCCTCTGACCCCAAGAATTAAGATATTTTACTGAAAATGTCACTCCTCACCCCGAGGCTCCTATATATTATCAGTGTTGTCAAAGCATCTCGACAACCTCTTTAGGAAAATCACTGCTATTATTACCTTATTTCCACCTATGAAGTGTTTTGAATCCCGATCCAATTGATTGACAGAATAAGAAAACGCAGAACGAAAAAAGTTCTATAAAGAAACCAAACACATTTTAACTTTTCACCAACTACATTTGAAATATATTACAGTGTAACCCGGATATAAGAGAGTTGTCGGGACCAGAGAAGAAGTCCCTTATATCCGGGTTTCTCTTATATCCGGGTTTGGTCTATTTTATATACATTAACACAGGCTCTAATTTGGGACCAGAGAAAATCTCTCTTATATCCGGGTTTCTCTTATATCCGGGTCTCTTATATCCGGGTTACACTGTATCTCGGTTTTAATACGGGCAGCGATTTTCGGACGAAAATAAAAGTATTGAACGGACGTATGTACAAGAAAAGTAATAATCACACCTGTAGCTGTGAATTAATCAACTGATCAGAAATATTGAGTGTTATAAACTGTTTGGCTGCACTTTGCCGCAGAAGCATCGAATTTTTCAGAATATAACCCCTATGTAATTTACTGTATACACGAATATATGCAATGAAGCAGGAGTCAAAATAGACTGAAGGTAAAATTGATAACCATATGTCAGTTAAATCACTGAAACACTGTCATATAAAAAAATACAGTCTTTGATTTGTAATCTAATTAATGTTCACGGTTTCATTTTTGGGAAGGTGGGAGTTAATAGCTTACCTGTTGAAACCTATACTGATCTACTAAGCACAAAGCTTCAAATATGGAGCCCCCATTGAGAATCGAACTCACTACTCAGCCGTAATTGATCTAGCGAGACAAATTAAGATTACAACACGCCAAAGCTACAAGTAGAAATCTAGTATTAATACCAGATTTTTTCTATTTATAATATAAGTTTTTTTTAGAAACCTATAGTTAAAATCGGATACTTTTTTAGAAATATGTAGTGATTTTCTAAGTGTAACTTAGACGAGGCACATGGCTGAAATGATGGAGCACGCAGTGAGGATCGAACACTACTGTAATTGATCTAGCAAGACAAGCTTGCTAATCATTAAACCACGTCGAAGTGGCCGCTAGAAATGTGTATTTATTTATGTATTTATTCGACCCCCATCTCCTGCGGTGGCGGGATGTGACACAAGGTCGGTTTAATGTGAGAAGCCAAAGTGAGGATCGAACTCACTACTCAGTCGCAACATTTGGTGCGACAAGCTAGCTCACCATTGTACCTTTAGAAATATGTAATGAATATTGGATTTTCACATTATATTTTGTCGGTTGAGTTTGGCTCCTTAAGAAAATAAATGACAGTGTTTCAGCTATAAATTCTCTGGCGCCGAATTTAAAGATGGAAACTGTTTGTCAGAAGACAAACGCTGTAAGGAAAATCATTTCAACCTCAGAACAGGTGCATCAGTCAGAATATATTAAAACCAGTAGTAAGAAGAAATAGCAAAAAACAACAAGAGATCAGCAAATGTCGCTTTCGGAGAAAGAGACGAAACGCTAAGCCATAAATAAATACAGAAATTTGATTAAAAAAGGAATATAAAACAAACGTAAATAGAAACACTGGGAATTAGGCAAACGGCTTGGTTCAGCCGTATATAGCCAGGTGATATCAATACAAAGAATTGTCTTTTTTTGAAGATATAAAAAAGAAGGAAATACGCTGGAATAATGAGATCAAATTCAACTGTCTTATCCAAGTGAGAAAACGTGATCTGATAGTTGTAAACAATGAATATAAGAGCCATCAGATTATGAACAAAGTCGTGTCAATGAATTGCATGGTTAAACTAAAGACAAGCGAAAAAGTAGAAAATACCAGGACTCTGCCAGGGATCTATGAAATGTATGAAAATTATGGAACATAATAATGAAATAACTGGAAGCGTGCTCGAGACACTAGAATCTATATTAGTAAATCAGAAAATTGTGGATGAGTTTCATATGTCAAGACCACCGTAGTACTTTGACCTGCGAGAATACTAGAAAAACTGTGAAGGTTAAAACTGGTGGAACTAAGCATTGCAGCTTCTCAGATCATTTGCTATTGAACTATCGATAGAGTAGCGAGAGGCTGACAACATTTCGTCTGTGGGGAAAGGGGTTGTAGGGTGGGAAATAATTCATAGTGCCAACATTCATATAAAAGATTTTAAGAGACTTTGAAATGCACAAAGACCTCTCCCACCTCTAGCTGGGTCAAGAATTCAGACCTGGTCGTTGCAGATAATGAAATGTTTAGGCACAAAACTAAAAACTAAAAGGGCGTGAGAAAATAAAGAAATACTATGACCTTGCTCAAGAGCTGCAAAACCATGCGTCATAAGAAAATGACAGTCATACTAGAACAATGGAGTCGATTGAGACAGCTGATCATGGCAATGTTGAAATTAGCAAGAGTACCGAAGAGACTGTTTAAGTTTTTCAGAGGCTTGCTATCACTTTGTCTTCACTGATGACTGCAAAATACACTTACTATCTAAACACTAAGACTAATAATAACAAAATATTGATTGATTGATTGATTCGTTTTCTACGGGTTATCAATCCTTTGCAGGTTATTTAAAGCCAGAAAATATTTTTAGACTGTAAGATTTTTTTTGAGTTAATAATGGTTTAGTCATACAGGTCTTACTAATTAACCCATAGCTGGGGAGAGAAAAGATGGATTTCTACCGTTTCCAAAGGTAACTGAATATAACGAATACAACGGTAATTGGAAACTCGACTCTCCGATTAACAATTCCGATCCATTATTCATTACACATCCAAGCTTACAGCACCTGATATTCCCAAGCGTTCATCCATCTAGGTATCGATCAGGCTCAACGTTGCTTAACTTCGATGATCGTACGGGAACCAATGTTTTAACATGATGTGGACGTACGCGCAATAAATATTGTTAATCCAACTGTTCAGATATCACTGAAGGGATCCACCAGATTAAATCATTCAAGAACTTAAATGTGATACACGATAGAATTCCAGAATTTAGTATATGTTAAAATATTATGATTATAAATTACTGTATTAATATTTTTTGACAATTTTTACTGTTTTCGTTTCATATTACTTGATTCCAGATTTTGATTAAACCATTATTTTCATTTTTGTTTCCCTTTGATTTGGATTTTCACTAAGTTCATCTCGTGCATACGTTGACTCATTCTGAAAAATCCATTTCGACGTGAAATTTTAGAGTTAATTCTGCTATGTTTCCTACTACTTCTCGACGGAACTGCTCCGACTGGCTGTTTGCAAATATATATGTGACCATAGCAACAACAGCCATCTTGTAGCATACGTTGAGATCATTGAGAAACTCTCCACATCTGCGCTACTGCAACCTCTTCTTACAGGGCTAGGATTAACGGAATAGATCGTGCAGAATCATCATCTCCATGCAATAACAATTTCACGTCGCTAACTTGAATTCTCAACACACAGCTGTCATCCAACTTCTGCACTGGGACTGATCATGATACCACTCATTCATCAACCAACAGTCTTTAATGTCATTGGCTTTTCGTTCTGTCCATGAAATAATGATAAGAATAACGATTCTCTACGAGAACAACTCATATCTCCAAATACTTGTTAGTATTATTCACGTTGAATGGGTCAAGACCGGTTTGAAAATCTTTGTATTGTAACCAGTTGCGTAAATCCTGAGGGAAAATAGGAATCATTTTAATGACTGAATTTTATATTTATCCCTTTGAATATAGGATCGAATCTATGACTTTAGAAAACAAATATATATATATATACATATATATATATATATATATATATATATATATATATATATATATATATATAGAGAGAGAGAGAGAGAGAGAGAGAGAGAGAGAAGAGAGCTCAATATCGGAGATAAATCGCTTATAGATATATACAGTATGGACATAAAAATCAACTTGCTCTCTCTCTCTCTCTCATTATATATATATATATATATATATATAAGTGAACATTGAAGTTAACACTCAGAGGCGACAGGCTGTTTCATGCTAGACGCAATCGGCGGCCTGACGATTGCGTCTAGCATGTAACAGCCGTTAGCATCTGAGTGTTGACTTCAATGTTCACTTTTATATTTATATATGCTCTATCTCTGATATTGAGCACTTTATCCCATAAATATAGCACACCTTAAAACTATATTTCTTCATATATATATATATATATATATATATATATATATATATATATATATTAGAGAGAGAGAGATAACATACAGACACAGACCTACTGAGATATAGGAATCAACACCTCATGGTGACAATCACCATGCAGTATTGATTCTATATTCAAAATCTATCTATTAAAAGAATGCTGGAGATTGTGAAGGGTTAGTTGCCACAGGTAGTCAATAATATTGTATAGAGGACCTGAAATCTTTGAAAATCAGTATTCAAAATTCTAACTTTTATCTGAACTTTAAAACCAACCTTTGATATCGTTAGGAAATAAATAATTCAGTCATGAAGGAGGCCCTTCTCTCTTGCTCTCTCTTTCCCTCTCTGCCATAATCTTTGACTTCAGTTCATCTTTGATATTACAAGGAGTTTTGTTGGTCTCTTGCTCAACTGCGTCCCACACATAATAATCAAGGGGGTTGCAGTCTGGAGAGTTAGGTGTCCAGATGTAAGGGGTAACGTGGTCGGAGAAATTGTCTGGCCGCCATGGCTGGGTTTTCCTGTTTGTGTGGTATGGTGCAGATTCTTGTTACCAGACATAGGGTCTTCCAGCAATCGCCCTCTTGACTCAGAGCCGAACTACCCCCTCAAGGAAATTGGGGTAGGCCCCCATGTTGACCTGTGGGAAGATGAATGTAAGCATAATGTTGCCATCAATACTGAACACTCCAAACACCATGATGATGACTGCATATATCATCCAACTCTTTCCATATCCTCTGCTCTGTCCTCAGATTGACACCCCAAACCTCTGAAATGTTCGTATTGAGATTCCGGCGTGAATTCCAAGGAGTACAGCATGCCGTTTCCAAATTTCTGATGGAGTAAACTGCGTCATGGTGCTCTTTTTCTCACAGACGGTGCCTAACTTTCTTATTCATAAAAAGAATATTTACTCTGCTATGAATCATTGAGTACATTCTGTTTCCTTAAAGATCATCTTTACCTTTATTGGGTATTTTTTAAAAATATATATGGCCTGAACATTACATTCAAACATGAAGCAGAATATCGTCCCTCGGTGTTGACCGCAATGTCCACTTTTATATTTTTATATCTACACTAGCAGAATAGCCCGGCCTTGCCCGTGTTTGATTAAAAAATCGTACGACTCATACAGCAATCGCTATCACTTGACTTAAAATATTTTTGCCTTTCCTTGTCTTTAAAGAAGTGCTCTTTGCCATGCTGATGTTGCTACATGCCTTACTTCTTACTACTCACACTGCGAATTTTTTCTATGCTCTATACTAAACATTAAATCTGTTACGAAAAAAGAACTAAACAAAATGAACACAAAACGATCAGCTTTAAAAAAGGACTCGTAACTGGAAAAACCGAATGAAAAAAGAATATTAACAACAAATATTTTTTCACATCCAACCCAATTCTGCGGAATCAGAATCAACGTTGAGTTTAAGCAAGCGAATGAGCCAATTGGAGTAAAGTGCCATGCAGATTTAAATTTTTCCCACTTGTGACGAATGCAGCTATCGATTTTTGTTTTTGCATGCTAGCATGCTAGTTAACATTCGTGTCAGTCATCTGTTGGCTCTCACGCTGACCAATAGAATCTTCCTGCCTATTCGTGGCAGCCAGCTATAGGCTCTCACTCTGACCAGTAGAAAATGGCCGCAAACTACATGAAAACTGCCGTAGAAGCATGACAAAATCGATTATTTCCACTATCGATGGGAGTTGGGAAATGCAAAGTCGGTCTTGGAGGGAGAGTTTTCGCAAATTATGAACAATTTCTTTACTCTTGATTTTATCCTGTAATTTACATTTCAGAAGCAATAAAAATTGAAACAATAGATGATGACTGACGAATATCAAAATCAGGAATTGAAGAATGGCATTGTTATTGAATTTTGAACTCTGGAACTGATTTCACTGCAGGAAATTCATGATCCCATGCATAAGATCTACCACCGTTCACAAAAATCTAAACAAACAGCTATACATAACCGTTTTCTCAGATGAATGATTCGAGCGAACGAACTTTCTGTGTCTGAATGCCAAAGAGCTTTACCAATTAGCAGTAACCGCGTTAGTTGAAAACTTGCAACAGAGGCAATAATTAAAAGCACAACACATATAACGAAAAGAGAAAATAATGATCTCTTCAAGTTGTTGACTTTTCACAATATCAAAAACAAAAGGTTCAAAAGGAAATTCCTATCAACACTAGAAAGAGCGATAACTATTACCGAATTTGAGACACCTATTTTCCTGAAAAAACTATTTTAAGAGAAAGATCTTATAAATTTTGTCCGACATTAACGCCAATTGTTCTGTCGATGAATGTCGAAAATTACCTGTATGTAAATAGCTGATCTCGCCATTACGATTACCATAAGGGAATGTTTTTTTTTCGTGTGAAACGATTAAACTTAGGGCTTCTGAGTGTCGTCGGGGGAGATGATCTCTTGAAAACGAATGTCGTTAATAACTCTGCTGCTGTAAACATACATATACATCTTTACGAAACTCACATTGTCTGCTGTCGACGTATATATACGTTTACAAGATACCATGAAATGTTGGTCTCTGGTGTTTTTTGTTAGAAACTAACTGGCGTTTAGAGCCAAACTAATGTGAACATATAGTAACGAACACTGCCGCTTTGTGACGTATTTATATTGCGCATTAGGGGTGTTGTTTAGGGTAGTCAATACTACAAAATATTCTTCTTGTTCCATTGTGCCGTGTGCCTTCAGGACATGGGCGATCACAGATCTCTACAACATTCTATTCTTTGTAGTTCTTATCAATGTTTGTCTTTTCCCCTATCCCTCCTACTCAATGTTCCGTCACTATTCACACAAGTTCGTTATGTAGGTTACTCGCCGCTTTCCTCTGTACCTCTTGCCGTCAATATGTTCTGTGAGTGTCAAGTTTTCTACGCCTGCTTTTCTCATTGTAAGTCCGAGAAACTTCAACTGATTTTTCTAATTTCATATATAATTGTCCTTTTTGTTTCCATTTTCCTTAAAATCTACTCGCTGCCTATATGCACCGTCCATAGTATTCTCACCATCCTTCAGTAGAACCACATATCTGTTGCCTCAAGTCTTCTCTTCATCTGCGAGGATACTGTCCAACATTTACTACCATAGAGGAGAACTGATATTACGTAGCAGTTCAGCTCTCTTAGTATATCGAAACTAAAAATGGCAGAAAACGACGTTTGCGTTTTTATACTGATTTCCAGTAAAATGGCAATTTCCTATTTTGAGAAAAACGGATCAGAACATAATGAAAATGTTAAGAAAATTAATTTTTGAAAAAGTCTTCGTGTTATAATATTTTTCTATTGATTCTTGACAATATTATTATTTATCATTTGCAGACTACACGTTCTGTAAATAGCAAAGCAGTGACTTTATTAATTTCCTTCTTTTAGATGAGTTGTATTTGATTTGGTCCCTACAAATGAACATCAGGTCTAATGGCCTTTATTGTAATGCAATATAGTTGAGTTACATTGTTTATCATAATAAATATTAAGTTATCATTTTGGGAGTGGAGTCCTGTTCATAATATACAGTGTAAAATCGACTCCTAACATCTTAAAGAGTTATGTCTATAGCTGGCCGCTCGTATTCGAGGATATCCGTCTACTCAGGCGGCTAGCCAGTCCCTATTGCAGACGCTTGCTCAGGCGCATTTGTGTTTATTCAGTACCTATAGAGCCCACCTGTGGTTTATACTGCAACTATGCTAAGCAGACCTTAGTTACAGATTCTGGGAAATAGCGTGTTATCTAGCGTGATCACCAATTTGAACAAGGTCAGCACGCCCTCAGCCATGATGACTTCACCATACCAAGGCTTGGGTCAACCCGTGGTATGGTTTTCAGGCACTTTACAAAGGTGCCACACGCTGGGATCGACCCCTCCAATCCTGTAACATCAGGAAGTCACTCTCCTGACAACTCGACCATGAGTGAGATTCGAACCCGGGTCAGAATACGAACGTTCTAACCACTCGGCTACGTGCCGATTATGTTACATTATGTGTACTTTACTTACAAATATAAAGTTTGAAATTGTGCTTACGTCATTGATAGCTGGGTGCTACTGATGATGTCCTGTCTCTTAATACGTAAAGTCATGGCTTAAGTAACTTCTAACGTATGCTCATCTGCAAAAATTATTACCCCTAATTTTTCTCAATTTTTAATGAGCGGACACGTCAATTTAATTAGTGTCGGTTTTAATATTATAGGAATACAAGATCCACGCAAAAAGTGGTGCAAGTGTTAGATTCAGAGATAAATGATTTATTTGTTACACTTGTATCAATGAATAATTTATCAATATAGTTTTACTCTGGGATATTCATTCCGGGGCTATAATATAACTGAATAAATAATTTCCGGTCGCCTCACCACGCGATGATTGAGAGTTGGCCTCGATATAACAGCGAGGCCATTTTGTTAAGAGATTTGCATTCAGCAATAATGAAAAGAAGCAAACGGTAGATACCTCTCCAGTCCCCCCCCCCACGTGATGCGGATGATTACAAAGCAGTCAAATAATTATCTTTGTCCTAACAGACCGCAAGGATGGACACGAATAGAAAGTAAATAAAACTCCCCGCTTTAAAATAATAATCATTACTGGACAATCTGGGTCTTTTATCCGCGTTATTCATCAAATAGCAGATTACGTAATTAGAATAGATGCAAGGAAAATGTTGGGATTTGTTTTAACACTTGAGATTAATTAATAACCATTGTTGACTGGTATTAAAATGCTAAAATGAGACTGCTAGTTAATAACGGTTTCTAAATTAATATAATCCCTCAAAACACCATTTTCTCTCATCTTTTTGTTCCATGTTCATATTTTTAGCGATTTCAAGATTTAAAAATACACAGCTGGCTTATAAACTCTGTTTTCCTCAGCAAATGTTTTTTGAATAAGGCTTGTAATTTTAAAGAAATGAATCGGAGATCACATAGACGCTCATCTTGTGAGCTAATGAAAAGCCTCTGGAAAAGTTTTTTATGAGCTAAGAATAGATCGAATAGGATTTAATTGTTCTTTTCTTTTTACGTTTTTGCTGGAGGCAGATATATTTTTATGGTTTTCAAATTTTCGTACGCGTTGTTACCGTAACGGTTATCGGCGTGGAACAGGGAAACTTCCGCCTAGTTCACTTTCATAGAAATGCTGTCTCTTATTCCCCACCAGCTATGGGTTAAACAGTATGGTAATTTGTGTTCTTTAGCTTTGTGCAGTAGCTAGTCTCGAGAAGGATGACGCTGATTATAAAACGATGGAGAAGGCAACGGGAAGCTATTACACTATCTTTTCCATGAAGTCATTGCAATTCACAGATAACAAAAGAAAGGAACACATGAAAAATCATGATCATCTACGTTCTACATATAATGCGAAATTATCTCTTCATCGATCTATATATTTTAGTCTATCTATCTATCTATCTATCTATCTATCTATCTATCTATCTATTTTCTTAATATTTATTTCCCTTAAGACGATTACTAAGTCTTTATTTTCCTTATAAAAAAGCTTATGTTTTCTGAATTTCTTATATAAAGCATTCTCGTTATTATTTTTCCCATTAATTTCGCTGGTTAGATTTCATTGTTGAGCTAATGTTTAAATTAGTAAAATATCGGTTTCTAATATCTTTAAGTTAGCACGATTTAGGATTTTTTTTTTTTTACTGGAACAGATTTAAGTTGTTCGAATTTGTTCAATGAAGCATTTTTTTTCACATTAATTTTCAAATCAAATGAACAAATTCCGACAAAAATCTGTTCAGGTATACATTTTAAAAAAATTCATACAAAGCAGCAAAGTCACTATGACACAAGGAGTTACTGAGAGTGAAAGGATAAGAAAAAAAAATGAAACATTATTAAGGAGCGAGAATAATAGAAGAGTAAATAAAAGACAGTAGATAACGATTGACATTGGATTTAAATTTCTGAAGGTCAAAGTTGGCTGGAAAGCATGGAGCCGTATGAGAGTTCCACAAACGTGATAAATGAGAGAAGAAGCTGTTAGCATAAAACTTACGACTACATCTAACCGATTCAACTATGAATTGATGAGACCTTGCCACCAATCTAATATTGCTCTGAAATTCACAAAGTCTAGGTATCATAGCGAAGAGCTTACTCGAACAATTACCATGAAAATATTTATAGAAAAAGCACAGGAAAGCTACATTATGTAGTGGGAAAGTGACTTAAGGCAAAACCAATAATATTCTTTGTATTTTATCAAGAATCTCTAAGTATACAACAGGTTCAGCAGGATATACAAGTAGCGATTGATAAATTACGCAAAAATGAAAATAAAACTGATATTTCATTTTAACAGATATATTTATTAGAATTACACAAAAATATCTTGAAATGCTAAAGAGTAAGTTTATTCAATAAAATCGCCATTGGCTTCAATCACGACCTCCAGACATCTTCGGAATCTCCTGCAACTTTTCTGGACGGTCCACTTGTTTAAGTTGGTGAATTCTGCCATAATCATTGCTTTCAGTTCATCTTTGGTATTACAAAGAGTTTTGTTGGTCTTTCGCTCAACTGCGTCCCGTACATTATAATCAAAGGTGTTGCAGTTTGGGGAGTTAGGTGGCCAGATGTAAGGAAAGATGTGGTCACAGAAATTGTCTGACAGCCATGACTGAATTCTCCTGCTTGTGTTGAATGGTGAAGAGTCCTGTTGTCAGACACATGGACTTCCAACAGTTACCCTCTTGACCCAGGACAACACTACCTCCTCAATGCACTTGATGTAGGCCTCTGTTTTGAGTCTGAGGCCCTGTGGGAAGATGAATGAAGGCATAATGTCGCCATCATTAGTTTTCAATCCAAACACCATCATTTTGACGGGACATATCATCCAACTTTTTCTGAATCCTCAGCACTATCCTCAGATTGACACCCAAACAATCTGAAATGTTCGTATTGGAGCTTCTGGCACGAATGCCAAGCAGTACAGCATGCCGATACCAAATTTCTGGCGGGGTAAATTGCATCATGGTGCGCTTTTTCTCGCAGACGGTGCCTAACTGACTCTACTATATTGTACAGTCGACAAACTCAAAAACAAACAACGCGCATGAGCGAAATTAAAAATGTAAAATGGCGACAATGTACCCATCGCACCCTTTCTTTAAAAAACGAACACATTAGAAACAGGTATTTTATTAAATTAAGTATTAGCGCCGCGATGAAATATGACAAAGAAAATTAGTGAACATTTTAATAATGAGAATGCTTTCTATAAGTAATTCAAATTCTTTTTTTCATCTTAAGGAGAATAAATATATATTAAATCGTCTTATAAATTGATGTGCTTGTAAAAGTTTAAATACCCATGTGATGTAAGCATTTGTCGTGCAATATATTTACACGAATTGATTAAATGGAAATTTTTCGGCAAGGAAGAAATTTTTTTTTTACTTTAATTATAGGTGTTATGATGAGAATTTCAAGATGGCCTTTTTTTAAAAAATTAATATCACTCTTAGCCACTGAAACCCGTGGATCTACTGAGTGTTAGAGAATATTAGAGAAAAAAAAAACAGTATTGCGAAGAGAGAACAATAAAAGAACAAGAATTAAGAAGACAGAAAATAAGGATTGAAATTGCATTAAAATTTTAGAAGATCAAAATTGATTGCGAAGCAAGAAGCCGGAAGAGTGTTCCGCAATCGAGAGGTGCGAGATAAAAGAAGGAACTGTTAGCATAGAACTTACGGTTACATCTAGCCATTTCAACTGTAAAATGATGAGACCTTGCCGCCAATCTAGTACTGCGCTTAAATTCATAAAGTCTAGGTACCATAGAGGAGAGTTCATTAGAAAAATTACCATGAAAATATTTATAGATCTTAATTTCCCTTCCTTTTTTATTGCTCCATCAAAATCGAATTTCATTTGTCCTATTTTATTGCTGCACAATTTCTACATTTCTTTCTATATACATATATAAATATAGAGATCTCATAATGACAAAGTTGCTTTATAAATGTTCGTTTGACAATGCCTACCAAGAACAAGTTTAAACAGTTGTCAGAAAAGCTAGAAACTGGTTTTAAGTGGATCTTGGCAAAAATCATGAAACTGAGTTTAATGAAGTCTTTTACCAAACCTAGGTTAGTCTCGCATACAGCTATAGTAGTAGTGCACTCAGAGAGGATCTGTCACTGTACAAGAGAAAGGGACTGTAAAACCAGCTTGCTAACCCCCAACCCCGCTGCAGATAATTACCGATATCTACTAAGCTTTATGAAATGCCATCTTTAGCCAAATAGATGGAACAGGGATATGACGGTTTTTCTACCTTGAAAAGCAACATTGTAAATGTTAGCTTTTTTTTAGATAGGCCATGCTCAAACACCAATCTCTGGTAAAAATATATGAATTACAAGGTAGGCTCAACAACGAGTTGCCTTGTTACCTTTCTTAAAATAAAAAAAAATATATACGACGAAAAAATTGTTTATTATCTTTCATTTCCAATATCTGAAGAATACATTCATTTGAAAAATTAAAAAAAAAACACGCTAATATGACGTATGTTACAATATAATTAAAAGTGATCTTTTTTTAATGATATTTGTTAAAACTAAAGCCTCCTTATGAAATCTGACTACAAACAGAATTAATTTTCCGAGTTACCCAATACAAGGACAACAGTAATTATGCATAATTTAACGATTTTAAATGCCCAATACAGGTTTTTATCTTAGTATTTTGGTAGCGGAATTACATTATTTTTAACCGTTTTTTTTTTTGCATGCGGATGAATTTATTTGTTCATATTTTTCAAATGTATGGAGGCTGGTAGGTCTCCTGAGTATATAAATGGGTCCCAAAACAAACGTTAACATCTACATATTCAGTTAAACAAAAATAAAAAACTCATTGATAATAGGTAATAAATTAGCTGAAAGAACTCGGATCCATATGTCATTTGGACAACTTTTTACAAACTATATCCCCGAAAAAAAAAAAAAGAATTTACTTGTACGTATGCAAGAAAAATCCAATAAGAAGCTTAATCACGGTGCGTTGGCAGTCGTTTTCAATGAAATCTGTATAAAAGAGCAATTGCTGCCCAAATAAACAATCACACAGACAGACAGACATATATATATATATACACACACAGTCATATATATATATATATATATATATACATATATACAATCATATATATATATATATACAATCATATATATATATACATATATATATATATATATACATATATATAT